>CP137671.1:27190849-27567161 GCA_037976565.1 Mesocentrotus franciscanus
CCGTGGCTTTTGGTATGGCGAAATATAGTTTACAATTGATTGGAATTAAGGATGTCGGCCGTAAATGGAATTCAAATGTTACGCAGAGGTGATTAATTGGTCTATAAAATTAATGCACCCATATACAAATCGTTTACTGGAGAACGAACAGCGCAAACAGCAAAATACAAAGTCAAGTAATTTGACACAGGCGATATGGTATGTCAAAGTAAGGCCTCGAAGTAAGTAATTTGATTTTCGAAGAAAATTAGTGTCAACAAATTCTAGATAAAAAAGTGGTCTTATTGAAAGCAACAAATCCTTTGAATCGCTGAAAAAATGTCTTCATAATTTTGGTCAGTTGTGTGAAACTAATTTATTTCATAATTTAAGGACATTTGGACAAAACATTAAGAAATGAAATCAGACAAAAATCAACTTTTCAAACAAATTGATAATATCGGAAACCACAAAAGGCAGCTCAATGATATAATTTATACTTTTATTAATCCAGTCGTATGAAGAATTGCAGAAATACTGCTTCCATGGAGTCCTTCATTCAAAACTGAAGTAGATCATTTAAATTTAGAGTAATATAATCCCACTTATAGGTAAGCAAATCATGCTATTGCTATCCATGTAATTTCAAAACATTTCGTGTCGAAATTCATTGCATTTCAACAAAAAATAACTCTCTTTTTATATAGTGATTATCAAAATGGGCAGCCAATCAGAAAAGGCCATTAGTCAGATGGTGAGCTGGGCATGCGCAATCGCTAATCGAGGGACGGCCAGATGCATGGGTTCTCATTATACAGGGTGTCCCTGAAAAAAATGAAACCCAAGGTTACGGGTGAATTGCTCGATAATTCCAAAATAGTATTTGGTAAATGCATAAAATTAATGATCGGACAGCTTATTTTCCCTTCTTTCATATGACTTCAAAGACTTAATCAATTAGTCACACATGAACAATTTCAGATAGCATGAAGTGGCGGTGTCAGAAACCCGATTGTCCGAAGTAAGTGGAAGGCTGCCACGTTTGTTTCATTTGGGTTTTGTAAAGATATGAAATGTTTTTGTTAATTAATAGTTTTTGAAAATACACATTATTTCAAAGCTCATAATTTCTTCTTGCATATGAGACTATAATCATAATCGAAGGATCAAACATTTATGAGCAGGCAGCATAATTTTAATTATGTAGTCACTGACATTTTGTTGTAGGAAGTGCATGAGACACCTGAAGAAATGTCAATGTGCATAAATTATGAATTGCGCCTCGTCACTCATGCATGATCCGTTAGATCATAATATTGCTTTATGATAATGAGCTTTTAAATGATGTTTATTTCCAACTATTAATCATCCGAAATCACTTCCTTTTCTTAAAAATGAACTAAATGAAAAAGCCATTTGCTTATTTGGACAATTGGGTTTCCGACACCGCCATTTCAGACTGTCTGAAATCGGTCATGCGTGATTTATTGATCATATAATAATTGTTGGTATTATTATGAAAGAAGAGAAATTAAGCTTTTTAATGATGTATACACTAGTAAAAATGTTATTTGGGATTATTGAGAAATTTACAATTAAACATCGGTTTCCTTTTTTTCAGGGCACCCTGTTTATCACAAGCATTAGCCACCTTCTCTCCAATAAAAAATACATCATATTCTGCCCGCCAAACTCCCCATTGCGTGATAAACCATGACGTCATCTGGTTTAGAACTATGTTTCGATCGTATGCACTTGTCTAATATCATCGTCGTACACCAATTAAAGACAAATCTTTTTGGCCAGTCGCAAGCCCTCTGAGGACGTACTTCGTTTTCAAGCTGATCGTGTTGTATCCAGATACAAGGTATTAAGGTTGAGATACAGTTTTGCGAGACTGCTAATGAGCATTCTTTATCATAAGCATATCTCTGCAAAGTAAAGCTTTCGAGGAAAACTAAATGCATTTTAATCTTGCAAACTGATGTTTCGCAATTTGTTCACTACTTTAAATGAAACTATCGACAGGTCATACAAATTAGTATTCACATAATTGTATCAAACTTTGGCTCAATTTGTGAGACTTTGCAGGCTCGATTGCCTTTATATTCTGACAACCATCTGTTATCTTGAGACACGCTCTCTTTCAAAATCCTGTTTAAAAATAATTTGAAGAAAATCATCTTCTTGAGATTGTTTTAACATGGAGATCTTGAGCTACGATGAGGACGGCCAGCATTGTTCCTTTTCAGGGACTGCGGGCTTGGTGCCGCCGAAGCTGACACTGACGCCGATTTCGACGCCGGGTATTCGACCAGAGCAACGACAGCCAGTCAAGATAAGTAAGTATTCATCTATCAGACAAACTAATACCACCACCACACTAACGAGATCGACACCAGGGGCATAAAACTATACCATTGATGGTAACTTTGCCATTAATGGCAACCAACACGGCAACTGTTCCTCTCATTTTTCTTATTTTATTAAAACCATAGAAAATTTGTCCATACTGTAGTCAAAATAGTGGATTGAAACTTAATTCAAGATTGTTCTTGTTTGTTTGTTTGTTTGTTTATTTGTTTTTATTGTTTTTTTTTCTTTATTTACGTCTTGTTTTATTCGATTTCTTTACAAATATATGATTCACTTTGTGTATTCATCTCTACATCTACCATTGCAATGAAGTAGATTACAATCGTAATGAAATAAATTCAATTTCCAATGTTTTCAGACAGACAACCAACAGAAAATAACACAGAACAAAAAAGAAGAAAATAAATGGTGAGAGAAAGCGATTAAATATATCTCGAATAAAAAATAGCAAAGAAGGACAGTTTCTGCTGGTTAGAAGACAAGATAATTATAATGTCAAAGAAGACAAATGTAAAGCGTTGTATTTGTATTTCTAATATTTATTTATTTATTTGACTAGTTGTGTATATATATATATATATATATATTTATATATATTCATTTACTTATTTGTATATTCGTTCATTCATTTATTAATCTATTTAGTGAAATTTTACAGTTTTTTCACGTGCAAACTTTCAATATACTCGTCATAGCAATCAGGTGAAACAACCATCAAACAACTTAACTTAATAATAACATTTCAACAGTCGAACTTTAAAGTGCACACGGATAACCATTTTGCCCTCATAGCTTTTACATCAGACATCAATTTACCTCGCGTTTTTATGTCATCCATACGAGACAAGACATGTTAGCTTTCTGCATCAAAACGCTTCTTAATCCGTAGTTTATTGCATTTCACACATTTAATTAACATTGCGGTCCCACTGGTATTAAGATTGCCACCATTCCGCGCAGGTGTACATTGCTTTGTGGCGCCACCCAACAACTAATACGAGAGAACGTTAGTGAGAGGGCGCGGAAACAGCTTTTACACTCTTGTCTTGCGGTCTAAAGTTCATTTTGCTTTTTTTTAGAGGCATAATTATTCCGTCTGAGTTTATCTTGGTAACTCTGCCCAGCTATAAATGAAGATCTAGGGACTTTAAAGAAATCCAGTGGCGGATCTATACATGGGGCTCACTTACACATTAAATGTAAAAGAAGAGTGCGAAAAGGGGTAACATTTTTACAATAGTTGTTGCTATTTTAGATTAGAAATAAAATTGACCTGCGGTTTCCTATTCGATATGTATAATATTTTTCAATATCACTTTATCAATAATCATCAAAATCAACAAAGGCCATACAGTTTATAAAAAGTAGAATAAAGCCCAGGCGATGCAGGCCTATCAAACAATGTTGGGGGAATGGCATTTCACCATATATATGATACAATGATTCCTCGCAAATGCTTTAGAATATAGTCAAGTCATTTCATTGACCACTAGACAATTTATGAAAGAGTTAATTACAAAAGAGACGAAAGAGGAAACATGGAAAAGCACATCATTGTATTTAAAGTATTCACGGAGGACCTACAGACGTGCGGGCTGTAAAAATATTACTAAATTTGCATCGATGCAATCTCACTTTGGGGAGAAAAATGATCTAAACATCATATTTCACTTATATATTTTACGTTAATAGTAAACTAATTATAATTCCACTAAGTGTAGAATGTTTAATTCTATTGGGATAATAGGCAGATAAGAAAGTTAAAAAACAAATCACCCGGGCACCAAATGAATCGACCAACATACCGTTTTAATGTCTTTGCTCATATTCCAGTAAAGGGTCTTTATTTTATGTCCCACAAACTCTGACAAAATCTTACGGGGAAAGGCCACTTTCATAATTTTATGCAGCCACTGTTTTATGGAATAACTTGCCGGAATACCTTAAAATATAGAAACATACGGAAAGTTCAGAAGTAACTTAAAAACATACTTATTTAGCACTTTGTAAAATCTCACAATTATGAACCCAGTGGACCATTTCCACTCCTGTATTCTGTTCTGTAAAGCGCATAGAGACATGCAATTATGCCTACATGTATGTGATATGCGCTATACAAAAACGTTTGAATATAATTATCATTATTATTATTATTATTAATATTATTACTATTTATTTACTACTACTACTATTATCATTATCATTATTATAATTACTATTATTTTAGTTGTCCAAGGGACATTTTTCAAGGGGTAATTATCCTAGGAGACTAGTTATATAGATGGGTGCTTTTCCAGTGATCCTATAGTGCTAAGTTCAAGATAGATGTCCTGTCGGTTTAACTTTTAGAGGTTATTATCCTATAGGAGATAGGCCTAGTTATCTGGATTGGTAATCCCGTGTTAGTGCAGAGTGTATTCAAAACACAGCTTCACATGTTCAATCGTTTCTCTATCTTTTATGCAAAACATAACTTTTCATCGCTGTTGTGTAGTGAAACATCTTATTTTCATGACAAGTTACATTATACTGTTTTACACTGATCTCCCATGACTACCTGCTTAATTGGTGCTAAGGAAACGAGCTTTCACGAAGCTTGGTCGACATAGTATTCTTTGATAAAACGTGCCCATTTGGGAGGGTATATAAATATTAAATGAACGTTAATTTTTGTTTACATCTTTCCTTAATGAATGTAAATGAATGGGCATAAACCCTTTCGCTTTTTGACGGAGATAGGATGTCCCTATTACATGTTTTAGGATCATAATAATATAACATGGAATAGACCAAAATCCTCAAAACAGACTTTTTATCGTTTGTTCTTTGTTTTTCTATAGAAATGAAGACGTTAATAAGAAAAAATTAAAAGACACAATCAGAAGGGGTTTTATGGAGCAATGGAAGGGTATACAAATTGATAAAGAGACCAAGTGAGGGATATTGAGGAGAGAAGAGGCAATTCATTGGAGGAGAAAGAGAAAGAAAGAGAGTTGAGAGAGAGAAAGAGAGTCGAGAGAGAGAGAGAGGGAGGGGGTGGAGAAATAGAATTGCTCACACGTGTGTAGCGTGCGACACAAAGCCACGTCGTACAAGACGCCGTTGTAAAACGTTCCCACGCGCAGGTCGCGAGCCGCACACGACCACTTCACAGGTCGACTCTCATTGGGTGTCCTTTTCATCTTTGTTTTCATTTTAAATCAAATCATGGCACACACATTCCTTTGTAGTCTGTGAAGTTCACAAAGAGAGTGGTGGAATGAATCGTAAAAGTAAAGAGAGCGAGACATTTAGGCAATGATTATTTGATACCCCACCCCTCCTTCCACCCGTACATGTACTTTGTCTGGTTATTTCATTCTAGCATTTTCCTTTTTTTTTTCTTTTTTTTTTTTAAAGTTTACTAATGTTCTGTTTCTCATTGTCGGCCACAGCGCATTAATTTTATAATATTTTTTCGAGTCACCTCCATTCCACTTTATGTCTCACCTCCCCCAACCCCTCTTCTCTTTCTTTCTCTCCCTCTCTCTCTCTCTCCCTCCCCCCTCCTCTCTCTCTCTCTCTCTCTCTCTCCTTCCCTCTCTCTTTCTCTCTCTCTCTCTCCCATAATTTATATTTATTTTGTCAACAATCTCTTCTTAGCCACCTCCCTATCCACCATATGTTCAAAACTTTTCGAACAGATACTTGTATAACCTTGGAAACTGTTGTGAGATGCGCAGGTTTTCATGAATGGGCAATTGCCATGCTGGCTGTCTCGAGGACCATTTTCAACTTTTTATACAATATTCTCTTTATGGATTAAAACGACCCAAAAATGATCTGTCCCTCCAAAAAAACCGTGGGAAAATAAACTTTGATCGAGTTTTAGCTGATGATAACTTATTTATTCAGCTTTTACAGTGTTCTAAGTGGCTTCTTCTGTTTGTCTTTTAGTCATTTTTTTCTTCTCAATTACTGTAGGCAATGACTCGAATGTCATTATTGAAGGAACGGTATACATGAATGTCAAATAAAAACCGCAAAATACAACAGTCCTATATTATTTCAAATCTAATAATGCTTAAAACGACATTTTGGGGGAATGGCTCGAATGGCTTGGTATAGTACTTTTTGATAACTTGTTTGGAGCCAAAAAAGCTCTGTGTAAAAAAAAAGGAAAAAAAAGAAGGAATTAACGCCCTTCAGGCTCAGCCTCCAGACGCTTTTTCTGTATTAACTTGTTTGGTCTTTTTTCCATAATGACAAAATTGACATACATGACGTAGTGGGATAATATAATTTCGCAATATCAGTTCAAATGAGGATTTCCAAATGTGCCATGAAGAGAGAGACAGAGAGAGATAGAGACAGAGAGAGAGAGAGAGAGAGAGGGATAAGAAAGAGAGGGGGACAGAAATGACAAAGTAAGGAGTAGACTATAAATATATATATTATTATCTCTTTCTCCCTTCAGAGTGGAGAGGAGAGAGAGAGAGAGAGAGAGAGAGAAAGAGAAAAAGAGAGAGAGAAGAAAAAAAAAGAAAGAGGGAGGGGAAGAGAGAGAGAGAGAAAGATCGACCACCCTTGCAGCTTAAGAGCAATAACGCGTCAGTAATGCGACACAAATTCTGTAACAATATCAAACATCGTGTAAAGTTGTCATTTTGGTAATGAACCTGTGAGCTCCGAAACCTTTCAAGTTCTTTTCCAAACAAAATGCAAGACCTGTCGTAAAGAGAAACTTTCCATAAAGCATGGGAATTTAGCCCTTTAAAAACTCATTTTGACTCAGTGGAGATTCAGTTGTGAAATTAGGCAGAAAATGCGCATTTGAGCGTCAAAACGGATGCGTTTCACAGAACCTGTTAAACATGCATTTGTACGGCTGCAGTTGTGTTATTTTTGTTTGTTCTTGTAATTCCTTTATGAACGAATAATGCTAAGCTCTAAAAGACCTAAAAGAACATTTGTATTTTAAAATAATTGTATAGACAAAAGATCGAGGCTGTGGTGGAAATACATTTAAAATCAAATTCTGGTTCTCTATAAGAGGTCACTTCATGCTGATTTTCTTCTTTTCATTATTTTGTATAATCTTTGGACTTTGTTATAACCTAGGCTTGTTAACAACGATATAGCAATGAACTTTGCAATGAACTTTGAAAAATGGTTCAAACAGTGCTATATCTTCATTGATAACAAATAGTTTTTAAAAGGCATTATTTTACTAATTCTCTGTCATTTTTTTTAAAGTGGATCCTAAGGACCCAGCTGAAACCATTTTAAGATAAAAAGCGGTCCATGTCAAAAACTCAAGAACTGCTCTACCACTGAGCCATCGAGTGGTAGAGCAGTGGTCTCGTAATCGGGAGGTCCTGGGTTCGAAACCAAGTCGATGCACTAGTGCCGTTTGGTAAGGCATTACTCCTCAGTACCTAGTCCCTCGGAGAGGACTTGGATCCGTCGGTCCCCTGATTGCCCACTTACTTGCTTTCTTAGCAGTGAGGTAAAACAAACAAAGCCACCAACCAATTTCGATCTTCAAGAAAAAGTTACCCTGAATCGCAAAAACAAAAAGGTGAACAGGGCATAAAATGTGAAAGGTGTTGTAGCATGTTGATCAGGTGACTTGGTCAGCTGACCCAAGCCAAATTTACCAAGGGACCTGAGCCACTTACTCCTAATGCTTAAACAGGGTTACTCCCTTCACAGGCCTGTAGGATATTGTAAGCCAGCATGGGCGTCATTCCCTTATAGGGAGCCTGGCCAGCTAAACATGAGTTTGGCTTCCCCAGTTGTTCAAAACCACTTTATTTCTTGAGCAAAATCTCAAGAAAAGATTACTTTTGCAGCTAACATAGCCAAATTTTACCAGTGACCCGAGCCACTACTCCTGGGGCTGAAACAGGGTTACCCCCTTTACAGCACTTTAGAATGTAAGCCCGCATGCGTCTTCATCTTAGGGACCCTGGCCAGTGTAGTAGGTTTTTACGGTTCCAGGTAAAAGTTTAAGAGGAAAAATTACCTCTGACATTTTTAACCTCTAACATTTTCAACTCTGATATTTTACCTCTGATATTTTACCTCTGACATTTTACCTCTGATATTTTACCTCTGATATTTTACCTCTGACATTTTACCTCTGACATTTTCCTCTGGCACATTCACCTCTGACATCTGATCTGACGCTGTTACACCGAACCGGTTTTACATTCATCAAGTTAGTTTGTTCTTTCCACGCAGTCGTCTTAAATGACATGCAGAACAGTACTCCTCTTATCGAGTGTCAGAAGGCTATTAATTCGATTGGAATTGATGTGAGTTTTAACATTCTGGCTCTCAGCAGACGAACTCATATCTATTTCAGTGAAAAAGCAGATTACTCATTCATTTTTCTTAATCTAAATACGCATCTTAATATTCTGCAAACTCTGTTGACATGATATTGTGTCTACGGACAAGTCCTGGTGTGAAAAGAAGACAGTACATGTATATATCACCTCGATACGTTTCGCAGCAACAAAGAAGTCTCCTTTGTATAGTATCACCTTTTCTTTGTTGCCTCGATCCACCCCAAAATGTTTTGACAACCTATTTAGATGGACAGCCAAATTGTGAAACGAAGATAATAAAAGCATTTGACAATTAAACCTCATGTTTGTGCAACTGGTCTGGAAGGATTCACCTACGTGTTCAATTCTTGAAGAAGAAAAAATCTGGGCAATTGTTCTTGTAAACTTAACTGTCATAATGGCGATTTGATTCTTGAACTTTGTTAAGGCGTCCAAGGTGATACAGGTGCCAACAACAATTACAACAACGTAGCTACCTCTGTTGTTTTCTTACTATCTAATATTTAACTACCATCATTAACCCTTAAAATTCAGCGTTAAACATATCAACTATAAAGAGAAATACAATAAATCATTTGCTATTTACTTGTGCCCAGGCGCAATATGGCTTGTGTGATTGACATTAAAAACATCATTTTGTACATGGACATTATAATTCCATATTCGGAACATAATTGTTACATGCTATCCAGAAATGCATTCCCTATCTTTATATTAATCCTCTATAGGCCTAATTGTATTCGATTTTTTAATAGCATTTTCTTTTTTAAGCTGAGAAGCTCTTCATGTCATAACTGTATGATACTTCAGCATTATTCTTTGCAATTAAAAGTGTGACATGAATTTGTATCTATGCAAGTCATTTTTTAGGTAAAGAAGTGAAGACACATAATGTTTGATACAAGAGATCTGAAATGGCAATGGCATTGCCGTTCTTTTGTCGATGCAAAGCAGACATGACAGATGGCTTTATAAAAACATAACTTTAAGAAGTATATTTTTGTTATAAACTTTATAGAGCACATACTCTAAGTTTCTCTGTGTGTGCGTTTTTGTGTGTGTCTCTCTGTCTTTCTCGCTCTCTCTCTCTCTCCCTCCCTCCCCTCTCTCTCTCTCTCTCTCTCTCTCTCTTTCTCATTATCTTTCTCTCTCTGTCTCTTTCCTTCTTTCTTTCTCTATCTTTCTCTTTCTTTACCCCGTTTTCTGTGTATATGTTTGTCCATATGTTTGTTTGATGATTGTTTTTCCTGACTGCTAAGGAAGCATGTATACGATTATAATTAAGCAACCAGGGGCCCGACGGCTTTAGGTCCTCTCCGAGGGACTTGATAATGAGGATTATTACCTTACCAAAAGGCGCGAGCGCATTGACTTTGCTTCGAACCCGGTTACGAGAACACTGCTCTACCACTGAGTCATCGCGCCTTCTCCGTATTTATTATCTATATATTTATTTTTATATGTTTCACTGTCGCGCTGTTTGTCTGTCTGTCTGTCTCTCTCTCTCTCTGCTTTTCTTTCCCTTCCCCTCTCTCTCTCTCTCTCTCTCTCTCTCTTATTTCCTTATGTCCTGAAGTCTATCTTAAAGTCAACAACTATATGTTACATATTATGTACTCTTCAACTTTTTTAAAGACACTGATATGCTCATCATAAAAAAAAAAACTGTCTGGGCCCCAAACACTTATGTATTTACGAAAAGGACGAACAAAATATAATACTTTTGAAAACTTAGATGTGACAAGTGTATTTGTCGCGAGCTGTTTTTCCGGGACACTTCGCCATTGTCTCGGTTGTTTGCCGAACAAACTCGGGTCGTGTGCTCGGCTCGCGAACCACTCGCGATTGGCTCGCGAACCACCCGCGACACCAACTTGAACTCGATTCTGATTGGTCAGTGCTTTCCACCACTCCCCGCTGTGTGCCAAGAACTCTTGTGAAAAGATTCTAAAATAACAAATCAAGTTTCGATATGTCTCCATGGTTGTTACTTTCGACTATTATCCGTTGAGGAAATAAGTGTTCTTTGTTTGCTTCAACTATACTTAAGGCGGGGACATTTCGGTCAAGTTCTCAGATTAAGCCAAGACGGTTCTGGGACAGGCAAACCTTCTGCGAAGTATTCCAGAAGAAGACTTTCTAGGACGAGATTTTTCATCAGTTATATCTGCTACCGTTCAAGCAAATAATATTTTGGAGATTTTAACAGAAGTTACTTTCTTTTACAAAATTAACATAAAATGAGGGATCTTAGTTTCATCAGAGGTATGTTTTAGTTATTTGTTGTTGAAACAATCAAGGTGATGAATCTGGTACTTTTGTTGGAGGTTGTTCAGATTTTTGTACGGTTTGTGACTTACGAAATGAAATTGACGGGCATTATTTGGAACACTTTTTGTATTTTATTTGTGATAATCAAGTAAAGTAATTTGTTCATCGTGTATGCATATAGCTAACTTGTAACAAACCCATTAAAAATATTCCTGAACTTCATGCAACATATTTTTCAAAATGCTGATTGATTTTTGTTTTTTAATTGAGAATATTATTTGTACAAACGTTTTTGTTGTTGTTTTGTTCAGTTAATATACAAATATAGTAATTGAATTCGAATAATTATCTAATTCATTATGGAATACAAATGATTTCGAAATCATCAGGTCAGGTTTTCGTCATAACTATTCAAATCGTCTGTATATTTTCCCTGTTATACCATATTTTAGTCTTTCACATTTTCCTCTCTTTTTCTTCTTCTTTTTTTTCTACAGGTGATCGCCTTCTCGACATTCCGTGTAAAGTATGCGGTGATCGTAGCTCGGGAAGCACTACGGTGTTTACGCCTGCGATGGGTGCAGTGGTTTCTTCAAGCGTAGTATCCATAGAAACCGAGTCTACGTCTGCAAGCAGCAAGGGAAAGGAGGAGGAGACTGTCCCATAGACAAGACCCATCGCAACCAATGCCGGGCATGCAGGCTTAGGAAATGCTTCGAAGCCCAGATGAACAAAGATGGTGAGAGCACTTTTCAATTCCCGTTTTGGTGCTATCAGTGTGCTGATGCTGCATTGTGCTGGTGCTGTTATACTGTATGGTGTTGTTACGAAGATGAGAGGTGAAGTTCTTGGTGTTGGTGATAGTGTTGGTTTAAAGGTGTAAGTTTGGGATTAGGTGCTAGTGTTGGTGTAAATGTATATGTTCTTGGTGTTGGTCTTAGTGTTGGTGAACATTTGTTTGGTGCAAATATGTTGTGCTGCTGTTGATATTGTTGATGTGTTCTTGTTGGTGCAACTGTTTATAGGTGCAGTAAAGAATAAATGTAAGTGTAAAACAGAACAGGCTTTACTGCCATAAAGTTTGCGCTGGTGTTGATGTCATTTATATATTGTTTTCCCCGTTTCAATAACAAAATATATATATATATCAGCTATGATAGATAACCGCTTGAATTTGGTTACATACTTTTGTGTTTAACATAATCTGCCTCAGAGTGTTCGAAAACATGCATACATTTTGTAGGCATTCTGGACAAACTGCTTCATATTTTATCATATTAATACATTTGAACTTAAAATAATCGCTTGTCACTTAAAGTGCAAAAATCAGGTGATGATGCGCTTATAATCCTAACATCACTTTTATTCAAGTCAATCAACACTAATTGCACTCCATTTTGTCACGAATAATATGTGACACGATTGATTGGGGGAGAAAGAGAAGGAAAAAAATGTCGATAAAGAGACGTACGAACGGACGAACAAGCGTGTGCGCTCATTTTGTCTAATTGTTTGTTTAGACAATATTGCAAGTCTTACGCATTCACGCAGTATTTACCGCACTCGCCAAGTATGATAGCCTAACAAAACCACGAGAAATTTCTTTCAATAATTATTTCCGCAAATAAATGATTGAAAACCCCTTTATGGAAGGGAAACCGCACGCTCAGACCTAGTTGCACAAATACAATCGCTGGCATGGATTTCTTTTGCTTGTACTTGAGAAGAGACAAGAATGAAAAGAAATCATAAAAAGTCTGATCAAGGTTGATGCAGTGATTTATGGCTGCAAAATGTCACCGGAATATTGTTTGTGTGTGGATGGTTTCTATAATGATATCTTAAAAGACTTGGTTTAATTTTGAGTTTTTTATGCATATATTTGCAAGTTGTCATAGGAAGTGGATTATGCAGTTTGATTGTGTTCACCATCATTTAAATAATAATAATAATAGATAACAATAATAATAGCAATATTGATAATAATAATATTGAAAATAATTCATATTCATCTCTGGAGATAAACAAGGCACCTTTCATCATATAAATCAATATTTTGATAGTTCGATGAACAGTGTTTCATTCTTATGACTGCTTCTAAAGACATCAAGCAATAAAACACATACTTTCCAATCACCCCTCTCCTTGTTTTAATTATGAGGTCAAATTTCTATGACAGAATTGACCCTGTTCATATAGCATACAATGTACACTTCTGGAAACTCTTTGCTTCAGCGAATGGTTGGTCTGGAGCACTACACTTCTGTTCAAAAAGACATCATTTCGACGAGGCAGACGTAAAAGGGTTTGACATTTTCATTCCTCAAGAAGTCGATGACAGATGTATGTCTGTTATAACATCTTCAAGCGGATGCCCTTCGCATCCTATCTTCTCGTTGCGCGCCAAACACAAATAAGTCAATACCATGCGATCGTCTGCAAACGAAAATGCACGAGACGGCGCAAGTCTTTGGTCGCACTCGGGCCGCTTTTCGGCTCGAGCTTTGCTTTCATTGCTCAAAGTTGCTCCTAAAATAAGATAGGAACGGAATAAAAAGAATACTTTTGGATAAAAGCTCTATCCTCGAGATTGAGCGAAGCTTGTTGATTTGCCCTCGGGCTAAAAAGGCGACGCTTGAGTCTTCGCCAATAGATGGCTTTTATTAGAGTTTTATTGAAAGGATGCCGAGTTTATCTTTCGGCCGCTGTGTTATCTCATGGCATTGAAATTGAGTCTTTAAGATTCTTTTCATGTGTCATCTGCACATGCACTAGGCCATAATTTCCTCGCGTTCTTTGTACTTTAGACTGGTCCTACACTAAAAAGTGCACATTTTCATTTATTTTCCATATTTAAATGTAATGTAACAGTGTCTGTTGTCTAGCTGGAAAAGTAAAAGATAATTATACAGCTTTACGCTTATTCTTCTTCAATGATGATATTTACATCTCGCATTTGAAATATTCAAAACAAATATGTTCCCTTTCTTTCCTCTTGATTATATACATGTATATATTTTATTTTATAGTATCCGCCCAAATACAGTATTCTTTGAAAAGTGATTTCTTCGTCTACGGTGGTTCATTTTCTGTACGTGATAGTTTCTTTGGGCTTGATGTAACAAATTTAGATATGTCGATCGGTATCATAATATCATAAGGAATTAGAAGTACACCTACATGTACATGCATAGGTCATTATAATTGAGTGAGTCAAACTCTATAGTCCTTGACTAGATTTACGAATTTGTGTTTCGGCCTTGTCCTTGAGTGAAGTTGTGATTTCCTCGCTCATCAAGAGTCTGTCCAGGGGGCGTTTCATAAAGCACTTGTCGCTGCGACAAGTGCCTTGTGAAACGCCCCCCGGTCTTATACGTAACGGCAGGGACAAAATTGTGTTCCTTATGTGATCTCAAAGTGTACAGGGTGATGAATTTTATTATGTTCTCGTATGTCCAGCCTTTGATAACATTCGTAAGCAGTATGTTAAAGGCACTATAAGAGTATGTCCCATTTGCAGGCCAAAAAAATGAAAAGGTTAAATTCCACCGGCATTTGAAAGATAATACTAACTTCCCTCAAAACGAAAGGGCTTGAAAACGTCGTTTTGTGGGAAAATAACGACCGTTAGTTGTCGAATCGACTTTAAGGATTGCAATCTTTTAGTAAATAATCTGATTTTCATACCCTTGTACCGAATGGTCGTACGTTTGTTCTGCGCAAAGATTCAATCAGTTTAATTTTGGCCATTACAAGAAGTGGGTTATTGATGTAGACAAATGCTCATGTACCCTTTACAGTTCATTTTATGTATGTTATTACCAAAGAAAAAAAGAAGTCAGTCAGTAACTTAATAGTGTCTGACAGTGAAGTCTAGAAAGTAAACGGGTTTCCTTGCATAATTTGAATACTAGGACGCTGCTAACGTTTAAATTTTACAGACAGGACATACGTGACATATTCATAATTCCTACAAAGTTCTACAGAATTTGATGTTGGCTGCAAATGGGACATAGTACCTTTAAGGAATATTACAGTAGACCTAAATAACATTATCAAATCGCATCAGTAATTCAATATAATTTCTGTTAAACAGTTAAAGAATATTTCTAAATTTTGTAAAATCATTACGTCGAAGTTTGGATAAAATAGTTTTCTTTTTTTCTTTCTCAAAGCATTATACCCTTGGTATCTACATGTACATGTATATATTTATATACACACTGTATGTTTTATATACCTCTCTTTAGAAATCTTGCCATCTGATTGGTCGAAATTGGAGCCGTGATTTTAGACATGCCCGCCTAACGGTCCGCTAACGGTCAATAGTTCATGAGAAAGATGCCCAACGGGCGGAATAGTTAAATTTTGCTGGGATCCCCATTGGTTTACGTGTAAACAGTTTCTTTGTGCGACGTGCGAGCGCGGATACCATACAGTGTGCATGCGACTCCCGAATGATCGTAACATTCAGGCAACTTTCTAGAGAAGATTAACAGACAGTGTCTCAGATTTTCTGTGATGTTTTAACCAATCTTTACTCAAGAAAAGGATAAGGCAAGAATTCTTTGTAGATTTTTTGTGTGAATTCGGTATATAAAAGATATGTGGACTGCTTTAATATTCGAAGCATAGCTGTTTCTATAGTGGCTCAAGGGGACGTAACATCCTGCCATGACCCCGAGGCGCGCCTCGGAGTAATTGGCAGGATGAAACGTCCCCTTGAGCCTATAGAAAGAGCCATGCCTCTCATTATAGCGTTCAATATATCTTTAATATATTTTTTTGGTTAATATTTTTGTAGCATAGTATACGTGCTTTTAGCAATGACAATATCTTAGGCCCCTATATAGAGTTTATAGTTTTACTTAAATTTTTGTTGTTTTTGTTGTTGTTGAAATTTTGCCTTCAATTTATTGTGTGTTGGGTTAATTATCTAAATATAAACCAGCTGACATAACTGGCTTAAGATAATTATACAATTTGCAGGTTTAGAGGTCTGGAGGAGAAAAAAACTCCACCCACGTTCTCAAATACCCCCGCCTCCGTGCCGTCTAACATTCTTTCTACATTAATACTAAATAATAATAGTAGTGTAGGGGAATAGGCCACGATTGGGGGGGGGGCTCCCAGGTGAATCTGACGTTCTTATTTTTGGCTTGTTTAAAAGATATGGTGTTATCAATCGCCTGCATGGAAAGCCACAACGGGAAAGTGACCGGGAGAAATTCGTCAGCTTGACGATGGTTGTTCACGCATGATGAGAACCACCTTGCTCAGATTGAATGTCAACGGTCTACATAAACCATCTCTAGACACCGAACGATTAACTTCATGTCAATGATCAGATTTTTTTTTTTATTGGATCTAGTAGGAGAGAGGAAAATTACCTCTTCTACCTAAAATGTAGTCTGTAAAATAAAGACAGATATGAAAGACATTTAAAAGGAACAAGAAAGATAGACAGTGGTGAAAGAAACAGATTGATGATTAATGAGAAAGGAGCCTGGGGTGAGGGAGGGGGAGATAGATGAGAGCAATTTTCGAGGAGACAAATTACATTTGAACCAGATTGAACCGTTTTAACTTTGACAGTATACATGGAAGTATGTTATCATATAAATTTTTTCACGTAATTTAAATTTTTTTTGTATCGATGTAGATTCAATACAGTAATTTGCACATGCAAATTTGGCAGAAATGCGCGAGGAATAAAACCTACCTCACTGAAAAGTTGACTACATCTCCATTCAAGAAACAGTAACTTTCTATATATACCCGTTCATAAACTTCTATAATCAGGATAGGCCTTTTCATAAGTATGTGATGAAATCAAAATGAAAAGAGCATTGTCACCTCTGAGCATGTCTAGCGGTTAATATAGTGTGACTTCGTACTTTTCCAACCTGCCCCCAAAGCCCGCCACGAAGTAACGGCGTGCTATCCCCGAGGGTTCGTGTTAGCGCGTTGGCGTTGGTGTCGGGCTAGCAGCTAGCGAAGTGATGAAGCGTTTTGTGAATATAGTGATAAAAACAAGATATTGCTCCCGTGTGTGCTGATGTTGATTTCATCTGTAATTATCCGGGCATCATCCTGGTGACTTGATCGAGGGTGGTACTGAGAGGGGTGAGAGGGTTGGGAGGGGGGTAACATCTTTATAATCTATTTATTGATTATTGAATACCATACTCTCTATAATTATGTACAGGACTGGAGGGATGGGGATGGAATCCGACAAACGAAACTTTTATTTCATAAGGATTAGATTTTATTATGATAACACAAAATCATTATATTAGTATAGGCCAAATGGAACTCTTTTTTTTTAAACGGATCTTCATTTTAATCTGTCGTCTTTTAAATCAAATATTGAAGAATCTCATAAGGAACCGAGTGAACCTGAAAATAATCTACGGCTTCAAATTCAATTTCTGAGGATCTTCACAATCTTTAAGCCTTTGGTTGAGCGTGTCTGCAATTAAGAACAAAAATGACAACATTATTCATAATTTTGTAGCTTATCCATCAAAAAGTATATTTATCTTTGGGTAACATTTTAATGTTAATCGAGAGTGACGAATCGCCACTTCAGATTGTGGCGGTGCTTGAAATTCTTGAAGATCGTTCTCGATCGCATCTTACTAGGAAGCGTCGAGTGGAAGTAAAACCATTTTGCTAGATTTCGAGAGGGTATCAAGACATTAAAATGTCACTCTGACGACTAGCTGGTTGCTAGGTGACTCTGAACATTTATTGTTGATTATGAAGATGTATTTTGCAGGTATGATATCATGAGAGAACAAAAGTATATAATTTTGTTGCATAAACATCTGTGCTCACGAAATTCATTTCATAATTACTATGTTCTTCTCAGGCTAGTTGTAAAAACTGTATTTTTATGATGGTGCATTGTGTATGACATTACATTTGATCTGAATCTGGAGATTTATAGCCGGCAGTCCACGATTTGACCTCTTTGATTTGAGTGGTTGCTTTCCATGACAGATAGAAAATGTGAAGGAGATTCTCGTTGATCTTGCACGAGCCACTCACGGAAACAATTACTCTTGGAGATGGATTTGCTTAAATGTTTAACGACAATAATATTGCCGTTGTCCGTCATTTTGACGGTAATAACTCATTGACAAAGACGGCTCAGGAGGAATCTTAGTTTATAGAACTTTCATCTTTTTGTTTCCATTAGCAAAATAAAATCCCATTATTGTCCAAGGTACATAGTCTCCATTCAAACAAAGACATTGAGGAATAAACAATGGAAATAAGATATACCCTGACCGGCTAAAATAGTGCCCAATTTGCGTTTATATTTGAGGGCATTTTGTGTCAGATGATTATATTGGTTTCTTGAAGTATAATGGAAAACACTGTAAAATCTCTAGGCGAGACGGGATTATACTTTTTTTTTTGAGCAAATAATTTGTGTGAGCAAAGAGATTTTCTTTTTCTATGTCTCTCTCTCTCTCTCTCTCTCTTTCTCTCTCTCTCTCTCTCTCTCTCTCTTTCTCTCTCTTTCTCTTTGTCTTTGTCTTTTTGCTTCCCATTTCCATTGTGATGAGATTTCACGTTAACGTATATTAATCTCATGCAGGATTTTGTTTTTGTAACAATTTTGTTACTTCAATACAACATTAAAACGTTTTCATAACATATAATATGACACCAATTACAAAACAGGGGCCTATATAATTATGACAAGCAATTGCAGAATGTATATTATAGCAATTCAATTTAAATTAAAAAATTCAAGCCACTTCTTTGGAGTGAATTCCACTAGTTTTAGAGTGGATTCAACTCCAGATGATTCCCTGATATGACTCCCAAAGTCTGAGTGGATTTGCACAGTATCGCAACTTGGTCTTGACAGCTGCACTCTCTCTGATATTCCCTAAAATGTGACACCTTTCGTAAACGACGACGCCTTTCCCTGTAGCCCCCATTGTCAAAGTGCCAAATGTTACATTTTCCCACGTTCTACCTTTAGCCATGAAAAAGCTGAAATTAGCCAACTAAGCACCTGCAACAGGCAATTTTTGTTCTCAATATCTCGAAAAGAATTCTGTGCATGTCTGTTGTTGTTTTAACTGATAGGTCTTTACGACAACAAGGTTACTCTTCTTCCTATTGTGTTTGAGTTGTCAATCAAAGTAGAAAAAACAAAAACTGTGCAATGGCTTTGATAGCAGCCTACAAATCACGATGGAAACAGCTTTCAGAAATCCTCTATTAGAAATAAAATCTGATCGATCATGAGTTTGAAAAAGTTGTTGTTGTTGTACTTCTCTACCTTCATGGGTATTATAAATACTATGTTTTATTCAAAGAGAATTATTATTTTCTGTGCAAAGCATTGTTTGCTTTTTTTTAATTATAAAAAGTATGTATATTTTGAATATTGTTCTGCTGTATATTGTATAGTAGGACGAAAAAGAAAATGTACGAATTTAGTTTTGACCTGTACCTGATTTAACTTCTAAATGATGTTATTTGTATTTACTTCGTTTTGATTTGTACTACTTTTGTTTGGAGAAATAAAACATTTCATAAAACAAAAAATGAGCGTAATCATAACAATATAAATACGTTATGTTCATTTTGATATCTTGGTTTTCTCGCTTTTTTTTTTTTTTGCTTTTTGGGGCAATTAAGGCCTATATAACTTTTCATACTAGTTATTTTCAATCCCTTTGCTTTTGTTAGCTATCAAATTACGATATTTATATAACACACTTAGAATATTGCTACACACAAGATCTGAATATTACATTTTTAAAAGAATAAAAAAGGACTTTAATCTGTATCAATATTAGATCCCTTAGAGTATCCTTTTTTGTCAAAATATTCTTCCATGATCTAATGACAATCGGTCATTTTTTTGATTTTTTTTTAAATTTGCATCTCTTGTTTCCCCCTTTCATATCCTGCATATTGTGCCTTTACCAAACGAAAGTTGAGATTCTTGAATATAAATGTTGATTGGTAATGAAATAAGCAATATCTTGTGATACACAAGAGTATGGCAATAATATAAGCTATTCAGTATAGCTATAGCAGCTCTATTTTGCTCTTCCAGAAATATTCCGAATTCGTCAGTCATGAAATGTATAAATTCATTCTTTTGCTCTCTCTTTATTCATCAGCTGTTCAACACGAACGTGGACCAAGAAAACCCAAGAACAAGCCCATGGTTTCGATAGAGGCCCGATCGACAGGAACTCCTGGTACAGTTCGATCCTTGACCCCTACCAGTACCACATCACTAAGCCCCTTGCCCCGTCACACCGGCCACTCAATCTTGCCCTTAACCGTACCACACCGCCCCCTGCACGGCGAGAAGTCCCCGCTGACAGGTGCCTCAGCCCCGCTGCCTCCGCCGTCCAGTAGTTTCATATCTTCGTCCGTTTACTACGGTACGTTCTATCATAGCTTACTCACGGCAGAGCACTATAACATCAACCCGCTCGCGCTGGACGTCGTACGGGGAGATGACGGAGGCGAGGTGGGTCGAGTGAAGGGGCTTGGAACGTCCATTGCGACTTCTCCAGATAACTTGCTAGAAGTGACGGCAAGGCTTCTTTTTACCTCGGTGAAGTGGGCGAAAAACATCACCTGTTTCCGATTGCTACCATTCAGAGATCAGGTTAGTGGAGTATCCATGAATTAATAAATATAAGTATTTTTGCACAACAACCCCCTGCAAAACACAATTTGGCATAGCATATCTTAAGCACTTGTGGATTGTGGTGCCCCCGAGCCCCGAGGCCAAAAAAAGTACACGAATCTGCGTCAATTTGCTCCCTCCCCTATTTATTTTTAATTTTTGATTTGTCTTGTTAGGGGCTTCCGGGCTTGTGCCCTCTCCCCCCCCCCCGGCCTGATAATACTGGATTCATCACTGTTTCTAGTGCTATTTTTCAAACCAAAATTAGTGATTTAGAAAGAAAACAAAATTATTTTAAGTGACACTAGCGAAATTAAAAATAAATATGTTAATTTGATTATTTATTTATTCAGTCATACATTCATTTATCTATCTAAGTATCTATCTATCTGTTCATATATTTATTCATTTGTTTATTTATCTCTGCATTCATTTATTTCTCACAGCTTATCCTTCTTGAAGAAACCTGGAGAGACTTATTCCTGATGGGGATGTGTCAGTGGGCGGTTCCTCTCGAAACAGACGCCCTCCTTAAATCCCTAGCAGCAAGCATGAGCGTGAAGGGAGACAAGCCTTCAGCCGAAACTACGGCAGAGCTTGCAGCGCAGGTCCGCTACATGAAGGAGACGGTTGCTAAGTTACGGGCGATGAAAGTCGATTTCACCGAGTTTGCGTGCCTGAAAGCTGTAGCATTGTTCAAATCAGGTACGTCAATCTCCATTACGTAGTGGGGCGAATAGGCACGTGTCCCCCCATCCACTTCATCGAAAGGGGTATACAAGCCTATAAGCGGGGAAAGAGAAACGGGGATATAAAAAGAAGATACGACCTCCTCTTATTAATCCGAATTTCGTCAAGCGAAGGCTACTAATCATTTTTTTTTATAGATTTTCATCGGCTCATCCCTGTGGTTAATGTGATTAAGCGTTTCCTCTAAACCAAAATGCTTTTTTACAAAGTCAAACACGCTTTAGCGACCGCCTAAAGAAAGACCAACTGTCTATAAAGACCGCATCTTACTTCTCCTTTGAATATGGTTTCTCATTGAAACATGAGCTAAAGGAACCTGTACATAAAGACCACCTGCCTATAAAAACAATTTTTCATGTTTAAGCGGTCTTTATATACGGGTTTCACTGTATTCGTTCTCTACGTGTTCATTGGATGTCATTAATTTTTTTATAATATTATTATTTTCTTTGTCATTGTATCGAATTATATATCATTTCATTATTACTCTTTCATTTTTTTTTCTTCTATCATTAAACAGATACCCGTGGTCTGAGCGAGCCCCATCGCGTCGAGTCTCTTCAAGATCAAGCCCAAGTCATGCTTGGGGACTACGTACGGTACGCTCACCTCTCACAACCCCCACGGTTCGGACGACTTCTCCTCATGCTCTCCGCTCTTCGGGCCGTCAGCAGCAAGTTTTTAGAGAAACTCTTTTTCAAGCAAATCATTGGGGAGATACCCATCGAAAGATTGCTCAGTGACATGTTCCAGACTTGTTAGATAAATTACCACGATTACTACAAAAAACATTACAAAATTACATTTTAACTATTTTTACCTTTTGTTTGGGGGTGTTTGATTGTTTGTTGTTGTTTTTGTGGCGGGGTTGTTTTGTTAAATTGAAGCTAAACATTTGAATTTACTTGATTCAAATAAAACTTTAATAAACTGAATGAATAAACTATTCACACATTAATTTAGCCAGATGCATCAAAATAGCTTGGGCGGGGGCACCCAACAAATAATTCAACATTTTTAAATTCAAGTTTTGTATTATTGTGATTCATTCGTTTGCTTCCACACTCCCCCGGGCCCCCAACAATCCCGAAAATGCATTGACGCCCCCATAAATAGCATTTTGTTGACATATACATTCCCATATTCAGAGCAGTATTAATTTATTTATATGGTCATCTAAAGAACTTATGAATCTAACTGGTCCCAATACCTCTATGATTATAAAAGCCGCATTGTGTACAGAAAAGGACTTTTGGGCGGGTGTATATAGCCGAGCACTGGCCTTTTGTTGCATATATTAAATATTAGCGTGAGAAAAGGCTCGTAATGTGTATTTATAAATTTAAACATGTACAGGAATTTTAACTTATTCTTTTCAACATTCCAGTTCAATATCGCTTGTACATTATTTATTTTGTATAAAGAAGTTCAAACTTTAGTGTAAATTTGAGAGGACTGTATCATAAACTGTTGTAAAAATGATAGCGAAAAGTGAGTGCAGAAGCGTAAAATAATGCAATTGTTTTCAGTTTTGTGTGAGAAATTGTAAAAGTTTAGCAGTAGTATCTACTTAATTTAATCAAATTTATGATTATGTTTTTAAAATAATTTTACCAAAATCCTATCGTTTGATAGGACAAGATTATGATCATCACCAATGTATTAATTTTAGTAGATTAGCAAAACATAAATAGTCAGTATTCCTTCAAAAGTGACTATATAGTATCCAGTATTAGAATTTAAAAAAAAAACAGCGTCTGAAATTGTAATCAGAAAGAATAGTGCAGTGCAGATCAGAGCTCTCTCTCTCTCTCTTTAAATATATCCTTCTTCCTTCATTTCCGTCGTTCTTTCTCTGAACGATTAGATAGGACCATATAGTTAAAATTTACTCATATAATGAAATAATTCTTGTTAAAAAATTAGAATACTAATTCTTGAAAGTAGTCATCTTTAGTTATTCATATTGAAGCCAAGCATTGGTGAGACTTTGCTCAAAGAAACGTCATTTTAACAGTATTATCAGTTTAATTCATAGAGATCGATTTTTGACCGCTATTGCTACGCGGAAGTAGACATCACGAGCCAAGAAAAACTTAATAATATTTGTAGCTTATATAGGTTTTAACTCGAAGTAGTGCCCTAATGCAAAATAAAGGGTTTCATTAATACGTAACTTTACATTATAGCTTTTACATTCCATTATTTTCTATTCATGTCGATAATTTGAGTTATTATTACGCCGATCCCTCACGATTACGCATCATGGTTCACTCTGTTGTTTTGTCGAAATGTTTAACTCTATATGAACAATATTCATAATAAAAGGTGTATTAAATGAAAACGAATACACACATGCATGTAGGTAGATATTTTATTTGTTTGATCATACATGGTGGCATTTGTTTTAAAGGCGTAATAGAGAAAGAGGGGAAGATCTAGATAGTAATAGGGGGATAAGGGAGAGGTGTGGAAGTGTATGTGTGTGAGAGAGAGAGAGAGAGAGAAGAAAGAGAGGGGGGAGGGGAGGAGGTGGAGAGAGAGAGAGAGAGAGAGAGGGAGAGAGAAAGAGAGAGAAGGATTACAGAAAGATAGAGAAGGATTAGAGAAAGATAGAGAGAAGGGGAGGAGGGCATGTTGAGGGAAGAAGGGTGAGAGAAAGCTAAAGAAAGAGCGAGAAAGAGAAAGAAAGAGAGAGAGAGAGGGGGAGGGGAGGGAGGAAGTAGGAGAACTAGGGGGAAAGACGAGAGGGAGTGGGTGAAGAGAAAGCGGTGATGAAGCATACGGGTCAATTAGAGTAAACTACAAGTGGATGAGCGAAAAAAAAAGAATAAAGTCGAGATAGGCTTATAATAAATGTAAATGCGGCAGGGACAAGTTATAGTATAGATAATCAGTATTATACAAAAATGCTAAAAACAACATTAGTCAGAACATTGATATTTATTTAAATACATTATATTAAATCTACAATCTAAAAAAATAGCATACATAAATTCAAACTGCTGTTTATACTGTCACTTCAGGCACTTACTCTAAAATACTATCAAACTAAATTCTCACTTCTATTTTGCTTTTTAATGATGATACTTTTATATTTGTTTAGTATTATTTCAACAGGGTTTATAATTAACAATAAAATGATAAAATAATGGTTCTAAATTTAAATTTCCTAAATCTAAATCTGCGCATCTATGTCGTTGTTGGTACATAAATCAAAATAGACTTCTGGGTCAAATACATGTCAATGCTAATTCAAATCAAATCAAATCAAATAAGTAATGGATTAATAATGCGAACATCAGCATGTTTTGTACATATCATTCAACATGAAAAATGTTTTATGACACTGTATCAATTTTAACTGAGAATTTCTATTGGGAAACTCATCACTATCACATTAATTCAGATACACAATGTACATGTTTGCTATAGAGTAATCTGATGTGTGTGCGTGTGTATGAACACCATTCTATGATTGAGATAATCATAATTATTAGACATGGTGTATGCGTGAAGTTGGAGGCTTCTTGAAAGTAGGCCTAATTCCACCTATTTTCACGTTTTAATTATTGTGATAAAATTTCAACCTCCTATGGCAGTCCTCCATCAAAAAAAATTGGTATAATAACCAATCGGACTGTTTGGATAAAATTCATTTGTATTTGTAATTTCATTTGTATATGAAATCTGGACGATGTAAAAAATAAAAATACATGTACAACGATCATGGAAAATTATGCAAAACAAATTCATTTCTGCTACTAAAGGTGATTGGAAATAATGTTAATTTGTTGTAATGAACAAGTTGATAGTATAGGTCTAACATTATTGTTTTCTTGGTGATATTTTATCATTATTATCTATCTCATCATCTCTGCTTTATTTTTAAAAGTATTACATAGAAGATGAATGATGCAGTGTTGTAATTTAAGAGGTCCTCTGGAAAGTAACTGACTCAATGACCTCAGAGGTCATTTCTCAGTTATGCTTAGTAACCGATGCAGATATCTGTAGCAGTAGAACCAGGAATATCACCTGTTGTCATTATAAATGTGGAGAGAAATGGTGAAATTAGATTAAGCTTGATGTCTGTTTTCCCCCTTATTAAAATGCATTACGAAATATAGACCCGGAGAATGGGGAGGGGGATATTGTTTCTTGGTGCGTCTGTGCAGCCCCTTACAAGTAGACTAACTGGAATTGTCATTTATACTAACATCACAACCCCACCCCCATTCAGCACCCTTCATGTAAACCTGTTACTACGGTGAAAATAGGCGTAACTAGATTAATCATGCGGGGAGCCGAGGGAAAACATAAGCAGACATAATTAACACAGCATTTTTGGGTGTCGGTACAGCGTTTAAATGTGCCAGGAAAGGTGTTAGGCAAACTAAATTTAAATACAAAAGCATATCCCCCACCCATTACACAAATTCTTATAGCTATAAGGAACTTATGGATTCTCGAGATATTGCAATGTTAAGTCATACACAGTGATAAACAACATTAATGATTAAATGAAAATCAAGATAAATTAAATCATCTTACCATGCTCGTTGACGATATTTTGACAAATCGTGTCGTAACGACTGGTCCCGACGAGTCTACTGAATGCATCGTCCCACCAGCGAACGAATTCCTTGTTAGCCTTTGAAGTCATCATACTTCCACCAGCCGCTTCGCAGTTATTCGGAAATTCCGCGGGAGAAATAGTTTCCAGGGCAGCGTCGAGTTGGGGACGTAGGACACTGAAAACGACGTCGATCTTTAGAGCAAAAATGCAAGATAAATATTGTGTTGATTGGCTGATTGCTAATTATTATCTATGCTTTTGATTTTGGGGAATGTGGATTCAAGTCTTTATCATTATGTATGCACACATAATCTCAGTAGTAAGTGTTTGCGATAGTCTATGCGCAAGCAAGGATTCAAATAGTTGCCTTGTGTGTGTTATGTCTACATCTACTGCTGATTTAAATAGTACAGTGATATACTACCATCCTAATCAGTCACTAACATCACTACCACCAGTCATCACAAGTCACCAACAGTCACCAATACAACCACTCAACTAACATAATAATTCATCATCACCACTTCCACCAGGCTGCACCAATACCGATAACCATCAACACCAGTCTCAACTACTACCAGTCGCCATCCCCGCCGGTCATTCACCACAACCATCACCACAACCACAACCACCATCACAACCACCACCACCACTACCACCATCATCACCATCACCACCATAATCATCTGTCAACACTATCCCAAATCACCACAATTAGTCTATATCACCACCACCACCACTAGTCCCCACCAACTCTACCATCTCTGAACACCACTACCAGTCGACACCACCACCACCACCACCTTCGCTACCACCACATTCATCATCACCACCAGCAGCATCTTTCACCACCATCACAACTAACAGCGCCTTCCGTTAAAACGTTTTCTTCCAATCCGTGACTTGGGAAGAACCCAACCTTATGTGTACTGGAAATAATTTATCATTGAAACACAGCCAATCTATGACACCCATAGTATCTTTAGATGTTTCCATGACTGTTAGAAACAAAGATGAATATACCCTCTAAGACAGATTAAAATGATTAAGTTTTCTTACATCTCCATTCTGCACGGCGGCAATCAGGTCTTCAGCGGTATCGTAGGTGATCTTTTGGCTATCTGATGGCAGATCGGCTCCCTTTAAATATCAAGAGAATGCAAACAAAATGGATTTTATTTGAACAAACTAAAAAAAAAAAAACTTTACTAGGTCAATTCGTAGATAGCTCGTGTACAAAATTATCCTCAAAATAATGTCAAGAGATCTTTTAAAGACCCTATCGGAAGTGAAAAAATAAAATAGATGAATCATATATCAAAGGAAAGCTTACAAGCCGTAGATTACAATAATACCAACTATATATATGCTACTTTAGTGCCTGTCAGACGAGTAACAGCTCTCTGAAAACTCGAAATCTAAAGCTTTGAAAATCGGGAGTTTTCGATCCAAAAACTAGCTATCGAATTGATGATATGATCGTGTGTGGAGTACGCATATTCACAATGACTTTGCATGAATTAAGCACAGCTCATCGCCTCAGCTATATAGGCGAGCCGATCGGGTGCACATGTTATGTCGGCAATGTAACTGCGGCAAATTTGACCCCTGTTGACCTGTAATTTGGAGAGGTACGGAAAATACGGTTTTAATTCGCTTTTGTGCAATACTGAAAGGGAAGTATTTTGAATTCCTTTATATTTGTATTCTATGTTCATTAAGGGCCTATCTCACTGAGCGGCGAATGCTTGCGAGCGTAGCGAATTAGGGGTTTAGCCAGGGTTCGTAAACGGTTGCAAGAAAGTTCGCAAAGAGTTTTCATTGTCGCTAACAGTTTTTCTCGTCGCAAAACAGTCGTAAGCCTTTGCAAACGGTTGTAAGACGGTGTCGCTGAAGTTCTTTTTGATCCAAAAATCAAAAATTCGCAACGTTCGCAAGCATTCGCCGCTCAGTGAGATAGGGCCTTTAAGCTTTCTATTGATGAAAAGTTGTATTTTCATCGGATAGGGTCTTTAAAGGTACTATGTCCCATTAGCAGGCCAAAAAAGTGAAAAGGTTGAAATCCAACGGCATTTGAAAGACAATACTAATTTAGAACTTCCCTAAAAAAAGGGGGGCTTGAAAATGTCTTTAAGTGGGAAAATAACGACTATTAGTTGTCGAATCGACTTAGGAGCTATAGAGCCAGTAAGTAATAGTCTGATTTTTCAGACCATTGTACCGAATGGTCGTACGCTTTATGCTGCGCAAAGATTCAATCAGTTTAATTTTGGCCATTACAAGAAGTGGGTTATTGATCATGTACCCTTTACAGCTCATTTTATGTATGTTATTACCAAAGATGAATAAAAGCCAGTCAGTCACTCAATAGTGTCTGACAGTGAAGTCTAGCAAGTAAACGGGTTCCTTGCATAATTTGAATATTAGGACACTGCTAACATTTAAATTTCACAGATAGGACATACATGACATATTCATAATTCCTGCAAAGTTCTACAGAATTTGATGTTGGCTGCAAAAGGGACATAGTATCTTTAAGAAGTTCCGCTTTGTGTATTTTAGAATAATCACTCAAAAAGTGATGCTTCATGGATAACTTTCACTTGTTCTCTTGAAAAGAATACTTCCGCCTGTCTCATAGAATGTACCGTCAGTGCATAAAATAATGAATAATGATTACATAACTTTCATGAACACGTATCCTGCATTCGTCTCGATGGGTTTTACACTTTTGTGCAACTAGGAATGTAATCAAATGTCATGCATAGTCTTTGTAGAGTGCTTCCTTACGATTTATTTCATTCACCTGTTTCGTAGTGTAATCAAATTTAATTCATACTTTTTTTTGTCACGTGCCTAGTTACGAATTACATTCACCTTTTACGAATAATTGTATTTTAATAGTCAGAAAGCGCAATGCATTTTGTTGTTGCTTGGTAAGACTAACATTATGGCTCAACCTACCTAAAAACACGTAATGTATGAAATTTGCATTCTGACTATTAAAATACGATTATTCTTAAAAGTTTAATGTAATAATTCGTAACTAGGCACGTGACAAAAAAAGTATTAATTACATTTGATTACATTACGAAAATGGTCTATCAGCATGAAACAAGGAGACGGAAACTTTAAGAACGATGAGAGATAAGAGAAAGGAAGAGAGATGGAGGAAGAGAGAGAGTGGAGGGAGAAGGAGAGAGGGGGAGAAGGAGAGAAGGAGAGTGAGAGTGAGAGAGAGAGTGAGAAAGAGAGAGAGAGAGAGAGAGAGAGAAAGGGGTGGGGTAAGAGATAGAGATGGAGAGAGAAGATGGACCAAGGTAGATTTGAGTAGAAAAGGGAGGGAGGGAGGGGGAGAAGGAGGAGCATAATGGATGGGGAGAGGAAGGATGAAAAGGAGGTGTGGGAGAAGGGTACAAAGGGTGATGGGCTGAGGAGTCAGACCGGGGCCTTCAGAATGAAGAGTTAGATGTAGATGAAACCGTGGACGATAGAGAGGGATGGAGGATAGGGAGGGGAGATGAGGAGGGAGATAAATAAGAGAAGAGGATTAGATTAGAAATGGGTCAGGAAAACAACAAAGAGAAGGAGGAGGAGAAGGAGGAGGAGGGAGGAAGATGAGAGTAGAAATAACGGAAGGAAACGGTGAGTAGAAGCATGGACCTATTACGGATGGACATTCGTCGTTTCTTAACGAATTCATTTTGATTGTCTCCGTCAATGTCGTTTCAATAACATTCCGTACATGTTTCTTCACTTTGATCTCATGAGGTCCACCGCCAAAAAGCCGGGACAGAATCAAGATAGTGATTTTACACATGTTAATCATCATGCGCAGAAGATAATAACTCGCTTAAATCATGGAAAATCGATGTGCAGTTCTGGTTTATAATCGGAAATTGTTGTTCCGTGTACTGTATTTTATTTTGAAAAACACGTTTATATTTCCAGATAGAGGTTATATTTGGATTGGTTGTGATTTAAAATCCCGTTTCCAATTTCCTCATAATATTCCAAAGTTACAATGCACAGGGCTTATAAAGATCATGGCCTTCTAATTGTTTTATAAGGTCATGGGTGTGCGAAAGTGTGCGAATCAGTAATAATATATTTCATATCACCAAAATCGTCTGCTTTTCCACTTTGCTGCTCCCCATTGGGGATGCTTTTTTTAAAAGACACACTCTTACAGAGCACACCATCCAAACAAAACCCAAAAGAGGGAAACTGCTCCCTTGTCAATGACCGATAATGCTTGAGCAGTCGTTATTGTTAGAACAGCTGAATGTTCTCATTAAGATGCACATAATCAGAAGGCGGTGGAACTCATTGGATCAAAGAAAGAATCACGTCGAATGTCCATCCGTAATAGGTCCATGGTAGAAGTAAGTTATTATGTAAAATCTATACAAAAATAAACATCGCAATATTTTATCCATACCACGATTGGGAAGGACGGATCGGTGGTGTAACGAGCCAGACAAGCCGTATCGGAGAACCACGTTGCTAGGAAACCAACTTTGAGTCCTGAAAGATCCGAGTAATCCTGACTGCTTCCATTGCGGGCGTAGAGGGCAACCTTTCCCTTCTGAGAGAAGGGCCGTGTGAAAGCGAAGGTTAGAAGACGATCATAAGTTTGGATCCATCCTAAGTTGTAATGGAAGATAATAATATGAATTTTAATTGTGCAGAAAGGAGTGTTCATTGTTAATGCATAAAACCTAATATCCACAAACCTTCCTCTTAAAACAATGGTTCAACATAATGTTCGATATTTGGAAATTATGATTGTTACCAATCTGAAGATTAGTCGTAATATCTAAAATTGTGTGCTTTATAAATTGTATATCAACCAAACTCCCTTAAATTGTCACCCTTGATTTTCACACCATTTTGCCTTCGAAATATTTTAAAACCGAAATGAAATTTCTATTACCCATGATATAACTGTAAAACATGACAACAATAAAATTATCATATTGTGCGTTTGATAATTGGACGGTAAACTAAAAAAAGCTGTAGAGTTATTGCTTTAAAATTTCCAATTTCCTTTTCCCAATAGAGCCATTGTTCGATATATTTTTAACTACAATGTGTATCTTTATAATTATAATGAAGATTATTTGGGTAAACTATTTCATGCAGTTTAATAATATTTAAACTCGTAAGCATTTCAGAATATTTAAATCATAAACAATCTTACCCTAAATGACTTTATTCATTCTTACCTGTGCATGCGGTGTACCATTTGGCCATCAGACCGACTCCGCCCCTGGCTCTCTCGTTCGATGGGCTGTCCCAACAGTTACTGTACAAATCCCACACCAACTCACAGTTCTTGTTCGCTATGTCACAAACTGAAAGAAAAACAGAGGTGTTCACACTTAATATTATTAAATGATAATATCATTATTCATATTCATTCATTTTTATATATTTTTTAGTCTTCTTTAAAATGTGTAACCCTTTCAATAAAGAATTTTGCTCTTCCAGGGGGCCGTGTATGTACAATTAAAAGACAACAGAAATATTGAAACATTACATAAAAAAATAAAACAATAAAAATGTAAACATTAAGAAGAAAAAAATATAATCCTTAGGTACAGATTTTTTTTTTTAATAAAAAAATAAAGCATTACTCCTAAAACATGATTACAAAAAAAAATAATACATTAAAATTTGACACGATAGAATTGATAAGAATTGCTTCACAGAGTGCATTTAAAATGGTAAGGTTTTCATATATCATGAGAGACAATCTGCCTCCAAACAAAATAAATGGCAGACATAATGTATTGGAAAACTGCAATCATGAGTAAAGCTTATAATCAACTCATTCGATAAACACGAGCGCAAATTATAAAATGAACCTAAGGCATTTTTATTAGCCTTGTTCCATCACCTATTGATTAACATTAAAATGACATGCTGCGTAGTGTGAACATGATTTGTAAAGGCAGTACAATAGGGCATTGAATTTGGCTATAAATTAATTTGTTCAAAGGCTTTGCCATCGTGTACGTAGTGATGTTTCGAAGTTTTATCTCCACAAGTTATCTTGAAGGCAAGAATAGAATTTAAAGGAAAAAAAAAACATAAACAAAGAATTTGAAAGAAGTGATGCTGATTTTTATTTCAGTAAATATACTACGTTCTCGTTTATGTCCTTTTGCTATATACTATTTCATGTTCATTTTGTGTTTTATCGTATGTGAAAGAAATCTGGTGAAAAGAAAGTTAAACATGGATCACAAAGATGTAACAATTCGTGGATACCTGCATCAATGATGTCGGCATTGTATCCTTTGACCTGATACGATACAGGGTCCCTGAAATGAAAGAAAACACAAAATGAAGTGGAGAATTGGCTTTTGCAAAGAAATCGATGAATTAAGGTAATTATGAAACACGTATTAGATTTTACAAAATAGAATTTTTAAAAAATAAACAAATTGTCATGATACATTGCTCGGTACAGTAGTTCTAGCATAGGCGTCAAAGTATTATATCTGAATGACTGAAAATCATGATGATGGAAAGACAGAACCAAATGTTAATACGCCAGGAAGAGAGAAGGCTCATATATAGCTTTGATTTTTTGTTTTTGAAAATGAACTTGATTGTGGGATGACGGTCTACTGGGATGTCCAAGTTTATCACGCTTAGTCTGTCATTGGAATTAAAGCTGGAGAGTGACTCTATTTTCATCTGTTTAATTACACCCCAGACCTGCATACTGGGTAAATTATAAACACATATCTTTAGAAACGAGTGTTTACTTACAGATATTCCAATCGGTTGTCGTAGTCTCCAATCGCAAAGAGCCAAACCTCATCATCAGAAGCTGTAAAAGAGTAATATAGGAAGAGAGAGAGAGAGAGAGAGAGAGAGAGAGAGAGAGAGAGAGAGTATAAAGCTCGGGTTCAAATTCAGTATTCGTTAAGTTATCAAGTCTGGTGCTGATGATTTATCTGCCATATGATTGCAATGTGACGCTATATAAAAATAGTACATGCAGGAGTGCCTTTCATTGTCATCAAATATTGTTTAAATAGCATTGTAAAGACGATGAACAAATAAGAATAATAATTCAAGGTCGTTAGTCATGAGAATGTCAACTTCTATCTCAGTCAGCTTGATAGTCCGAAAAATAGAATCAACCGAGTGGAATTAATTGAAATTTCTTAACGACAATAATTGAAACTTCTTCCAGGAAGCCTGACATTTGATTTTTTTCTCCGTTCAAAATAGCATTGTAAAGGCGTTGAAAAAATAAGAATAATAATAATAATAATAATAATAGTTCAGTTCTTGTATAGCGCATAATACGTTATGAAATAACATCTCTATGCGCTTCCAAAGAGCTTTGGAAATTATTACCCTAGCTTTAGCTCCGGCAGCCGATATCAGCGCACAGTGCATTTCAAGGAATAATCCTACCATTTACCTCACCTGGGTTGAGTGTGGCAAATGTAGATCAATATCTTGCCAAAGGACATTAGTGCCGCGGCGGGACTCGAACCGCGGACCTTGTGATCGATAGTCCGGTGACGTATCCACTCGACCACAACACCTCTACACTCGACCACAACACCTCTACAAGTAATAATAATACTTGGTCGTGAAGGGTGTGAATGTTGACTTCTATCACTCTCAGCTTATTTGTTGTTGACTTCTATCACTTTCAGCTTATTTCTGCGAACAGTGGACTCAACCAAGCGCAATCAACTGTTAAACGAATTCGTCATGAGTCCTGAAATTTCAATTTGTTACTGCATGTCATAGAAGTATTAAAGAGCAGCAATTGCGAACGATTGTCGATAAAATTCAATAATCGTTGCTTATTAAGCTTTTCCCTAAAAATTACCATGACACAAGTCCATCAAGCTACATAGGCGCTTGGTTGAGTCCACTGTTCGCAGGAATAGGCTGAGAGTGATAGAAGTATTAAAGAACAGCAATTGCGAACGATTGTCGCTAAAATTCAATAATCGTTGCTTATTAAGCTTTTCCCTAAAAATTACCATGACACAAGTCCATCAAGCTACATAGAACTATGATCGACAAACATGATATCGTCTTGAAAAAAGTCAGAAAACATTGGAACTATAGAATGAATAAGAGATAATGCGATCATGTAAACAAGTGCATTTTGTCAATGTTAATCCTCCAGTACCAAATACCCAGGCAAAACTCGAGCCAGATGCAAATAAAGGTAAACTTAAAGACATTAATTTATAACATATTGTCTATTGTCATGATTGTATTCTCTATTTATTTCATTTTCCTATTTTTTAAAATTTTGAATATATATTCTAATGTTCCCTTGTATTGATGAGGTTCATTTACTTTCATTTTTTTTGGAGGGGGTCGCCGTCCATGGTTAAAACATAACAACTTCTTTAACATTCCGCTTCCATTGCAACGGTCTTATTTTGTTACTTAAAATGAATCAAATTTTAGTCATAATCAAACAGACATCTGAAATTATTAGAAGCTTACTATTTGCTTCAGATTTTTGAAAATCATAATACTCCCTAAGAAATTCAAATATTTCTTGATTCGTTTTCATTATAATAGCCCAGCGATCACGTCCAGCACCTACCCTAGGGCAACTACCCCCGGAGAACTAACCCCAGACAACTACCCCCTACGACAACCATCTAGGACAACTACCCCGGACAACTATCCTAGGGGGTAGTTGTCCGGGGTAGTTGTCCTAGGGGGTAGTTGTCCGGGGGTAGTTGTCCTAGGGGGTAGTTGTCCTAGGGGGTAGTTGTCCTAGGGGTAGTTGTCCGGGGTAGTTGTCCTAGAGGGTGGTTGCCCTAGGGGGTAGTTGTCTGTGGTAGTTGTCGGGGGTAGTTGTCGGGGGTAATTGTCCTGGGGGTAGTCGTTCTAGAGGGTGGTTGCCCTTGGTAGACCAATCTAAGACGTGTCATGGTGAAAATTGACTAAACGTTTCTGACTGAAATTAAATAAAGTGACCACGAGTACCAACCGCGTCTTTAGCCAGCCATCCTACGTGTGTTACTCCGCTCATACGTCACACGCCCACGATCGGCGGCGGCGGCACTTTCGAAACAATGGCTACGTACACATATGCCAATTCAGCTATACTCAAGGCCCTCAAATTTTACGAATTTTCTCTCTTTTGGTGAATCTTTCATAATTATGTGGCTCCCCTTTAAGATTCGTAACACTATGCAAATAATTATATTCTACTGCGCTGCGTGAGCCCCTGATGTCCTTAAATCTACAACATAAAGTTAAATGAAAAAATAACGTTTTTAGTTTTTATGGTGATTTCCTAATTCCTAACGGTAATTTATTCAATAACTTTGGGCCCGCACATGCAAATGTCCGATCTCCCAATATTATTTATGTTTTACGTGATGGGGTTCGCACCCGCCCCCCACTCAGTGTTATTTAGGGTACGCGTATGCTTGTTCCCGCTCTTTGAAAGCATCCCCTATCTGAGGACTGCCCAAATTTCTGACCCCCCCCCCCCACCTTTCGCGGGTTTACGCGGGCTTTTCCTGCCTTAAAGACCCCCTTAAATCCGGAACACTGCTCAATGTACCCCCTATATCTATGATATTCAAGATATTTTATGACCCCCTTTTTACATTTCTAAGGAATCCAAAGAGAGAAAAGGTAAAAACACCCCCTTTAAAGAAATCTCCGGGAGAAAAGTCAAATACACCCCCTTTTTAAAACAATTCTCGGGTCGGACTTTGTCGCGCGAAAAGTACCCCTTTATCGAAGATTTTGGGAACACGAATGCGGTCCCTCCGACCCCGGAGTGGGGGCCGGGGGTTCGCAATAACAGAGTATCTTAAGAGCTTCGCAGGTTGTGTGTTTGTGAGACTTGAGTTTTAATAGTTCTACAATATTATAAGTAGGGGCTTGACCGATCAGTGCTTTATATAATTTATTATATAGACAATCATCAGAATCTTGAATGATATTCTTTTTATTAATATATTAATTGTATCAGTTTTTGAATTTCTCTCTACTAATTCCTCTTGGGTTACATTGCTCGACAAAGTTATAATTTCCGAATTTTCATCATGCCATTTTGTCTGTTTGATTCCCCATTAAAGTCCTTTGAATATCACTCAAGGACACACGTAACTACTTTGTTGGAACAATCCATTCGACATTCTACCCTTTCTTTTCTTTCTTTTTAAAGTACTTATATCCAAGACAACAATGAAGTTGACAAGTAATACAAATCAATATGGAAATAATCAAGAACAAGAAAACACTTCCCTTTGCCTCTCTCTATCAACGTGTGAAACTCTTTGGGCGGGCTGCAATAAATGAAAATCGATGTCTTAATCCTTTTCGAGTTATTCAACTAAAGAAAGTCGATCAATTTAAGCCCATTTCGAGTTTCTTTGATCCAAACACGTCTCCGACTGGTACTGGTTTTTGTATAGGACAAAAATCAATTGCATACTTTGTCGCTGGCAAGAAATAGTTTCATGCAAATGTGCTTTACAAGGGACTATTTACACTATATAACTTTCGGATCGATCCGATAAAATAATTGAATGTATGCTGTTTTAATTCAATTGCATTTCATTGACTTCAGTGATCATTTTCACTTTTTTTTATACTTAGATAACGGAAGAACATTGATATAGCAGCTTGCAAAATATAATAATAGCACCACGTTTAAAGATTTCTTTTCACAAAGAGTATAGGCCTAACAATTTTTGTATTTCAATCACTCATCAACAATAAATGATCCTCCATCACTAAACAATTATTCGTTTTTCACACACATATAGATATATATTATAGTAAAAATGTCAAATAAAATCAGGCACCCTGTGTAATGGGATAAAACGACCAAGTACTGAAACGAAAGGCGGACCTGAGTGAAATTATTTTAGTTAAAAGCAAAGATGTCTATTCAGATGCCTACTAAGGTTTCATCCCTTAAGCTTCTCAGTGCAGTATTTTTGTGTTTTATAAAACCAATCTTTAAGCTGCACACGACTTAAAGAATCGTCTAATCTTCTAGTTCCCTCTTCCCCATTTCTACTTTTCTACAACAGTTTACTCCATTTATTTCTATCGTTCCCGCTATTGTGCCATTAGGTACTTCGTCATTCATTGTATCCTTCTTGTCCTACTTCTACCTCGAGAAAAAATGTTCATAACTGTGATATTTCGCGAATGATCAGTAATTCATTGTTCATTTTCTTCTTCCATTTGAGCCAGCAAAAAATCAAGCTATTTCCTCGAATTGTCTTGCCATAGTTCCTTACCGCATATTTAATCACTGTTACCATGTACGTGATGTAATTGATTTTAAACACTCTACAGGAACACACTCAGAAATAAGGGTGATGCTATTGTAGCAGAACTGCACCCTTAATTCTTAGTGTGAAGAGTCTGTAATATAATAAATCAAATGAAAAAAGACGTAGAAACGGAAAATAAAAGTAGTGTAGGCCTAAATGTGAAAAATATGAGCACATTAACTAACTGGCGTATAACATTGCCTCTCACTGTAATTTTGGATGAATAAAGACAAAGCTAAATTGTGGATATTATGAGGCGGGATTGGGTGTATATAGGGAGCAATTGTTTGCTGAAAAACTTAAACTGCATTATTTGGTATATACATACATTATAAACACAAAAAACTAATGATAATTATGTAAAACGAATACTATTTATTGTTCTATTCAGAGTCATTAGTTCAATAGCTCTGTTCTTCCTGGAGGTCCAGAAAGAAAGAAAAGAATTAAACATGCATGAATATAACACAAAATAGTGAATAAAAATAATTTTGTGTATACATGTATAAATATAACACAAAAATTGGCCTATTACAAATATACGCCATTATTGTACTATAAAAACATCCCCTATCAAATCCCCCCTCCCTATACCCAATTATATGATTATAATTATGATGCACTATTATTACAGAACACGTAGTAGTCTAGACCCCTCCTAATCCAGTAGTTATGTAGGTGGGGCACCTACCAATGCCCCCCCCCCCCTCCCCCATACTCACACATTTCTCTCGAACGCTCCTGGATCATACACATTACATGATGCTAAGAAATTAGGCATCATACATATACTTACAAGAAGATGACGAGGAACTATCGCTACTGGCGACGCTGTCGCTGCTATCTCCTGTAGTACCCCCAGTGTTACCGGCATAGATGTTGTAATCGGCCCTCCCTGCCAACCCCACCTGGGCCAGACTCAGGGCGCCGAGGACCACACCCACTGTGGCTATGATGAAGGCACAACAAACCAGTAGAACCAGCATACAGTACTTGTTGTCATTTTCTGACGACATTTTTAATTAATCTCCTCGAAATTTGGTCCCACCCTCTTAACTGAGAAATATTATATCAAAATGGTAGCGATATTGTTAAGCACAGAACGTCTGCTACAGAAAGCACCGTTTATAGTGCCAAAGCGCAACTCCTCAACTGAGTCTAAAGAAACCTGATGTTGATAATGTTGGGCATTCAAATTGATGGTGCTCCCTTCGTTGGCATAAATCAGCAATACTGATGGAAGCTTGGCGCACACAAAGGATTGTAGCCAGTGAGGGGGGGGGGGGGTTAAAGACGGCACCTATTATCTATATTGGTGCTTGTATGGATGCACAATACAATGGTTCAATCTGGTAGCCGAAACGGTGTTATAGCATGGCTTATTATTATTACGTAAAAGAAGATATTATGGAACTGCGCATAATTTAAGGCGTCATTTTTATTCGGCCTGGTAAGCGGATTTCGCAAATCGGGCAATCGCATTAACATTCTTTTTATATTTTGAATTAACGGTAGATAATTCGAAATGAGAGTGGGAAAACATAATCTTACAGCAGATAAGAGAACGTTTTCTTAATTGTCACGTGCAATTAATATTGGGAGATGTTCATACGTCATGTGAAATTTATCACACGCCATGTGATTTATTGATTAATATTATTTTAAAATAAAAACTAGTCTAGGCTAGTCTGTGCAGCCTCGCGTGTTGTATACCTGCGCAATGGAAGATATTATGGTACTGCGCAGAATTTAAGGCGTCATTTTTATTTCGTCTGGTAAGCGGATTTCGCAAATCGGGCAATCGCATTTACTTTCTTTTTAGATTTGGAATTAACGGTAGATAATTCGAAATAAGTGTGGGAAATCATAAAGTCTTACAGCAGATAACAGAAAGTTTACTTAATTGTCACGTGCACTTTTTGGGAGATGCTCATGCGTCATGTGAAATTTATCATACGCCATGTGATTTATTGACTATTATTATTTTAAAATAAAACAAACGGTAGTAAATGGTTCACGAAGAGTAGGCTCGGTTGGGGAGGGGGAGGGGCTAGTCTGTACAAGAATGACTTTTCCCTGGTCATCATGGCGAATGGGTGGGGTGCATGAGCCTTGATTGCGTAGGATATATAGTCAGTACTTTCGAAAAATCAACCTAAGGAAATTTGAATAGCCTAATTGTGCGTCACCTGTTGAAATGTGTCAACATGACAATGACGTTTTTACAAAATAATTTCTATGGGACATACAATAGGGTATTGAAATTGCCCTTGAGTTCATATTTTCTAAAATAGTTGTGATCATGTGGCTTCACGGCGTATCCCGGCTAGCTTGATACGCCATGGATTCATTATTCACAACATGAAAGGCCGCCATTTATATCAGAAACGCCTACTTGTTATGTCTCTGATTAGGAAAAGAATAATATTATCAAGGCGCCTTATTTTCATAATTGTAGAAAATGTGCCACAATGAGAGATGTGCTTGGTCTGATTCGTCATTGTTCTCGCATGCGAGTTAGATACATATATATAACGACAGCAGAATGTTAGTTCATTATAAGGTCAATCTTGAATGAATGGTTATTTCTTTTAAATGAACTTCATCACAACGTATGAACGTAATTCCGGTTATATATTAAATAAACCCGTAGCGTTTATAGTCGAATTATGGGGGCGCTCACCAAGTCTTCTTATTTTTTTCCAAAGATCCCCCCCCCCAGCAGGAGGACCACAGTTGCTTCGGCCTCCTGACTGAAACCGCCTATGTATTGGGCATTTCGCTCAATTTCAAGGCACATTGCTAAAAATCGTTCTATAGCATCTGATGGGAAATAACACCAACATCTTATTAGGATTTGGGAACCACTCAGTTTTTAAATGTGTTTGTTTATTCGCGCCGCCACTCTACTTCTCAGAAGATCAGACGATCAATCAATATGATCGATCACTGCCGATACCTACAACAAAAGAGAAATTTATGCAAGTGTACACCTGGAAGAAGTAGGCTTTTAATACAACAAACAAACGTTGAAGTGCGAGAAATCGAATGGGTGAGCAATTCAAGCAAACATATGAATAGTTTCGAGGGAGTTCTTAAGAGATAAGTTTTCTTTTGTTCCTTTAGTTCACCGGTCAATACTAAATGGGTTATAATTCTTCGCTTTGTAAAATTCGTAGGTTAATCTCTAGGAACGTAAAGTAATGACCGTTTACCTAATTCTTTTTATTGTCCATAAAGGTGGGGATCGGGCACCTGGGAGCGATACGAGAGAGAGAGAGAGAGGGTGGGATCGGGAGAGGGGAGAATCATTCCCCTACATCCTTTCACCCATTTTCTGACTTCAAGCAAAATATTCCTTTAAATTCACTTCATATTAGATGTGAATGTTCATTTGTTTAAATCAATACTTTTTTTTAGATGGGTAATAATATCATAATACAAATAATTTTGTTTATCCATAGAAGCCTCATTATCTTTAATGTTGTTCTTCCTGAGGGCTCTGCCAGATATAATTATTCACTGTTTTTTCTCAGCATATCTAGAGAATAAACATATAATTACATTCACTTCATGATAAATTAAAGAGTTTTATGTAATTATGCATAAAATGTAGTGAACATTTATTGTCTGATATTAAATTTAATTCTTCACATGCCCTCTAACTATTAAGTTCACTGTAATCTAACCATACACTTCTTACACAACACTAAACACCGTACACTTCTCACACAACACTAACAAAAAGTCACTAACTATAAATGGTTTTGTTCATAATTTATTGACTAGAGAATGCAAGAAGCCTTTTTTTCAGTGCCCACTGAAACTGTCACTGCACAAACATCATAATATTTATATATTCAGCACAGAGATTTTTCCACAAAGTCAAATGTTGACATAAAATTAATGCGAAGGGCAATAACACTCCGATATACTTGGACATACATGTATGTAGTGCTTACCATACATAGTATATTTAAATGGTATGTTCTTATAATTACTAGGATGATATAGATATTTTCTCTAAGCTTCATTTTCTCATAGATACAAGGCGAGGGTTAGGGTTGTGATTGGGTAATGGGTATGGCAGGTTTAGGATTAGTGTAAAGGTTAGGAATGACGTTTGGTGCAGGGTTGAAGTAAGGAATTCAATTGGTGTAGGAATTCATTTTTAGTGTAGGATTTTGAAAACGGAGCAATTTTTTAATTTTTTAAAGGCATCAAATGTACAGCCAAGAATTAAATTAAAGACATCAAATGTGGTATCAAGAATGCTTTCAATCAAGTAAGATTTAACTAAAATGCGAAACAAATTTAATTTCAGAGTCTGCATGAGACCCAGTTAGGGCTCTCTCAGGATCAAAACAGCCTTCTCATTTCCTTTTGTTTACGAGTAATTACATGTAGCTCTTTACGTTTTCTTTACAAATACTATGTTAAAATGAATGAAACTGATTACACAGGTGAGTTCTCATTGTTTGCTGCAAGGCAGAATGGCTGTATTATAAAGACACACGCTCCAGCAATTATTGCTCTGCATTCATTCATCCTCCACTAACTGAATCCTTGACTTCAACCCTGAACCGAACATTTTGTATCTAACCCTAATAGACCATTTTCGTAATGTAATCATATTTGATGCATAAATCTTTGTTAAGTGCCATGTTACAAATTATTTCATTCACCTGTTTGAATAACTGTATTTCAAATAGTCAGAATGCAAATTACATACATTAATTGTCGTAGGTACATGTAGGACAAACATAATGGCTTGTCCTAACGAACAACACGTAATATATGCCATTCGCATTCTGACCATTGAAATACAATTATTTGCTACAAGCGAATGAAATAGTTTGTAACATGGCACTTAATAACAAAGATTTATGCATTAAATTTGATTATGTTAAGAAAATGGCCTATAAGAACCCTACACCTGATGTAAAACCAAATTGCACATCTAACCCTGTACTTTAAACACAATGAAGCCCTTAGCACCGGCAGAAGTCATTATTAAACTCATATTATTTTACTTTGAGATAATGCCCTTACTGCTTTAATAAGAAGAGCTAGGCTCACATCGAGGAAAATATTCTCTCAAGTGACACCAACAAGCAACAAAATATTGAACTTGATTAGAAACTGCTGCTTACTGCTTAAGAAGAGGCTCACATCGAGGGAAATATTCTCTCACTCAAGTGACACCAACAAGCAACAAAATATTGAACTCGATTAGAAACACTTTGTCCTACTTCTAATCATAATGAACTCAAATCAAGGTGTAAATTTCAGATGATCACATTTGACACAAAAGAAAAGCATAAACAAAATGGATGGATTGATTCAATCAAGACATTTCAAGGTATTGTGACATCATAACAAACTATTGACTACTAGAGTTCTAGCTTTTCATAAAAAACTAAAGAATTTTGAAGGAGCAAAAAGTAATATTATGGACTCAACTTGCTCTGTTTGGAGCAAGAAGAAGGTTAACTCATGCTGTAACACAATTAACGCCCTTCTGGCTCTAAACAGGATATATATGCAAAACGATTTTGGTACAATATACCTCAGAGCTGAGTAATGACCAAAGAAAGATCATTAAAACCAAGCTAGACATCATCACATGTACTGGATGGGTCCGGAGAGATGCAAATGACACAACCTAACACTTCAAAGCTGGCAGGAATGAGACAGATAATAAATCATCTGGGATGGGGAATAAAAATGACATTTGTCACCTGTCCCCTATGGAGAGGCAGTTGATGGGAGCCAGTTGTAGTCTCAGTGGAACAACCGTTGATGCAAGAGACTGAAGCTCTCTGTCTGGGCAGGAATACACTATTTCGGAATGTTGAATATATATATACTTCAAACACCTGTATAAAATATATAGTTTAAGTTATTAACTAAATAACTGATATGATGCTAACATAATAATCATATTTTCAAAAGATATTGTTCTTTGAAATAAAATGTATAGTTTGGTCCATTGGTATTAAAGCATCACTGTATATTACTGTATCCAATTGAAGAAAACAATTGCAATGGCTTCGCATGAATATCAATTTGTAGCTAAGCATTATTATCAAACAGTAATTTATAGAATGTCATAAAAGGAAACACAAAATTTGTATTCATATTCAATTATTATGCTGTAAAAACAAAGTTTCATAGATATGTATCCCCCAACTTCTTCTCTTTTTTTTAATCACTCAAGCCAACTAAAATGAAAGATTCTAAATCTGTTTTGATGTAAATTGCTACATGTATCTTTGGATCGCTTACAATCAAGAAGTACACTCATAGCATTACGACCATCATATCAGAGGGGAAATGTGATGAAAATAAATGAACAAACTATATCTACTTTGAATTTCAGCGAACACACAGCTACAAAGTAATTTAAGTAAAGTATTCTAGACTTGGGAAAAATATAAATTGGATCTCTTTTACACACCATATACTTCAGCACATATATAATGTACATATATGCTTTCATGTCTATAAATACAGGCAAAAAAGTAACAAAACATTAAGAGAAATATCTGTTTCACCTAAGACTACATTGTAAATGCACAAACCCCAGCGGACGGATCTATAGGGTAACTACTATTTAAAACATCACACAAAAGTTACAAAATTGTGAAACTTGTAACTCTCCACCATCTTCAAAGAAAAATATGTGGCTTTCAAAATAATGCATTTGACAAATATAAAACAACTACAAAAAAAACAAAAGAAAACAAAACTAAATAAAAATAGCAAAAGTTTATAATAGTGATCTACTAAGTTGGTCTTAATAAATGCAAACAAATAAAAATAAAATGAAGGAAACAGATCAGTAAGAGTTGATCATATGCAAAGTGACAATTTTGCATATCTTAAGCATCTCTTCCATTAACTTTGTATTGAAACTGTCATAAATTTCATTTTTCTTTGTTAAAAATTGATGATGGATTTTTCGTACAGGGTTTGTGTAAAAACATGTGCAATAATTATATCTTAAAGTGCCAGTGTAAATACATATTTTCCTTGCAGAAAAAGGAAACTTATGACATTGATGTTCACATGGGTGGAGAGCGGCAATGCAGAGAAAATGCCTTGCTCAACAATATTTTGTCTATGGATCCAGAAGGGCGTCAAGTCTGTATAAGACCATTCTGTCTCCGAACTGACAATTTCAGTATTAGATGTACTATGAAAAACAAACAAACAAACAAACAAACAAACGTCTGTTCACAGCCACAAGGGTGTTAACTCTAACAACCTTCTGGCTGTAAACAGTCAATATAATCCTTGACCAAGAACTGTGACCTTGATCAACACAGTCATTACCTTCCAAACAACACTACTCTCAAATAAAAACCTCTTTGATTTGCATTCTGAAAATCAGACATTATTCTTACTTCACAATCTACATATAAGTGCATATAATTCACACAGGTTGCATGAGTGGTAAAAATTCCTAATACATGTATGTAATTAGCTTTCATATAGCTAAAACAAACTGCTAGTACTGTGTTTTAAAAGTGACAGCAACTTGAAAACAAACACTCACACACGAAAAAAGGAAAGAAAAAAAATTACAACTCTTAGACTATTTAACAAACATGTATGTAGAATTGACATTGCTCCCCAAATTCAAAATTAAACTCATGTCATCTACCAAGTAATGTTTACAATATACATTCTAGGTTCATCATTTATATGTCCATGTAAAATGGCATGTTTCTTAAGTTTCTCAAGATAAAATGACACTTTGGCCCTTAATAGAATCTCATTTTTTACATCATTTTAAGTTTTTGTTGAGACATAAATTTTGAGAGAAGTTATCAGATTTCCATATTACTTGCAACAAAATAAAAGAAATATTCAGGATGCCTTGACTAAGTACAAGGAGATATATATATATAGAAAAGTACAAGGCAATGAGAGAACAACCAAGGTGTCAATCTATATCCAATTTAATCACCATCTGTTTGTATATGTGTATATATATATATATGCACTCTGAACTTGTATGAGTAAGTACATGTACCGTACATGTATCCCAAAGGAAGTTTCTACAAAAGTTCATACAAGATCAGCATTTAGAAAACAAGGTGTGTGTAGTAAAGATTTCACAGCCCAACTTTAGGTATTGACAACTCAAAGTCTTGCTATTGCCCGTATTCTTTTGTGAAATTATCACCTCTTATACATACTCACATGTAGTATGCTTGGAACTGGTAAATATGTATCAGCAAGACCTTTACAATTCCCGCTAGGGCATGACACCCTTGTGCACAATGCTTTTGTATGAACACCAATTTACTATCTAAATTCACCTAGATGTACCAGAACTGTCAGAAAATATAAGGTAGTGTCTTTCAATACAGAAGGAATATGGTGTACAGCAGTATCCATAAATCGTCGCTGGTTTCGCGAACGAACGTATCTCCTGTATGCGCGTACGGCAGTTCGCGAATCCAGTGACGAAATGGCAAGTTTGCAAAAATTGTCAAACAGGCACTGAACATTGAATTTCTTAGAGCCTTTGTGATGAATGAATAGATACGTTGTTGAATCTTGAGACTTTATAAGAATGACTGAAGCTTTCCATAGCTGGAGCAGCACAAATATCACAAGCAGTCTCATAGAACACTATACATCATGGCACGTAAAATAATGTACCAGTATACATCAAGATATAATCTTAAAACTAAGGTGACCTTTGACCTCATGATGCGCTGTCCATCAGTTCTAGAAGGTCATCACCCTTACTGGATGGACCAGAGGCATCTGGTATAGCCATGTCTCCCATTATTCTACTCAGCTCCTCGCTCGTCTGAATCTGGAAAAAGTGACATGATAAGAGAAACATTATTTTCCGGCATAAACATTAATTATTATTTCCAGCAATGATTTAAAGGTACATGAACATGTATGTGCAAAATCATTAGCAGATCCGGAGAGAGCGAAAGAGGCTTGCAACCCTCTACATTGGGGGCAGCTTTCATAGTATACATGTGTGGCTGAGGCTTGCGTGTGTCCCTGTATTTCAAAATCTATGACTAGCAAATGAAAAGGTGATAAAGATGTATTTCCATTATCAAATACAGTCAAACCTGCTTTAGTGGCCACCTGTCTACAAAGACCACCTGCCTACAAAGACCACATTTTTTGTTTCCCTTGAAAAAGGTTTCTTATTGAAATATATACTTAAGGAACCTGTCTACAAAGACCACTTTTTGTGTTTCCCTTGGGTGATCGCTATAGACAGGTTTGACTGTACTAGGATGCATAAATCAACATCACCATCTTTTACTTAAATGAATCATTTAACAACAATTTTATAACCCAAAATTTAAATGTTCAAAAAGCCAAAATTCTATAGGTGACCTTTACATTGAAACTTTGCCCATTTTCCCATCTCGAAAAATCGACAGTGCATGTAACACATTTCCAGCAATATCAACAATGTGGGTAGCTGACTTTTATTTCGCCCAGACTACTTGTTGACCGATTGATTAATTTATTATTTTCCCCTTGAAAATCAAAGACTTGAGAGTGAGGGATACCAACCTTTGATGCATCTATGTTAATGACCTTGACATCATACATGTCTGGCGGGGGACGAGTAGCTGCAAACTTCCTGAAAAAGGAAGGGAAAAAAACTCAGTAAGAAGGGCACACAATTTAAAACAGCCAAATTTTTTACAGTAAATTACAACACATTAATAAATTCTGCAAATATTCACAAATTACAGGATCATGTATTGTGCCAAACAGAAGAAAAAAATAATTAATGTTCCTTATGATTAACAATTCATCTAATAGATTGCTAATTTCTCATTTAAAGCACTGGATTATTGTTATAACATTAATATATGATTTTATTTCTATATTGTCCTCAAACTATTCTATACTTGCTTTGGAGGAAATTGTTTATGGGTCCATTAAAGGTACGATTTAAACATTTGACCCCCCAACCAAAAAAAAAAAATGAATGAATTTATGCATAATCCATCAACTTTTCTACCTTGAAAATGTTGATTGGTAACTTAAAAATAATATATAGACTTTACTCTTCCTTTTCATCAATACTGAGTTTGCGTGTTTTTCAAGGGTTTTAACACAGAATCATGTACTGTCCTTCCACTTTAGTACCATAAATATGCTTATTGGTAATTGTGAAATGACAATGACTTACTCTTCTTCTTCATCTGTATTGAACATGCTGATCCTGAAATCATTTTCTTTGCCAGGACCACCTGATGATTTCTTCTCTACAGCACCCATCAGATGAGCTAGGAGATTAAGCTCTGCTTTCACCATGGGATTAGGATTAGCCGATGCCTGGAGATTTAACAAGATATACATGCATTTTAAAGATAACAACCAGTTCTGGTCATGCGATTGCATTGTGAAAGAAATGTTGTGAAATTGATCAGAAAAGGTTGATCATCTAGCATATAAGTATTGGTGTGTACTGCAAGGTTCTGGAATCATCAAAATGATAAGAAATTTGGCCCGGTCTTGGTAAAGTTACAAGCACTGTACACAGAAAGATGTATATGGGAGTACGTGACCACGTGCACGATATCTATTTGGTCCCAATAGATACAACAATTTACCAAATATATCAATTAGTAGGCGGTTTCCTGGCAAAATTTGTATCATCACGTATTATTCAAAACATATTCTTTCACATGATTGGTAATGAGAGCTTCCATTTCATTTTTTGAGAGAGGGGTGTTTCCAAAACTGATCTTTACCTTTAAAGAAATGCATTTCTTCAGCTTGGTGAAGAACTAGATTTTCTGTATTTTAATACACATATCGAGGACAGAACACAATCCTTAAGTGATCTCTGGGGTGTTGGAATTCTGTGAAAGGACAGAAAATACTTTGAACCCTGAGTTCACATGCAATAACAGCAGAAGAAAAAAAATCTCATGAGTTGACACTGATTCAGATGCAAATTGCTACCTCATACTTCCTGTTACCATTTACATGTAATTGTATAATTCTACATGGACTATACTTTGATCATATTGTGATATGTAATAAAAAAAATTCATTCCTTCATTTGGTCATTCATCTTTTGACATCCCCAGCTGGATGTTGCATACTTTATCCTTGATATTTGACATTATGTTTTATTTTAATGGACATGAAAAGACAAGAGCAGTATATTATAAAGAAATTACATCTATAGAAGGGAATAAAACAGAACAAAAAGGCATTCAACTGATTGCCTAAATCATTATCTATCAAGTTCCCACTTGAAGAAGCAGAAGAGCAATCATACTCACATGTTCTGCGGATGCTTTTGATTTGCTCCTGCTGCTCGAGTCGCCCATGACCGTTGCCTCTCCCGTCTTAGCCGAGCAGTACATGTTCCTACCCAGCTTGATGACCCGATCCCCCTCCATTTCAAATGACCCTTCCTTAAATGAGGCAACAAACTTCCCTTGGAATGAAAACTCCTCTGTCTCGACCTGCTTCCCATCACGGTTGAAATATCTTTAAAAAGAGGGAAAATGTGAACACTCCTCTGTAAAACTTTCACATACAAAATGTAGATTAAAATTGTCATGATCGATTCCATGTCTCATTGACTTTGTCCACATTCACATACCAATCAAACTATCTAAGCTTTTTAAATTATCCTGGCCATTAATTGGTTCAAAATGTATGCGAGAATATAATTTGCACACTTTGAAAATGATTATCAATTTAATTAAATCATGCCACTTTTATGTCAGGAATATACATGTAGTTGATAAAAGTACATGTACATGTATATAAACATGTATCTATACTAAAGCATACATACACACGACAGCTAGGTGAATTGCCGTATGCATGGTTCTCTAATTTCCACTGTTCATGCTGTGTCAACACGTGAACAGTAGCAAAGAAGAGATTAGAACAATCTGAGAATTCAGCAACCTTCAGACTTGTTCACATAGTATGCCAAGGTAAACAGCGGCAGGTTTTAGTGAACTAAGTGAATGGCAAGAGGGGATGAAAAAAAGTTTCTGCGATCAGGAAAGGTCCTACAAGTTCTCACTTATCTATCTGTTATGAGATACAACAAATGTGAAATGTGGTATACTTTAAAAATGCGTAGCTTTACTGGGGCATATGTCAGTGCGTACATGCATGAACAAGCCTTTAGAACAATCTGAGAATTGCATCAATCTGGGCTCTGCATGTTTCATAAAATTTGCCATCAATAACAAATGCTAAATTTCTATGAAAAATTTGCTCTCGCAACCAATCAAATGCAGAGATTTCAGTAGCTTAATTAGGTATATCATAACTTGTTATTGATAACTGACAAGTTTTTTAATGAAATAGGGCCCTGGTTTGTTTACAGATCTATACTAACCTGATGGTTCCTGGAATCTCTGTGCCATAGGGAACTGTGCCACCCGGAGAATGAATGAACCTTCCATTCGAACTCTGAACTTTCTCTTTCAAGAATATCGACACCTGAACCAAAGAACAACAAAAATTATAGTTTGATCTTTTAGGAAAGCTTTGAAATATAACACATAAATTGAACATGGATGCATGCTCTAAATATAACTAGTACATGTTGAATGATGAATACTGCATATTTGCCAAAATGTCAAAGTATTTTCATGTAGATTGATCCATGCTGCATTATAATTGAAAGAGCAAACCTTGCTAATAATATTCAGGGTACTCATCAATGTTATGCACTACATGTACCAAGTGTGCAGGTATAATAGACTCACTGGCACAACTGTACATGTACATCATCAATCTACTCCCACCCACACCCCCCTCCCCCTTATAAAAATAAATAAATAAATAAAACTTCATATCTACGTTCTACATATATGTCCATATACACTGTACACAGTACAGTGTATATGTTTGTAAAAAAAAAATAGGCTAATTAATTTACATACATGTACACGTTGTCAGAAACTATATAATTGTAGAAAAAAACTAAAAACACACACACTAGTGTGTCATTTCATAGAGAATACCCATACAATATGTTTTTTTCCAATACCCATTTTAGGGTGATACGATACACTTACATGAATGAGTGGCAAACCCTAATGGAATTCGGTTGCTAGGTAAAGCTACATGTACATATCCCATCTACAGCTCAGAATTGAACTAATTTAATGTACCAATATCAACAATTAAAGGACATTTGTGTGCGTTGTCAATACAGCTAGGTCTTCTTTGTACACAAGAATCTACATGTAATTAACCCATCCCCAACCCGGCATTGATGAAGACTGAAGACTGCCTGAATACAAACCTCAAATTGACCCTTAATTAGAATCAAAGCTTTATTAGCTGATGTCTAACAATTCATTTATTTATCCTAGAAGTTAATTATGATTAACACTCTGAATAGCCAGTATGAATACCCACTGGAAGGATCTACTATAGATGAATACAATATGTAATTAGAGGTACAGTAATTAACTGTAATAGACAGTAACTGCCCACAATTAGCAGTATAGGATGTAATTCATCCTATTGTACATTGTACTGTACATGTACATGCATACATACATGTACATGTACATTATTAATCCATGTTTTTCAGTATTTGGCAAATAAAGCATTACAATACAGAATGAATAATAGTTTGTTTGTTTTTCAAAATACCATCAATGAAGGGACAGAAAATAAAACACAATTGTAGGGGCATAGGCCTTATCCCAATTCAAAAGGATGCACACCTGAACATGAAGTAGGGAAAAAAGAGTTGACAATTTACAATGATGTGTGAATACATTTTGGCCATGAATACAGAATTACAATTACCACACACTTTATATCCATGATTGAAGGCTTTGGGTAACATGTTATACACAATTAATGTATCTATACCAAGTTGAATAACAACTTTAAAGTTACTTTATTGCATGTTGAAATTAAATGAATACAAAAATTGTCATAGGCAAATTGGAGGGAATAACAGACATTTCTCTCCCTTACGTTTATTTTCTGGTACTATTTTCATTCAATTCATCATAAAATAATTACATGTAAGTGACAACTTCATGCATACAATATATATCAATTATCAAACATAAGAGATGTACAATTGATGTGGTCATAAATTATGGAAGAGAAATTTTAACATGCAGCAGCACAATGAAATACATTTATCAAAGTGATCATGACATGTATTCCACCACTACATGGACAGTGATAATTACTATCTGTATGCACTCGAATTGAAACATGTACAATGTACTGTATGCAAGCTAATCATTGATGCATTACCATCAACTCGGGACTATTCAGACTTCAGCCCTGAGCACTTATTAATTATAGAAATGTCAAGACCATCCGAGGCTTGACAAAAATAGGCTCATCTCATCTGCCTGGGTACTGAATAGCTTTCGTTACCATGGCAACGGCCTACAAAATCGATATGGTGTGCAGTGGAGGAAAAAACAATTCCTTTTGTTGTAGTTTGTATTTGCAGGTTTCCAGGCTCCAACTGAAATAATTACTGAATTCAGGCATACACATGGACTTGCCCTTTCGTATTTTGCCATTTATGAAAATTTGATGAGTGTTAGGATTTTTAGAATCTGAATCAGAGCACATAAAGTATGCATGTGAGTCTTTGAGGATACATGTATAACACATACATGTACATGTATAGCCTGTAAAAGTGAACTAACTGATACAATTTTTTAGGTCTTATCACACATGATAGCACTTTTTGAAAAGCAGAAGACATTTCCAATTATGGAATGAAACACATTGTACTATGCATTCTATTTTTCAATAAAAATCAAATTTTAAAAAATAGCAATGTTCAACAACAACATGTACCGTACAATGTAACTTTAAATAGAAGATGGTGTAATGTTCAAATTCTTTATCTTTCTTCCAAAATATATACCGAATAAACAGGTACATGTACATCAATTATTACATGCAAGGTGAATGTAATGGAAGCAAAGTGGTTGTATACATGGAATACAAATAATTCATCTAATTTTCGAAACTATCGCATTATTGTTCACCGACAAATATCTGTTGAGAGCCAAAAAAGAGTTACCTCTGTGTAAACTGAATATGAGTTACCTTTCTGGCTGTAATCAGATAATGCAACCTTAAGTGACATTAATATGTAAATGTACAGGTATGTACTGTTTACTGGAACATAATGTAACAGCTCAAATTGTCATCTTACCCTAATGTGCATGTCTTGAAAGAAGCCTAGAAGCGTCTGTCGTATTAGCTGGAACTCTCCCAATGTTACAAAAGTAAAAGTCTGATGAAGTCAAATCGGACAGGAAGAAAAACAAAATTCACAATTATATTTTACAGATGAATTCGATACAATTTGATAGACTATCAAACATACATGTCCTTGTCAAATCCTTAATATTATCAGCCACAAACACATACTGTACATTGTACATTGATTAAAGTCTGAAGAAATGATTTTACTGACAAACAAAATATAACCTGTCTGTTATATGATGTCTTCATCAAATGTTGATTTAAAAATTTGTTTAGAGAACTTAAATAAGGCATTTTGTATCTTATTCCAGTTACTCTACAAGTTAGCATTGCATTTTTTAAATGATTAGAAACCAAGCTAGAAATGAATCACACATCTGTAAGAAAAAATGTTACACTGAATTAACTGTTTGATCAACTCATTCAACTGCCATATATGTTTCATTGCAATTAGGGAGTGATAAATCATAACACATTAGAAATGTGGTTTTCAAACATGCCCCCTTTTAAGCTATGACTCCAGAATCTTTGAACAAGTTGTTGTTGATGATGATGATTACGAATTGATGATGATGATGATGATGGAGTTGGTGATGATGATGGTTACGATGGTGATAATGATGTTTAATAAGGATGATGACAATGGCAATTTTAATGATTCTTAGTACTAATATATGGTTCCACATTTATGTTAAAAACTTAAAATCATTCAAATTGCATTCTCCTTTACCGGGGTAATAGCTAATAGATTACACATCTCTGTTGAAATGTACGCAATCTTGTACACATACCTTCAAGAGCAGACGACAAACGCCTTCTACGCCAGCCTTCAGGGTGGGGTTGTCACAGACGAAGCTTCGGATAGCATCCATGTGGTTGAGAGTAACAAGTAGAATATCCTTAGGTCTCATACAGAGTGAGATCTGATACTTGACAGCCATGGTCATCAGGTCATACAACTAGAAATGAAAAATTGTATATAAAATATTTGTTACAATAATGATTTTTAATTTCATATTCAATCATATGTACATGTAATGCTTATTTAATCTCTTTATAACATGTGATGGACATATATGACATGTACAGCACATTAGAAATATGTTTTTAATATTATTAAAATCATAAACATAATACATTTTCATTGTCGATAAATAAGTTAAACTACACTGTACGTGTACAAAATGTCCAAATATAATGAATGTGAACTGCCAAGGTAGCTAGTGATAATCATAACCATCTACAAGAGTTTAGACTGAAAATTCAGTTGATGCATGATAGTCTGTTGAGAGATGTCAAACTTTAAATACATATATTCTGCAGAAGCTAAGAGAACAAACACAAACAAAAATCCTTCACACTTTTGTATACGGGTTACTCCCATACTGTATACCTAGCTTGTATACTACGTCATTTAACACAATATGATAACATATACTACCGGTATGTTCATTCTTGCCTGCAGTCACAGAAATGAACGTCTTACATGTACAGTGTATACATGTAATGTACATAAATAGAACATTATCCCTGAAAAAAAAAGCTGAAAAAAAAGTGCTGATCAATGTGAAAAACTAAAGTGTACACATCATAACACATGTACATGTACATGATGGTGACACTTAACTGACTGGAAAAAAAAATAGACAAAAAAAAAGTGGCTACATGTATCTATTAAAAAATAAAAACAAAATGTTACACCAAACTGCTATTAAAGGTACTATGTCCCATTTGCAGGCAAAAAAAATGAAAAGGTTAAATTCCAACGGCATTTGAAAGACAATACTACTTTAGAACTTCCCTAAAAAAGGGGGGCTTGAAAATGTCTTTAAGTGGGAAAATAACGACTATTAGTTGTCGAATCGACTTAGGAGCTATAGAGCCAGTAAGTAATAGTCTGATTTTTCAGACCATTGTACCGAATGGTCGTACGTTTTATGCTGCGCAAAGATTCAATCAGTTTAATTTTGGCCATTACAAGAAGTGGGTTATTGATGTAGACAAATGCTCATGTACCCTTTACAGCTCATTTTATGTATGTTATTACCAAAGATGAAAAAAGCCAGTCAGTCACTCAATAGTGTCTGACAGTGAAGTCTAGCAAGTAAACGGGTTTCCTTGCATAATTTGAATATTAGGACACTGCTAACGTTTAAATTTCACAGATAGGACATACATGACATATTCATAATTCCTGCAAAGTTCTACAGAATTTGATGTTGGCTGCAAAAGGGACATAGTATCTTTAATAGGCAGCTTTCTTTTTTTTCTTCTTATTTCTTCTTTCTTTTCATTATTTGTTGTCCCCTTCTTTTTTAAAAACAATGTTCTACCTCAAAAACTGTGTAAACTATCTCTCTACCTGATCATCATTTTTTTGTAATGGTACACTGTAAGTACATGTTCATGTACATGTAAAATACATATTTTTTTTGTATACATGTATATATTCTAAATATTTCTTATATTGCTCTAATGAATAGAAGCGCATGCAGAATTGAACAGTGACTGTTCATGGTTAATTCCAAAGCTGGTTGCTTGGCGATAAAAAGGAGAGAGAGAGAGAGAGAGACAGAGGACAATTAGTAGTAAACATTAAATTAAATAACGTAATCTCATCTTGTTAGGAATCGATGTGCAGAGCAGAAAAAACAAACATTATTATTTATATAGCCTACATCTGTACATTGTATCTTGTCAGCTCCCCTTGCATTTGTAATGCACTAAAAAACTTATATTTTCCTTAAAGAAAATTTTCAATCATACATTCACCCTAAATATAACTAGGCCCTATTGCAAATATGTTTTTTTTAATACAAACCCTGTATGACACAAATCTATTCCGTCATCAATAACTAAGAAAATGAAAGTTAGTGAAAATTTTCTGTACAGAGCAAATTAGAGAAGTGCTTGCAAGATGTTTGATGCTTGCCAATATGTGTTTCACTGATGACAACTTCAAAAATACATAACTTTCCTATTTATAATTGGATATTACTCAAACCTTCACTACTTTGTTTCTCTCATTGTTCTGCTTTTATTAAATCCAAGTTGATATCAGGGTAGACTTCCCCTTTAATCAGTGATGCATTTATTGTAAATATTGTACAATATGAATAGAATCACTATAGATATTTCAGTGAGATTTTGTAAAGAGTTTTGATGAACATAGTGTACATGTACATGTACATATGCTGAGTTATATAATTATTTCTTGTTTATATATAATATTTCATAACAACAGAATTGTTTTATTAAAGGTTAGTGCAAACCCAAAATACTTCTTTATGATTTAATGTTTACTCTTAGTGATTGATTTATTGTCATATATTAATATGGTGTATTGAATGGGGTCAACCTTGACTACTGTACCTCTTGCTATTTGTTGGCTCCATTTACCAAATGTATGATTACTGTACTGTCATTCTGAAATACAATGTCACAACTTGAATTTTTGGGTAATAAATGAATGAATGAATGAATGAATATTTAATGTCTTTCATTTGAGATCTATGAAAGAAAAAAAAAACTCTTACATTTGGCAAAAGATGCAGAATTGTGAATATCTTTATATTAATTCACCAAGACAGCAAAATAGACATACATGTATATATTATCATACCTTGTCCATACTAGCGGTATTCAGTCTCATGATGGAGGCATGGGCCAGACGATCAAACACTGTCCTCATCGCTTTCTTGGAGTAGATATCCTGAGGTTTGAAGAGCTCCCCCACGAAGCGTTGGTTGAACATTGTCTTCACAATGTCGTGCATCACTAAAAATAAAAGATCAAATAATAAAACATCAAACTATTGCTTTCTTAACATTCTCAATAGACCTGGGGGGCGTTTCATGAAACAATTGGTCGGTGGTTTTCACCGACTAATATCATTTTCACCAACAATTTTATTGTCACCGACTAATTTCCAGGCCTCTGATTGGTCAAATTTAGTCAGAGCCGACAGTTGTCGGTGGACAAATGTTGATGAAATGCCCCCCTGATAACCAAGATATTTTAATTTACGCATGGACCATTTAAGGTAGGGTCCATAATTTATGCATGTTTCTCTCCAGAACCCATGGTTACGACTGATATACATGTACATATACATGTACATGTACATGTACTGTACATGTACATGTATGTGTGCACATACATGTATGGGTTCCATGATCTTAGATTGGCAAGATGTACATGTACATGACGTGTTTTGATTCACATCCTAATATAGCACATTTCCAGTACATGTATGTACATCTAAATCTTAAAAGGGTAATCCAACTTAAAGGTAATGCAAAGTTTTGGGAAATTTTGAAAATGGATGGATAGTACAGGTAATTCTTTAAATTTTTGATATATTTGGATGCCCCTGTGGATGTTTTATAAGCACTAACAAATTTAGCCCCTAAAACACTTCTGCTTTCGAGCAAATTGAATAATCAAAATTTACCGGTGCTCCCAGTAAATTTCAAATATTTCAAATAGCGCCTAATGCCATTCCATGGTAGCTGCGACCATGAAAATCTCAGAATATGCAGTTCCGATATATAATTCCCAAACGGGAATAGCAAATCGGTCGATTGTAGTCAAGAAACATTGTTTTAAAGCTAAAGTAATATCATTCTTGAGAGGGCGCTATACAACATAAAGAGTTTATTATTTACAATTTCATCCCTTTAGACTCGATTTCAACCGCGACAAAGATCATTGAATATTGTAAAATCGCATATGCTTCCAATATGTTCATTTGAACCAAATTCATGACCCACGACCAAAACTTTGTAATACCTTTAATTATGATAATAATAATAATAATAAGATATTTCTATACCGCAAATTGCATAATGCCTATAAGCTGTTTAGAAGGAAATAGTTGATAAGTAAAGGAAACAGAAATGTATGAAAGGAGAAAGACCAGAGAAACAAAATATGAGATTATTAAATCTATGAAAATCTAATAGAGTGGCAATTTGGTCAATGGATTGTGACATAGTGAATGGACAACTCTACCGTTTGTTGTGTTAAAAAACTTTAAAAATATCATTGTGATTTTCTCCTATTAAAGTGCCTTCTCCCTTGGCCTTGGGGCACTTCTCAAAATGTACACAATGTATTATGGATAGCATATTATTATACATCCTCTAAAAAAAAAGGCCATCCCGGGTCATATATTTTGAAAGAATGACATTTTAGTGTTTCTTTGCGTTGAAACAATGGGAAAGTTGTCCAGTACTACCGGTATGTCACAGTAGCATTACCTATTCAGCCTATTTGAAGTGAATATGCTGTACAGATATAGTGATTTGATTACATCTTTTGAAAATTCACAACTTTCTTTTTTTTGTTGTTCAATTGCAATCAACTGACATAAGGAAAGATAGAAAAAGAAAATGATAGAATGAGATCTAAAGATAAAGAATACCGGTAACATAATGAAAAGGAGAGAAGATGAAAGGAGAAAAACAAAGAAAAGCATAATTAAGGAAAGATAGAAGGGTAATGATAAAGAATAACAAAGGGAAAGATTTTTAAAAAGATGATATAAGGAAAAAACAATAACTAAAGGAAAGACATAAATAGAAAATGACACATGGATTAAAAAATATAAACAAACTTAAGGAAAATTTGAATAGAAGATTTCAAGATTATTCATAGAATGATAAAGATTTATAAAGAAAATTTGCTTAAAAATTTGATGCCAAAATTTCACTTTAAATTGTGAAATGATGTGAAAGAGGATGTCTAGAACACTCAACTTTTCAAAACAAATGTGTTTGTAGACGAATATTAAATGAAAGAATACAAAACTAAATTGAGTTTTGCGTTGTACGCAGAAAACCTCAATTTTGTATATTTTCATCAATATTCGTCTTCAAACACATTTATTCTAAAAATCATTGCAGAAGTCAGTGTTAAATGACATCCTCTTTCACTTCATTATACAATTAAAGTGAATGTATGAAATCAAATTTTGGGGGCTCCCATCACTTTAGAGAGGCTTTAATGTAAAACAAGAAGAGAAGGTGAAAGGAGCACAAAAAAGAATAACAAAATAGAAAAACAGAAAATATGATAGAAGGATAAAAACAAAAAAATAGCATAAGGAAAGAAAGAAAGGGAAGATTAATCATAAAAGGGTGATGAATTATAGAATGGGAAGACAAGACTATATAGACCTATAGTATATTAGTCTACATATCAACTCAACTGTCAACAAAATAAAGATTAAAGGAACAAAACAAACAGGAGTTTCAGCTCTTTCCTCCTACATGTATGCAGTCGGCATACCACGAGGGTCATTCCACAGAAACTGCTCTCCTCAGGGTACTTCTAACTGCGGGTTTTCTTCCATTAATAACCAAGCCAACTAGAATATCTGCTAATTCGGCTACTGTTATTGATAACGTATTTACGAATGCTCGATGTACTCTTTCTTCTGGTATAATTCTTTCTGATTTGTCAGACCATTTTCCCATATTCTCACACTTTAAATTTAATAACAACCCCATATTGACACATTCACTACTAATACCCAACGTGATTTTTCTGAAGATAATGTGAATCTTTTCAAAGAAGAGTTAGGAAATGTGGACTGGTCCAGAATGTACAGTACAAATAATGTCAATGATGCATTTGATGTTTTTATGAATCTTGTGTCATCTAATATGCTGCTACCGTATAAATGCAATTAGATTAGAAGTATGCAATTAGAAGTATAAGTGGCATAAAATTCATCGAGGCCACTGTCCAATATTGGTCGGGTGTGGGAAGGGGTGATTTCGGACGCATTTTAGGCTTTGTTTACCTGCCTCTCCGCATGTGCCTATGGGAGCCAGTTAAGGCTTGGTGATATCAATATCAATATTTCACATTATCACCAAGCCCTTAAGGCTAGCCGCCGCCACCGGAAAAGCGGCGCCTATGTCTCGCTTTTTGCTACGCAGGCGAGACAAAAACAGCAAAATCAAACAATCTTTCATATCAACGACTGCAACTGACTTAAAGTTTACTCCGCTACTATAGATCTACAGGATTTTTAAAATGAATTATTCAATTACAAATTAGCCTTTTGTAAAACCTAGACCTAAAACAAGTCTGATAAGCAACAACCAAAACAAAAACAAAAGCAACAAAATTATTAATATTTTTTGTTATTTTAAGTCAGGAAAGTCTGATCCAGGCTCAATTAGTCAAACTTAAGTTAAGTTAATAAACAGACATAAAAAACAATGATTTGATTTTGATTAAAATTAATGAAATTAAAATTAAAAGGGGTGGGTCTAGACCGAAGATTTCTGTCTCTTTCGTTCGTTAGCCTCTGATTTGGGTAGGGTCGGCTCCTCTCTTTAGAGACAGAAGCCGACCATAGGCGCTCCTGTGAAAACATTTTGGCCATTTATGGCCAAAACTCTTGCCCAAAATACTACATTTTACCCGATGCATATCCGATGCATTTATTATTGTTAATTAGGCCTAGGCTAAACTACATCGGTTCCACTTACCAGATTGACTGTATGATGCATTTAAGGGTCTTTTTTCCGGATTTTCATCGCCGAAAATGAGCTCCGTGTTGAAATTCTTGCAGCCGTATTTTTAACTGTTACTGTGAATGGATGACGTCATCTTCCTTCATGCGCAGTAACAGTTTGTAGTATTTTGGGCAAAAAGTTTTGGCCATAAATGGCCAAAATGTTTTCACAGGAGCGCCTATGGTCGGCTTCTGTCTCTAAAGAGAGGAGCCGACCCTACCCAAATCAGAGGCTAACGAACGAAAGAGACAGAAATCTTCGGTCTAGGGTGGGTCCAGTTCCCAAAAGTGGAACAGCCCTTTTTATAATGGCTTTATCTGGACTTAAACATTATGATGATGAGACCTAAATAAGAACATTGGTGAGGTTAATGAGATGAGACCCCATTGCATTGATCTTTTTGAGTGAGGGCCTGTGCAGTGCTGCTGCAGCTGCAGTGATCTTGATAATTAATTGTTGATAATGACCCAGGCCAGCCGCAACGTGCAGTGCAGTGGAGTGCAGACCCGTGCGGTGAAGGCCAACGCTGTGTGTGGCTATGCCTATGCCTATGGCGCAGCGCAGCGGGGATCTCGCCTACCTTTACGTGCTTTATCCGCGGGAATGTTCTGAGCTCGTAGTCGCTGATCCAAAATATACAACATTTCACCTCCAAGGTTGATGAATAAAACCGGCAAAGCCCGTTGAGACATTTTTTTCGATTTACAGTTCCACGGAGTTAGGGAAAATATGATTTTATCAGAGATCTAAAGACGTGATTTGGGATGGTTGGCGTTGTGTATCCCTGGATATTTTGCAAAGTCTCGTTCGCATAAAGATAATATGAAAAAATAGTTAATATAAGTATAAAATAAACAGTGATGTCAAAATACATTTATAATAATTTTTGTTACATAAATTTGTTTTGTTTTGCTTAAATTTTATTTTTTTATTTTATTTTCAAACATATCACATATATGATCATTAAAAATGTAATAAAATGTTCAATACAGCCTCTTAGTTGTGTGAACATTTCGAGCATAAATACAGGGTTGTATAGTATGGTGTTTGTAAAATAAAGATTATATGTAGTTCGGCTTTATTTTCTACATTTAAAATCGGGCAGATCAGCCAACATTAATTAATATAGGCCTACAGATTAAGCTAATTTACCGTTTAAGCTGTCTTTTGTGCTAAACACCTGATATTAGGGTCGTATTGTATTTTTTGTCCCTCGATTTTTAGAGGGTAAAAGTAACTTATAATCAAGTTTCTTGTTTGCAATGTAGGATGAAATTTATAAGATTTTTATTCTGATTTGTAACTCATTTTAAATCCAAGCTTTACTCGTATTCATTGTCATAATGTTTGTAGTTGTATATTTTTTGTATTTTTACTGGTATTTGTATTTTATGTGGTTTTAATGAGTGAATGAATTGAAATGAACTTGAATTGATTATATAGCTAATATATAGTCCCGGCGCAAAGTGTACTATCTCCAGTATGCCGTGTTTCTCGAGTCTGCCTGAGCTAGGGTTCCACTCGGTTATTTGATATTTCACATTTTTTGTACCTAAAAATGCTATCACGTCCGATTTGTTTATTTTGTCTGAAAGTTATTTTAATTTATAAAGTGCACAGATAAATATTTTATTGGTTTTTGCGCTTGGTAAAAGCAACAATGATTGTATGTGTGTATATGTGTCAATAAAACAAGATGAATTTGAAATGAATATAGGCTTATTCAAGTTCGGTGAGAATCTACCAGAAAGGGAAAATATGTATCTATAATCACACATCAACAGTTGTATTTGCCGTTAAAACTCAAGCAGTATCGTTTTCAAGAAGCAATGTCAAATGTAAAATGCAACGTCTTGAAACCTCATACTGTAACCATAAAACAGGCCCCACAACTTTATAGTCGCTAATTTCAGTCTTTTAGTCTAATTTGAGGGGATAATGTATTTTTAAAAAAAATGGTGATATTATAATCATCTTGTCATGATAATGTAATTGAAATTTACCGATTTAAAGGTGGAAAAAAGGAAATAAACATTCATTTTACTCATTACATATATCAAATTACTTTTTATCAACTGAATAAATCAAATTAAGAAGACAGAGTACTGTCCTAATGTTAAAACGTCTGAAGCTAGACTATAGGCACTTCAGCGCGAAATCGTTTTCAGAGAGAGGTATTCGTAGATCAAAGGCAAAATGGATCCTGAGGCTGAGGACTTTGAATACCAGCTGAAGTTAGAGCAGGAGGAGCAATGGAAACGAGACAATGGATACATCTACACCGATCCTAATGACGGCACCATGTATGAATGGGACCCTGAAAAAAAGGCATGGTTTCCAAGGGTAAGCTAATAATATCATGCCTAATTCACGTTCAATTAAAAGACCGGGCAAAGGCTGTCCAAAACTGGCAAAAGACCAATCACGTATCACTTAGTGACTTACTTAGCCCTGGCCTGGTACCCATACCCCTGCGTGGAGAGGCAGGTAAACAAAACCTAAAGGCTAAAATGCATCCAAAATCACCCCTTCCCGCACCCGACGAACATTGCACAGTGGCTTCGGAGTTCGCTAGTGGACTCTTTTCATAAAAAGCACTTTGAAATCGGTCAAAATATAAATATGATTATTCTAGACTAGTCTATGAAATGTAAGATTTCGCTAGTAGTAGTACAAAAGTACTAGAATTCTAGATCTAGTGTAGTCTAGGCCTAGTAGTAGTAGACCGAAGATTTCTGTCTCTTTCGTTCGAACGAAAGAGACGGAAATCTTCGGTCTATAGTAGTAGTAGATCTAAGTAGTACTGGAGTGATGGCAATTTGCTTACCTTCCATGTGTTCCTGATGATAATTAGTAAAGGTGCGATTTACATGACAAAGACGCTGACCTCTAGTCTTAGTCTTACGAGAGCTGAGAGTTCGCGATGTTAGTTCTGGCTGAAATGCAAAGACATGCGGTATATCTACACATAAAAACTGTTTTTTGTGTTGCCAATTTGATACTAATTTTACGATAATACTTTAATAGCGATTAGTATAGTATACGAAGGCGCATGCACAATGTTCGCTGAATTGAACAAACTACCTGCGCTCGACCTTTCGTAGATTTGCTGTACACTGTAGGGTTTTCACAAAGTGTTGGATAAATTGGACAAGACTATTAGTATTTGTAGATGAGAGGGGTTTATTTCACAAACATTACCCCTGACATTTCATGAATAAAGGGGCATGTTCTCACAAAAGGTTGGGTAATGTGACCACCTGACCCGACGTGATTACCCGATGATGCGAAGTAAGCCCTCATTCCATCACACAAAATTTTGTAGAGTCTATGACTGTGGAATGTAAATGAGGAAACCAACGCGTTCGACGGAAGGAAGCACACACGGTGGCGGTGTGCAAGTACATTAGTGCCAACTTTTTGAAGTTGAAATCAATAAATACAATTTGGCAACTCTGTGACTTCTCTTACGAGGTTCTCTCCCAATTTCTTTGTAGATCTACTAAATCTGATCTGCAAAAATCTTCAAGGTTGAAGGAAGCAGCTAGACTACACTGAAGTAGAAAAGAAATAATAAATTGCTATTCTCTAACAAAAATATTTAATCATACTGTACATGCACCCTAAATATTATCATGTTTTACGCAATCTCTGCATGAAACAAAGCTATTTCTTCTTCGGCAACAACCACAGAGAAGGCAATTAATAAAACTGTCTATCCAGAGCAAATGGGAGAGGACTTAATTAATAAAACTGTCTGTACAGAGCAAATGAGAGAGGACCTCAAAAGATGTGTCACAGATTGCCAAAAAGCTAAGAATCCAAGTCACAGAAGAAATCTCTTTCATGTTTTTTTAATGCAAATTCATTACCCTTTTCAAAGGTTGATGAGAACTTCATTGCATCTTACCAAGCCAGCTATGGTGTCACGACTGAGGAGAACACTGCAGACAGTCAGACCGATCCACAGCCTTCAGCAGCAGCTACATCAGCATCAGCATCCTCAGCAACTCCAGGAACGGTAGCCTCAACATCTGCAGGAGTGGGTGAAGACACCACACCAGGAGGTCAAGATGAAGCCAAGGGAGAAGGGGAGTTGAAGCTAGACCAACAACCCCAGATGCTCTACAGGTACCAGAAGATGCAGATGAAAAGGAAAGCAGAGCAGAAAAGTGAGTATCATTTTTATTTGGATGATCATGACTGAACTGAAAACAAACACCATGTAAGTACAGAGTAAGTTATACGTTTCGACACAATAATTGTGTGTAGCCTTGACTGTTTATCCTGAAGAGATTCCGCGATTTTTATATCCAGTTGTTCAAGATGATAGATACTCAGTCTGAGATACATGTACATGTAAGTTATCTCATGGAAAATGTGTGTAAATATATATATATATATAATATAAGTCATATTGTCTTTATCAAGTTTGATTGGTTGTCGTACCTGTAATACAACTACTTTGGAATGTTTCAATGTGGGATTAATTTATATAACGTTTAAAGTTAGTTTCATATTTTGTTGACAAAACGAACACACAAGTTTATCAGAACATTAAAATATTCATTCCACACTGGTTGATTCAAATGATATGAAATAATAATGCATGGAACACATGAAAGTTCAAAAGAGCTCTAGAACACTAGGAAAATGTTCTGGTAAATATCAAGGAAACACATGAATAGAATTTTCTGAAGGAAAACTCATATTTACTAAAGCAAATTCACAAAGAGCTCCAGAGAACCTAAAGGTGCTTTTTTTTTTATACTGGAGTATGTACGGGCTGAAATTAATGTCAGAAGCTTATCCACCTTGAATTCTATAAACGGTTGCAATATCTAATATTATACTATTCTGCTTTCTTACTGCAACAGAGCTTTAACTATATGTCACAAGTTCGTCCTTCGGTAATAAGTCACAGTTGTAATATATATTAATCTCTGTGATTATACCCCTCTCCTCTCAGGCTGGTTTGAGGTCGATCCCACCAAGAACACCAATGTCTATGTGAGTGGCCTTCCAACTGACATCACCCTGGAGGAATTCCAGGAAGTGATGGCCAAGTGGGGTATCATCATGTTGGAAGAGGAGACAGAGAAACCAAAGATCAAGCTCTACATGGACGAGGAGGGCAGACCTAAAGGAGATGGCAGATGCTGCTATCTGAAGGTGAGTAGACTTGATGGGTGCTACGACATGTGCTCCAGTGATAGTTGATCAGGTTTTTTTTTTTCAATTATTGTCGAAGATGTAGCATTAGGTTGGGGTTGCATTTTTTATAGCAAATCCTTCCAAGTATTGCAATCAAGGGGTTTGTACACAGTGGTGATATTACATGTAAGGTGGTAGGTTCATTCCTAACTGAATAATGACATGAATTTTAATGCATTAAATTTGAAGAGGTGTTTTAGTTCTGGAAGAGCCAAGTTCATGTATCTAGCCATTGACTTTTGTCCTACTCCTATGACAGCAATGTAATATAAATGCAACAAAAGATGGAAAGATTAAAAAGAACCGTTGCAACATTCTTCAAACTATTCCAGTGTTATTACCAAGTATAATTCTTGCTGCCGATATTGTACATATGTAAAGCCTGTTGCAATTTCTTTCTTTTCTTGTTCACAGAGAGAGTCCGTCGACCTTGCCTTACAGCTGCTGGATGAGTCAGAGATCAGAGGTCACAAGATTCATGTAGAGGTTGCGACCTTTACCCTCAAGGGAGATTATAAACCCGATATGAGGAAGAAAAAGAAACCCAACAAGAAAAAGAAAGGAAACGTTCAAGAAAAGTGAGTCATTAATTTGTTTTCATTATTCCGTACTTGAAGTATTTTGGGCGATATAATTTCTGAAGTTTTATATTCTATAATAGAGCAATGATAAGAAGTGTTATGATTAATTTATGCACAAGTAAAATTTAGTGCATGTAAATATGATTAAAATGTGTTTCTCATGCTGCATCAACACTCAGCTTTATGAGCAAATTTCTCTGGCTGCTGATCAAGCTGACAGAAAGGCAAAATTGAATAGCTCCCTCTATAGTTCATTGCTGTCTACATTGTATGAAATGAAAGGTAAATTTAGGAAAGAAAGAGGAAAGAGAATAAAGTAACAACAAAGACGTGTGTAGAATAAGGAGGACCTACATGTAGTACGTTTACATAATGACCCAAAAGTGATAATCGTAGTTGGAAAGAAATTTGTAATGGGGATAGGGGTGAGTTCATAATAAAATTATTACTACCGGTACTTATCATGATGATGAGAGAATACTCACTTGAGTATAATAATGTTGGGTGAAGATGAGAATGGCTGGTGGAGATTATGAGGATGTTGGTGATGATGAGGATTGTAGTGAGAAGGATGAAATGATGGTTAGATGATTTGTTTTCATAATAATCATTAAAAGGATAAAAAATTATAATAATGATGATAATGATACTGATGATGCTATTACAAAACTTCAAGAAAATGTTATATTTGTTTTGAATGTAGATCACCCAAATCATCTTGGATTGTATTCAAAATTACATGATTGATTGCATTTGTAAACATAAGATTACACTTGCATTAGTGTGAAACCCATATATCTTGGATATTTTAGACTTGACAAGAGAAAAATTAGAGAAAGCATTAGAACATAGTGATACAAAAAAAACAACCAGGGCTCGTATTCATAAAATCTTCATTCGCCTAGTTGTCAACTAAATATGTAATATACCCTATATAATTAGTTGACAACTACATTGTAGCTTAATAGTAAGTTTTTATGAATATGGACCAGATGTACTGTATTTATACTGTTCAGGTACAAGCTAAAAAAATACACTTTCCAATTCATTAACAGTATACTACATGTAGCTGCTTATGTGGCTAAGGATGATATTGTCTGTTTGGAACCAACCAGGACGATATTAATTTATGAGTTAACATCCTTCTGGCTTCAAACAAATGATATACAATGAACCATATTGACAAACAGTTATTATCACAATGTCCTTCTGACCAATTTTATTTTGAACTTGTCCTTGCATGGTTGCAGACTTCTCGACTGGAGGCCTGAGAAGAAGTTTCAGCAGAGGAAAAGAAACGAGCAAGTTATCATACTGAAACATGTCTTCCATCCCAGTGAATTTGAGGTATGTTTCATAACTTTTGAATTTCATAACTATTGTAAAACTCTATTTCTGATATGACATTTACAATTGTGTACCATGATCTTTAATGAGAGATGGAACCTTTCTGTATGTGTTCGAAATTGTAACTTTGAAATGAACATGTTGACAAGAGAATTGACATCACAGGAAGCAGTCTATTAGAGGAACACTAATTAAACAATCATTAGGAGTTCTTTTTCTAAAGGCACAGTACATTTCAACTATTAAAAGTGCTATATCAAATCTGCAAAATGCTTGCATAAGATCATGATGTGGATCAAGTTTTTTGGGGATCATTGTTTCTTTTTTTGTCCTTCATTTGTTTGTTTATTTGTTTGTTTGTTTCAAGGTCTTCTTTTAATGATTGATTAATAATTGTTTGCCATTTTATTTGATTGAGTGACTGATTGATTGGTTAGTTCAATTATGAGTAGACAAGTTGTTTGTGTGTTTGTTTATTTGTTTGTTTGTTTTGTTTAAGGGGTCATCGATTACTAAGGACTAGAGAGTTTATCAAACAATATTTTAATCATGATACAATCTATAAATGCTACTTTGGAGTTGAAATCGAACCTATGCTGATTGCTGTCAGGCTTTTCATTCCCTGATTTCTGCATTTCGATGTCCCATTATTGATTCTGAATGTTGTTTGGTGTATGCTTGCATGAACTTGAGTCTGTAAGAAACCCAACTCTTCAAGGCTTTTAATGCACTTTTGAAGCATCACTCGTCGCTGTACGAGATTCGTACACCCATGACAGTTTTCACTTGCAATTCAATCCGGGCAACATGAGATTAGCGACAATTTGAGCAGGGTCAAAGGTCGGGATTAACCAATCATCAGGCAGTGTTCTCTGGGCTTTCAGGACTAGACCTGGTACTCTGGGAGAATGACAGATACACTGTAGGTCTAGAAGAAAAGGGGTGTAGACAGAGATGGACAAAGAAAAGAGGTTCATCTAACAGAAAATATAATTTTTGTCGACAAAATAAAGGAAAGAAGACAAATGAGAGACAGAGAGAGAGAGAGCGGGAGAGAGGGATTAGTTTGGCTATTTATCACAACATTATCATTAATAACATATTTCCAAGTATAAAAGTAGACAAAAATCAACTTCAACCTTACAATTTAATACTCTCAAATGAAATTGTAAAAGATAATGACAAAGAGAAATATTTAGTAAAATGAACTACATACTACAAATAGTGCAAAACAAGAAAGCAAAGTGGAAAAGAGAAATAGAAGGATAAATTTTGAAAGAAAACAAAGTCAAGAAAGAGATGGGAAAGGATGCTTGAGAGGTGCTCTGCAGAATAGAGGAAAAAAAGAACAATCTAAACTTAGTAGGAACTTGTATCATACTAGGAGATGTTTGGCAAAGAGAAAAGGAAAAGAAAAAAGTGTGGCTATACCTCAGAATCCCACGGTGCATCACTCATCACCTAGCAACGTGATACGCAGATGGTGGAAGAATCAGCTCCAAAGCTAGTCTGTTTTGCCAGTTGTTTGACTCAAATCTGTGATAAAATTCTAGTTAAGAACTAGAAAACTAGAGCCTTTTAGAAAGTTTCAAATCCAAGTTGAGAACATAGAAGAATTTTCCTCAGACATGTTAGACAACCAGATATACTGTATTTGAATTCTTGGTTTTAATTTTATCTTACCTTATGGGGTGCAGAATGGCATTCTAGATAAGTGGCTACATACGTTGTACGAGTACTATCATCATTTAATATTATTTCCTGAAATATTTCTTGTACAAAATTTTGAGTCCTTAGAATTTATCTTACTTTCTGTCCAGAGAAGAACCTTTATGTATATCTATTATTACATATAAGAAAACCATATGCTAGAGTGACCAGGGTCCTCTTTGAGCAATGTGAAATCAGTTTAGACATCGGTGGACTACAGATTTTAGTTTTGACTTCTCACCTAGTGCATACTAAGGGGGACATACATTGTCCTACAACCATTTCTTCCTTCAAGTTCCTTCTTCTTAGAACTCCCTTTAATTTTGAAATCGGTCGTCGTCTAATTTCCAAAACTGCTGTTGGGTCAAGTCTAGGAGGCCGTCACTGGTCTAGAAGCTTGAAGTAACATGTAAGAGGTAGGCCTTTTCAAGGGGGAGACCGTTTACAACCTCCTCCTTCTAAACAATCCCTTTAAGTTTAAAAACCCAGTCCTAGCCCAACTTCCCAAAACTGCTGTTGGGGCAAGTCTAGTGGTCTGTCACTGGTCTAGATGCTAGTGAAACGCCTGGTATCAGGTAGACCGAACCGGACACCCTACACCACACACCCAATTCCTCCTGGACCGGGCCATTGTTGATGGTGCTGGCTCCTCCTATACTATCAATACCCGTGGTGACAGGTAAACGTACTATACATTTATTGATTCGCAGCAGAAAACAAACAGGGAATGGGATACTGTGAATGTTGCTCCTTTTTCTTTCGTCTGTGAGGACTTCATGTGGAATCATGCGGGTTACATCAGGTTTTCGAGTATTGATATCATGTTGTTTAGCATTCTGTGATATTGGTTCTATAGTGTACAAAATAGTGTGATTTAGAATGTGTATTAATTCTCTCTCGGTACATTGCATCACATGTCTCCAACTCTCAATGGGTGATCACTTCTTCATTGCAATCTTATCCATGTTGCAATTTAAGATTTCTGAAGTATCAAATCGTGAGGTTCTCTGCAAACTTGCAAAGAAGAAATATCATACAATAATAATGTACATGTACATAGATTTCATGCTGTGCAGAACCTTTGAAATTTCCTTTTCCCAGGGGCTCTATAAGTTTAAAGGCTGTCAGCTCCCAATGTATTCATGTGAAATAAAAACAATAGCACATACATGTAGGTTTAATAAAAATATATTCATATTTTTCTTGGGGCGTTGAATCACAGACCACGATGACATGTCGTCTTCATACTTTCATTTGAGTGTCCTGTTCAAAATTGTGTACAGTTTGTAAATAATTAATGATTTTCATTACTTTTGCATCCTTTTTCTGATATAAGTTGTCTAGTTGCATGCGCAGCTCACCCAAATATAGTGGCATAAAGACACACATCCGGAAAGCAAAAGGCATGATTATTGGTTTTTATTGGTGAATTAAAAGTTGTAACCTGACATCTGATATCTCAATGACATTTCAACTTATGAAGGTCATTAGATATTAAGATGTTTCATGGGCTTTATGCCCTCTGTGCCATAAAATTATGATTTCCAAAATAATACATCTTGTGTTCCAGATGCATCTTTTTTTTGTGCTACTTACATAAATTACTAAACTACCTTTATAGAGATCTCTGAGATGCCCAATTTTCCCATACTGTACATTCAGCATCCTCTTGCCTAGGAGTCTTGCGTGCGAATGCCAAATATGTTAGGTTGAAGGATCTGAGCATGTAATGGCTGCATACCTGAGATGTGCAATTAATTGAGTGTAAACAGACCCAATTTGACCAGGAGACTTGTCTTACTTCTAAAGGGATTAGAGACACTAGGTGGATGGCAAAATATGATGCAGAGAATGGTGCTGTTAAAGTGGGCTAGTCACTCATTCATTTTTATTTATTTATTCTTTTTTTTTTTTTTTTTGGGGTGATTTTATACTCTGTATGATGATGTTTGATGATGTTGTTTGATGTTTGGTGTTTTTTTTATATTCTAAATGACCCCACCTGAGGCATGTAAGAAAAACAGATAAATGGTACAAGGATATTTTACAAAGTTCAGTAAAAAAGAATGTAATGATGGTGTTAAGTGATGAGAAGATCAAGTTTACATTCATCAATAATTTATCAGTTCTTAATCAATACATCTAAGGGAAATAACCAGGAAGAATTCTTCTACAAAAGTAAGACTCGTACAACTTCCAAGTAAAGTCTTGATGCACTGGTCACTTTACATAACACCTTCTAGATTGTAGGCTCATGCCTGAATACTTAGTAAAACTTATGACGTTCTTGTGCTCATTTGGTCAAGGACTCGGCTTCAAATATTACATGTACATTTTCTTCTGGAAAGATATCCTGCAAGTTTGAATAAAAATAGAGGTACAGGTAACGTGGGAGGAGACTACATGTAGTTGATCATACCATTATATGTACATCTCAAAGCTTCCTCAAGTGGTAATAAATAATCGAATGGTAGCCTATAATTAATTCATTACTTATCAGATCTGTTGTAGTGCCTTGAGGGACATTTTTTTTGTCAGAAAGTGCACTTTAGAAATTTATATTATTATATTATTATTATTCTTCTTTGTTGTCTTCTTCTTGTCCTTCTTTTTCTTCTTCTTTTTCTTCTTCTTGTTCTTTTTCTTCTCTTTTCTAATCTTTTTTTCTTCTTCTTTCTTTTCTATTTCTTCTTCTTCTTCTTCTACTTCTTCTTCTTCTTCTTTCTCTTCTTCTTCTTCTTCTTCTTCTTCTTCTTCTTCTTCTTCTTCTTCTTCTTCTTCTTCTTCTTCTTCTTCTTCTTCTTCTTCTTCTTCTTCTTCTTCTTCTTCTTCTTCTTCTTCTTCTTCTTCTTCTTCTTCTTCTTCTTCTTCTTCTTCTTCTTCTTCTTCTTCTTCTACTTCTTCTTCTTCTTCTTCTTCTTGCGTGAAAAATATTCATAAACTGCAGTTGCGTTCTAATAACCTTCCTTTACTGTCTGATCTTGTCTTCATGATCCTATAGGAAGATGCCATGCTGATCAATGACATCAAAGACGATGTCAAAGACGAGTGTTCTACGCGGTGAGGTCAAGAAGGTCCTAATATTTGATGTAAGTCCTCTCTCAATTATTAAAAATAATCTACTGTCAAATCAGAAACTTTTGCAACATGAAACTTCCATGATTTGTACAGTTACACAAATCATGGTCCTGCGACTATTGCTCCACGTCAATTAGCCAAATTCTTAACTTCAACCATGGAGCCAACACTATACCTAACCTAATCCTAACCCTAAACCTAACCCAAAACCCATCTCCAATTCTAATCCTAACCTGTACCTTTGACAAATAAAGCCTGGAGCAATTTTCGGATAACTGATTCATACTTGAGGGTCATCTTCTTTTGCACATCGCAAAGATTCAGTGTTGTGTCAGTTGTCATTCATTGTTTCCGAGCCATGAGCCTATCAGAAAATTCACAAACATTCCATATGTGTGTTTTACGGCATACATGTACCGGTACATGTATTCTGTTTTCCTGGCAGTATGCATTTGCTGTCTCTCAAGTAAACTGACTTTAACAGTCTAGTGTACATGTACATAGAGTGTATTTTTATTGTGCACTTCTAAAAAGTTACATTAAAAATTAGACTTCAGGTTACCTCAGGTTACCCCAGGTTAATTGTTATTTGTTAAAAAGAGTATTACAGAACATGCACACTATACACATGTATGTGTGACAAAGTCGACTGTGGCAATCCTGTGTTTGTAGAATTAGTCGACGTAATCCGGGAAAGAGTGATGAGATTTTTCACCTACACTTTGATTAATTTATTTACTCGTAATTATTACTTTTATAGTTTAGCTCTCAACACCCTTGATCAGTGACAAGGAAGTGACATTCATTATTTATAGTACTGAATTGAATTCTGTTACATTCTATATTCTTACCCGTATACTAAATATGCATGACAATGTAAGAACTGTGATAGAATCTCAGATTCCAAACACATCTTTAATGCATGGTCTGATTTTTTCGGCATGCATTCTCAGGAGTTGAATTAATACCTTCAGTTATTTCTAATCATATTTTTCTTTTGTTTCTCAATAGAGACATCCAGATGGCGTTGTGTCAGTCAAGTTTAAAGATGTTGAGAATGCTGACAAATGTATTCAGTCTCTTAACGGAAGGTGAGATACAGTACATGTAGATCATTTTACAGTTAATGACTAAATTATTCATACCCTTAACAATTTTTGCAATTTTTTATGTATGGGAAAAATTGATTGTCCCCACATATGTTTAGTCGGTCTACCTTTCATTCTTGAGTTACGAATAAAAAAATAAAAAAACATCAAATTTACAAGGGGTATGAATAATTTAGTTATTAAATGTAAATCATTCACTAGATATATATCTAAACCCTCTTGCTATTGTGCCCCCAAATCGTATTGACTGTTTTTATTTAACTGACAATGTTTACATGTACTTGTGATCTGATCTGAACACTTTATGCAGCGCTTCAATAGGTACATGTATATATAGTTTGATATGATAGCAAGTTGCTTTGAAGATAATTAGAAACATCAGAGAGATGGATCTATGAGGGCTCATTCGCATATGCCATGGTAAACTATGGTGTGTTTTTGTGTGTACCAAATGAATGGCAAGTAATCATGATGAAAGTATCTGCGCGCAACAAATATACACATACTCTCTCTTTTGTGTGCTGTAAGATAGAAACAATTTGTGAAGTGCAGTACATTTTAAAATCCCCAGAGTAAACCGTGGTGGTTTACACCGGCATGTGTGTATAGGCCTTGATGGTTATAATAAAATTGGATGAAAAAAAAAATACTGAAAGTAGTAATTGTTTAAATTTGCGATCTGATAACTATACAGTACATCTAGTTCAAATTGGCTAAATTCTCTATCTTAATATCTAGATGGTTTGCCAAACGTAAGCTGGAGGTCTTTCACTGGGATGGAAAGACAGACTACAAGATAGAAGAGACGGACAAGGAGAGGGAGGAGAGACTGAAGAAGTGGGAGGATTTCCTCCAGGATGATGATGAGGAGGACAAGGACAAGAAGAAAGATGACAGGGTTGAGAAGAGTGAAGAGACAAAGAATGTAGAATCTGATGAAGGAAGGGCAAAGGAAGAAGCGGATACTGAAAAGAAAGGAAGCGATAATGGAGTGATGATGGTGGGAACTGAAAAAGAGGAAAAGGAAAAAGAAGAGGGCAATTCATGAGATGAACAGAAGAACTGAAGACATTGCAAGGTAGGCATTGGTTAGTTTCATAATGTTTTTGTCAATATTTATTCTTTGTTTTAATCTGCACAATGAGTATCAGTTCATACTTCTTATTCCTTCATTTGTGTGCTATTGCCTATTGGTTGTAACAACATGCCCAAAATGTCCAAGAGTTATAGCCCCTCTATACTAGTTTGGCCAGGAGGGATTAGAGGGATTAGCATGGTCACTGACAGGTGGTTATCCCATCAACTCGGCTGTCAATTAACATAAGAAAAAGAGGATCATGGGGGACCAACGGGCACCGCTTAGGCATTGTTTTCTATATAGAGGGAGCAAGTAGCTACAAGTAGTACAGTGGGGTTTTAAAATCAGAGGTTTGTTGTAACTGTTTTAAGTTGTTTTTAAAAGTATTTACATGTACCTGTTAAAGTAAATTAGTTGTGGTAGGAGAACGCTTCACTCTGTAGGACTCCATATTCGCGTTCCATGCAAAATACCTGTTTGTTCCAACGTTATTGTATTTGAGTATTGCTTTCTTGTACGTGCATACCCAAAGTAAAACAATTCTTTGCAAAATTCAGCTTAAATAAGATGAAGTTTTGATGAACATGTACACGATTGTATGTATCCTAGTGATACACTGATCTACAAATTTAAACAAAATCGCTGATTAATGATAATGATAAATCTGGATTATATAGCGCTTAATATGAAATAGTGTCTCTATGCGCTCTACAGATATTATTATTATCCCAGTCATCGTATTCATTCATGCATAGTGTGTACCATCTCTTTTACAGCTTGTGGAGTTTCTAAAATTCAATCGTAAAAGTTTCAAAATCAGTCCACTTGTTTTTGCTAATGCAAATGTGACTGTACAGTGTATATGTCACGTGTTATCTTTACTTTGTGTTTACGTAAAAGTTGTAATATCAGCCCACTCATACAGGTGTACATGTATACCGTTCATTTGCACCAGCAGAAATGTGACTGTTCCAGGTTTGTCATAATTTGGCATTTACGTAAAACTTTCAAAATTAACTCATTCTTAATCACAATTTTGTTTCTATGTAAAAGTTTTTTTTTTAAATTACTCCACTCTGACTCATACATCATCTCCATCTTGTACTCAAGCACTCTCAAGTTGTAAATAGACAAGGCAACCTCCTCATCTCTCTCAGAATTCAAGAGCACAGGATCAAAAGCCTCTCTGTCACAATAGCTTTCATAATCTCTTGACAGAGAATTTCCACTAGACATGAGATCTTGTCTGTTGCCTGACCTTTCATAACAACACTGTTCATTAGCTGCATTTTTTTGTTTGTAATTGTTTTAATCATCAAGATTTCCCTTTTCAGTTTAATAGTAATTTGCACTTGTCTTCAGTGAAGTAATTTTTTGATGAATGAACTCTTGATTTTAATGACATCAAGTGGTTCATCTGATAATTCCGATTCCAGAAGTACATGTACTAGTAGTATACCAATATTATCCTGTTGGAAGTGTGTTAGGGCAGGCAGGATAATGCATGATGTTTAGTCCGTTCTAATAGTGATAGCATAGTGATAATACATGTGCCAGTAGGGCAAGTGCAATGAAATTGACTAATTTTTCAATCTTTTTTTTTTATTTTTATTTATTTTTTTAGTAAAGTCTTAAATTGTAAACCAGCATCCTCTGTATCATGTTGACATCACACATTAGTAACATATATAACTTTTACACATAACAAATCACAGCCTTCTCATAATCTTTCTGGTTTTTCTCCAACTTTAAAAAATAATTAATTACATGTACATGTACATGTACATACATGTATATGAACTTTCTTCACTCTCTTAAGTTAATTCCCATATAATGAGGATTTCCAAAGTCATATTTTTTGTCCCAAACTTTTATGGAAAAATACAAATTATTATTTTAATGTCCGGCAATAGTAATAACTAATTAGCACTGAAAAGGAAACTTCACCAAGCAGAGCACTAATGATATACATATACTCCAACGCAATTTCCTTAATTTTAAAATCTGCAAAACAAGTCTGTCAGTCATGATGTAGTACCAATGCAAGTGTTTTGGGAGTTGATACAAGCACTGTAGCACCCTTGTAGAAAATGAGAAAAATGCAACAGAACACTTGTCCTTATCATTGAGATACTTGAAGCTTGGCATTAAGTAGTAACAAGACCTGTATAATCCCGCCTTCCCGGCTTTGAAGTGTACCAATCACCTGAAAAATAATTTGTTTATTGCTAGAGTATATAAAATCATTCACCCCCAAAAAAAACTACCTGGCAATAATTATGATAACAGTCAAGGAGTATGAAGAATTGAATAAAGGATATTATATACCTCTCTTTAGAAATCTAGCCATCTGATTGGTCGTAATTGGAGTCTCAATGCCAGTAACGGTTTGCTGAGATCCCATTGGTTTATGTGTAAAAAGTTTCTTTGTGCGAGCGCGGATACCATACAGTGTGTGCGCGATTCCCGAATGATCGTAACATTCAGGCCACTTTCCAGTGAAGATTAACAGACAGTGTCTCAGATTTTCTGTGATGTTTTAACCAATATTTACTCAAGAAAAGGATAAGGCAAGAATTCTTTGTAGATTTTTTTGTGAATTCGGTATATAAAAGATATATGGACTGTTTTAATATTCGAGGCATGGCTGTTTCTATAGGCTCAAGGGGACGTTGCATCCTGCAATGACCCCGAGGCGCGCAGGGATGCCATGCCTCTCATAGCAGTCAATATATCTACAGTGTATAATATGAAACCCATAGAATAGAGCGCACACGCCGCACACACGTGCAATTTCTCTTTGTAGAAGTTATATACATTCAAAGTAGATGTTTTGAAAACAGTATGGCATTAATCATGGTAGCCTGTACATCAAGAGCAAAACATGCTTTGGTGATTGGTGCACTTTGAAGTAGTGGAAAAAAAGCTCAATAAAATAATCTTGCTAAGAATTTTTGACTGAAGAAAATAATTGATATTTACTTAGGATTTTGAAGTTGACGTACGGGACTGCAGCGTCCCGTACGTCACGCAGCACATTAATTACATTAAAAATTAATTAAAGAATTGGTCAGAACTAAAACTTTCCACAAATGAACTAGCCCATAATAGCCACAGACTCATACCAAAAGATAGCCATATAAATAATTTCATCTGTTGTTATTTCTTGTTTAAAGTCTCTGAAAGTCCCGTACGTCACAATCCAAATAGCTTGGACCTGCCCTTGAATGCTCAACTATGGTAACTGGGAGTCACAACATCTTTGAATTTGAGGAGTTTATGATAGCTTAGTGGTCTCCTAAGTCCTAACGGAGTGGTCCCGAGTTCGAAGTCAAGTCAATGCACTCGTGCCCTTTGGTAAGGCATTAGTCCTCATCAAGTCCATCGGAGAGGACCGAAAGCCGTCGGTCCCCCGGTTGCTTACTTATATAAGCGTATACGTGTACATGCTTTCTTAGCAGTCGGGTAAAATAATCATCAAACAAACAAATCTACATGTACAGTCTATGTAGTAGTAGTAGTAAGCACTTTCAGTATTTGATTTCATGACACTTTGGAGATTAGCTGTCCCCTTTCCCAAGGTAGTGAATTACAATTGAAATGTCATTTGGGACGATCAACCCATTATAGGGAGTTATTTTGATGGTTCCATGGGGAGTCAGACAGTCATACATACACTCGCTTTTATTCAGTCACTGTATCAATGCAGGGATGTATTCAGGGTTTGTAAAAGAAGGGGCACAAAAAATGTGTTAAACCAGATTTTGGGATGCCATTTTACTCCAAAAAATCTATTTAAAATTTCATTAATTTATTTTATGTATTAATTCATTCATCCATTCATTTTTGTACACTGAAACTCAAATTTGTGTCATACCCAATTAAATTGGATATTATGTGTGTTAATTTTTCACTGGTTGAAGGTCTTTAAATTTGTCATCTCTTGTAGGGCATTAAAAGCCAAAACCCCATGGAGAATTTGTGTTGATTTGGTTGCTTTTCATATAAAAGTAATATTAAGAGGCTCAAATATGATATTCAGAGAGTAAATTTGAGACGATGATAGACGTCTTGGTCCCAGACATGGCTTTGATTTCTGATGGAGTGTATGTGACTAGGGATGTGATTTGTGTGGTAATGAGGCGGCCTGGTATAGCAGTGGAAGAGAGAGAGAGGGGTAGAGATATAGAGAGAGATGGGAAGGGGAGGAGAGAGGTGAAGTGGCAGGAAGAGGGTGAGAGAGAGAGTGAGAGACAGACAGATGGAGAGAGAGGGGGTAGAGAGGAGGGAGAAAGAGAGGAGAGGAAGGAGAGAGAGAGAGAAAGAAGAAGGAGAGAAGGAAGAGGGAGAGAGGAGAAAACAAAGAGGTACAAAGTATTACCTGTAGGCCTGTAGCAAAAGGTAATTTGTTGAGGGAAAAAAAATCCATGTGCAACAATGACCCCTCATCTACTTGTACACATTAATTTATGTTTAGTAAGATATGGAAATGAAAAATATACTATACAATTATGCATGTATACTAAGTTTACCATGCCAGTTCACTGCTTAAACAAGAGTGAATTTTAACCTTTTTTTAAATCCTTTTTTTTTTCTTTTGATTTCTCATGCAGGTCTTCTGTAGTTGATCCCACATCAAGAAGGGTATCAACAGACTGCTGGCAGTACTGTGTACCTTAGGTTCCTACATGTAGCAAGATCAACCATTCAGTGTTTTGAAGACGCTTTCAAGATCTACCATTGAAGATAAACCATTCAAGATTAACCATTTGAAGCCTCTGTCACACCAATACACCTGTATATCAAGTCAGATGTAGTGTAACAGGGTTCCCACGGTCAATGAAAAACCTTGAAAGTCATCGAAAAAATAAAAATTCTTCTGGAAAGTCATGGAAAATGAGAAGAAAAAATGATCTCCCAAAATCATGATAATTCATGAAAATTGACTGTGGGTGTGGGCAATGTGTGGGTATGGTAGCCTTCCAGTTTGATCTGACAATGGGCATGGTATTCCTATGCTGCTTGGATGCTACAACCTATACCAAAATAGTATTAATCTGCCAAATCTGGTCATAGAAAAGGGCAAAAATGGGTCGTAGAAAGTCATGGAATTTAGTTCTCAAATTTCTGTGGGAATCGTGATTTTTTAATCTGATTCTACTCTGGAACTAATCCAGTATTAAAGAGAGATTTGACTCATGGTAAGGGACAACTTCGATAATGAACTGTTCTAATGTGGGTTGTGTTGTCATACTTGGTTTCATCATATGAAAGTTCTTCCCATTGTAAAATGTAAAATAAGATGTAAAATAATAAGTAGATATTGAAGTCTGTGATTTCAGAAAGGTTAAATTTTACTTGCATCTAATTGAATCAATGTGTGTTTGCACTGGTGTTTGCAATGGGGTACAGTACACACACATTATATTATCCAAATGTACATTCATGAAGCACTGAGAGGCAATGTGATTGTTTGGCTTGGCTCAGCAAACACATCAAAATAGTATTTATTCATTCATAATATGAAACCAAATGGTTCATCACAGTTTTCTCTGATATAAATAAAACAATGTTCCAGTTTAGTGTTCATTACCAGGGGGGTGTTTCACAAAGATCCTAAGTTGAACTTATCTCTAAGTTGGACTTAATCATTATGGAAAGCCATTAGCATCTTTGAAAATATGTAGTAAAAGTTATTTCAAAAGGCATAAAAGGTTGATTCAAAATATTTTCTATTATCAAGGAGATTTCATGTTCTTGATGTGGAAATTTATGAAAAGTCTAAAATAGTTGAATTTTTGCTTTTGAATATATATTATCTTAAAGCTACAAATGGCTCTCCATAATGTTCAAGTCCAACTTAGAGTTAAGTTTGACTTAGGATCTTTGTGAAACACCCCCCAGAACTCATGTTGACCTTTCAGTAAATCTATGCATATCGCATTTGACTCAAGTGGGTAGAAGTGAAATGTGAGAGGCATTCTTATTTATGACCCCTGTTATTTTGTTTACTTCTTATGTTTTTTGTCAGAAAACAGGTCCCTCTTTCATAACACTTGTTTTCAATAACAAGTTATGATAACTGTTATAAGCTACTGAAATCGTAGCATTTGATTAGCTGAGAGAAAATTTGTCATAAAAATTTAGCATACATTATTGATAACAAGTTTTATGAAACAGAATCTAGATACTTTTAGACAGAGGTGGGTGGTTAGTAATTTTGATATACATGTAGATTGTAAAATTGTAATGAGTTTATTTGCAATGATACCTTTTCTACACTTGTTTTGTAAATTTGTCATATTTCTATGTCCCCCTTCTCTCGGGGTTACAATTTTATAAGATTTAGGCAAAAAAGGGGAGAGGACATCATATCTAAAATGTTGTGAAATTTATTTCCCTTGTTAAAGGTAATCAAAGTATTCATTTAAAAAGATAATCAAAATATTTATAGAATTTTTAACTTTCCAAAATTGTGATGTCAACTTCAGAGATGTCCTGTTGCTGTATGCTTTTACCCAAATCTTTAACTTGTATCCTTTGTTATTGATCTGTTCAGACAGTGTCAATGCTGTGACTTTGATTAATCTCAGTGCTCCTACCCTTAATACTTGGCTGTACAAACGTTGAGGGACGTTGTGGTTTACGATATTACCCTTCATTTTGCAAGATAGTTAAGCCAAATAGTACCCCAAAAAAAGTTATTATGTGCAAAGCTGTATGTCAAAAGTTAAAGTAGCAATCGTTTATACTCTTGGAATAAGTTTACAAGTTTGCATGAATAGTATTAATTTGTCCTGTTGAGGATGGGCTCAGTCAATAGGGCATTTTTGAAAAAAACAAATTTATGCATATGCCTTTGTGAAGCACCTCGTACAAATTATTTCATTCACCTGTTACAAATAAATGTATTTCAATAGTCAGAATTCCAATTGCATACATTAGTTGTTACTAGGTAGGACAAACATTCTGGCATGCCCTATCTAAGAACACGTAATATATGCAATTTGCATTCTGACTATTGAAATACAATTATTTGTAATAGGTGAATGAAATAATGTGTATCGAGGCACTTGAGTATAAATTTGGTAACATTACGAAAATGGCCTATTTGGAACAGGATGGTTTCAATAATTTGTGATTACCACTGTGATGACATGATATACATGTACAGTATACTCTTGCATGGGTTTCATCTTGTAATAACTTTTTTTTCTTCAAATTTTCCCTGATATAATGCATTTCTACTTAGAATCTAAAGCAATTTAATTTTCTAATTCTCTAGTAAGAGTGAAAAGGAAATTAATGTTAAAACATTACGAGGATAATGTTCATAAAATCCTAGAATTAGAGCAGTTAGTTTTTTAAGATTTGTATTTAATTACAAATTGATGGGATATCCATATACTGTACATTGTTCTTTGTGTATTAGGGAATGTTCATATCCCCAGTAATAATTGGAAGAAAAAAAAGAATTCTTAATTTACACATTATGAATATCCATTGCTACCTGCAAGCATGTTTCCTTTTAAACTGATTGAATGATGCGTTCATGTAGACTCAATATCTTCATCAGGTGATGATAGAAAATATCAAATCATATTGATCAACTACAGTGTAGTTAAAAGATTGCTGTGTACAATATTGTAAAGGTTTCTAATAAATACATTGAAAACGAATGCACTATCTCCTTGTACTTTTTTTTAAATAAAAAAAAGCACCTTGTACCTCGGGAGTTCTCTGGAAAGAAAATAGTTGTTTGAAAGCGAGCAGTATGTTAGAAATAGTAAGCTAAAAATTATTTTCCCATCTATATGCTGACGATAGTGAAATAGGTGGTGATGATGATAATGAATAATAATGTGATGATGATATGAAGGAGAAGGGGGAGAATGGGGAGGTTTACAATGACAATGGTGATGGTGATGGTGATGATGATCATGAAGATGATGATGATAATGATAGTGATGATAATGATGGTGATATATATGGTGTTGGTGGTGATGAGGAGAGAAAGAATAATATTTATGACAAAGCTTGTAAACATATCTATTGATTATACGATATTCAAGGGTGGCACTAGATCTCTTTCAAATGGGGGAGGGGGCGTATTACATTACATAGTCAAATGTATTGTACAGTTCGTCGACAAAGCAGGGGGAGAGACACGTCCATTTCTTAACGATTTTCCGATAAAGGTTTTATCTGTTGATACAAGTCACCCCTGCCCCCTCCCAGGGCCCTTAAAACGACCCCAACGAAGAACACTAAATTCATGTTCCCTAATTTATGTTAAGCATCGATCACAACACAAATATGAAGCTATTATTGTCCCGGGTTCTCCATTTCGTGTGCTCACTTTTCGAAGTGTGGTGCGAAAATTCAGCATGTTGTCGTTCGGTCCTTGAGCAAATATTACTTTAGCAATTATCGCATTGTAAGTATCAAGCAATTGTGGTAGCAAATCGCGTTGTTTGGTGTTCGATCGTATGTAAATATGGCTTCCCTGGTTCTTGTGGTGTCGATACAGAAGTGACATTGATATCATTAAATTGCAACATCTCTTTGTGGAAGTGATATTTGAAGCTTACATTTTTAACACTGTACGGATGAGCCGGTCGAAAGGGCTACGCGTCCCTCAGGCGCGGAAGACCTCACATCAAGAGCAAAACTTGTTTGGGTGCACATTTTTTTTTTAACGGATCCGAGAGACTACATAATTTCAACATTGTGAGAACAGCTATTTGCGAGATACACAAAGTCTGGTCATCTTAGGTTCCTTTAATGATCTTATCAATTAATTGCCCATTAATTTATTTTGCTATAGCGAGTACTCACTATATGGTCAAATGGGAGGGAGTTGTTGGTATGCCCCACTGATATGTTTTATTTCTGAGACCATACCATTTAAAGATGATACCAACATCACTAAGAAGAACGTTTCCGTAATGATAATGTGAGTTTCGAAATTACGTCTCCAAGAGGCATTTTTTTTCTCGGAATCATTCCCTTTCGCAGCCATATAATAAGTATTAAAAACTTGAAGATTGAATTGTTCCACCGTCCTCACCTTAATATTTTTGTTTAAGTTATACTGGGGCTATACATGTCGAGAGAAAGATAATCACAGGTTGGGAACACCCCAAAAAAAAGGGATAACTCTTGGAGCATTCCGGTATCATATGTGGTTTACTTTAATATCACACACTAACAAAAAATTAAATAAATAATTAAACGAACGAGCGAAGAAACAAACGAACAAAACATGTGCCATGCCAATACGCATATTTTAGGAGACTTTAAATTATAAAATGTAGCCACTTCATTGGCCTTGGAATTTTTGTTTTGTTCTGTTGAATAATAGATGTAAATGTGAACAGGTCTGTCCCGTCATTGTTTGATATGTCTACCATCTTGAGTTTACTTTTCACGCCATACTGACAGTGTAAGTGGTGATTGACAATTAACGCACAAAGGGTGTGGGTTATTTTTACTTGACCAGACAGATCACAAACGCAATTCAAGACCTCCTTTTGCCTCGTTGACACTTGCACGCATTTTGGTCCCGCACTGCCCCGCTCTATGGCGTACCAATGCGTGCCAATTAGTGGCACGCAGTCGCACGCAGGGTCACGTCTAATAAACGAATAGTTCACGCAATGCGTAACCACCAGGACACGCATTCGTAGACTATGCGCATGGCATGCGAAAACTGCGCGGGAAGTATGCGCAGCCAATGCGCAAATTGTGAGCAAATTAGTCGTGAACATGCGTGCTACTAGGCCAACGGACACGCATCGGCGCGCATCGGCGCGCACTGGCAAGACTAGGTAGCGCATAGGGTGCGCATAGTTCACGAAGTGTTCACGAACGTTGCCAAACAAAATTGTCGTGCCAAAATTTTGAACATTTTGAAAATTCTGTCACGCATTTCACGCACGGCCCGCATCCGCCCGCATCCTCCCGCACGCTACCACGAATACTTCCCGCTTAGGCACGCAGGTGTATGTGTCTATGCGCAAACTATGCGCAAACCAAAATGCGGGCAAGTGTCAACGGGGCATTTGCCTCATCTAACTCAAACAACATCAATTGAGAGTTCCCCAAAGTTATGAATATTGATTTGAAATGAAAAATGTTATTCTCTCGTTTTTCAAAATCATACTTATATTGTAATATCATATTAAAAGAAAAATCTATATAGCAATTTGTAATGACTATTTAAATGTCTGTCTAAGATTATAGAGGCAACAACTAAGTTTTTGTTGTAAAGATGCTGCTTTTAATTCTGCTTAATCTGGAAGTGGAAACAAAATCTGTGATCTTGGATGCAATTCCATACAGCAGTCTGAAAGGAACGCGATTACCCATTGAATTCAAATATCCACTTGTCTGAAGTTTCGTTAATATTTTTGTTGTTGTTTATTTTACTGTTTCTTTTTTTCAAGTGAAACTACATTGATATTTTTTATATTTCAAATGAGTTTTCTTTTCATTCGTCTTACCTGACATATGAACAACTTAACGTCGTATTACTGCGCTGATGAAAACACCATTTGCACTTAATACACCAGCTTTAACGATTTGATAAGACAGCTACTGCACGATCGCAAAGACTTTCAAAAATAAACCTAAGACACGATCGCAACTACTTTCGAAAGATCATATCAAAAGCAATTGCAATAGGCTTATTGTATATCCCGTAGAAATCATGTTCGGATTACGTAATACGTCATTGCCGTGTTCGCACGTTTCAATAGGTGATTGATAAGGCTATTGTAATCGAGTTGAGTTGATTTTTCGAAAGCAGTTGCGATCATGTTCTAAATAAATGTCGATAACGGTGTCCACTGCCTATTAAACTGTGCGGAAATAATGATAGTAATCCGAACAAGAATTACATAAGCTATAACTTTGGGTAATTAATTATCAATTCAGTTGATTTCTTGAAAGTTTACGCGATCGTGTTAATATATATTATGTCCGCTGTTTTTTTTTTTTGTGTGTGTGTGAACGATAACATTGGGGTTTATATTGAATATCTAATCTTCCTAAATAATGCGAACACCCAATCGACAAAACAATTATTGATAGCAGGCCATAACGAATGCATCACACCCGCTACTGTGGACATGTGGATGCCAATCACTTTGATGGTAGGGGTGCAAATTCGACACCCTACGGGGGGTCGGGGAGGTGCCCATATTCAGGCAATCGGTACATCGGACACGCGCCCTACGCCAATCACTCATTATATTACTGGCGGATTGTCGGTCTGATAGCACAGACTTGGCCTGTACTTCTCCTGTGGCCAAATCAATGGATGCGACAACGACTAGCATTCTTTTGATACAAATACAATCAGGTAGTTTATGATCAAAGCTGGTCTGTAATAATCTTCTTGCATATGCGATTAAAATACGTTTATACTGTTTTTAAAAAATGTATGAATGTACAGGTATATCGACGATTTGCCTTTAGCGAGGGAATTTACGTAGAGTTCAAAAATGAATTTCTCTCTAAATTAGTTTATGCCAGTGTAACATGTAATGCTCTTTCATACCTGGATTTGTACCTCTAGTTTTGAAACCGTTGAATATTTTCCAATATGACATTTTTTGTTGGCCTACCGCTGCTGCTTCAAATGAGCCTTTTATCGGATTTCTACTCCTTCTTGATATCGGGTGGCCTCAGTACCGTAGCTACAGGTTGGGAGGCTTGTGGACAGGTGCCCCTCACTCAAATTGTGGGGGTGAGATGAGAGATAAAGGGAGAGGGGATAGGCAACAAGAAAATAAGTTGATACATCACCCTCCTAGACCCCCTCACAACAGCTTTGTTCGGTTATTAAATTTCCATCTATCTAAAATTTATGGTACCCCCATGACACCAGTCCGTGCTCCCTTCATGGGCTCCCTAGCCTCTATGGCTGACCCACGCTACGCCACTGGCTAATCTATCAAGCTCCACGATCCTGTCAATCAGGACGGGATTCTCTGATCGCAATGTCCATCCTTATCATCGGCTTATCCACATTTTAGATGGCTGCAGCCCACGATACGGACAGCCTATGACACCGAAAGCCAGATGAGACCGACAGCTTACGAGACCGATAGCCAACGAGACTTCTATTTGAGGGTCCTCCAGACCTTTCATTCTCGGTCTCTTAATTGGGCTGTCGGTCAATTGGGATGTCCCATGTCAGACGAAATGGTACTTGCCAAATAGCAAGTATCTCTTTACCATGCAGGTAGACTGAATGTAAACAAAAGTGACCGATCCCGAGAGGTGTCCATCACAAGGATGACCACCTCGTAGTCTGGTTGTTTTCAGACCCAGAAAAACAATTTTTTTTAAATTTTAAATTTGTTGTTTTACTTCGTTTTCTTGTATTCATTGAATTAGTTATACTTTTTTATGTTCCTGGAAATGGAATTATACAAAATAGAATAACATGTAAGGAAGATCAGTAAACTGTTTGATGTTTCTATCCCCGGAGATTTTTTTTGTTTGTTTGGGGGGTGACAAGACAAGACGGAAAGTCAATACAGAAAGCAAAAGTTGAACATAATTATAAAGGAAGAATGAGAAGGAAAACAGAGAAGGAGGAGGAGAGCTAGAGAAAAAGAGACGGAGAGACAGAGAGACAGAGAGGGAGGGGCAGAGAGAGGGAGAGAGATGGAAAGATTCATCCTCTAACACATCAATCAGTCTTCCTTCTAGACTTTAATATATCTGTAGTCAAACCTTTAAAAATCTTTTTCTTTCACTTCCATCCTTGTTAATGTATTTAAACACACAATTATTATACAATGACAAATTAATCAATATTAAGCACCTCTCGATAATTTTTGGGAACTTCGGAGCACATCTCACAAAAGATAATCGGTGGTAATGGTAGGGCCTATAAACAAACATTCTCTACAAACTGTTGGCTGTCATGCAAGACCTGCCGTCTGTATTCAGGAAATTCTAAGAGCGCCTTGAAGAATGTCTGATATTTGTATCGCCTCAGAGACGTGTCAAGGCAACTGCGCTAAGCACTCGTCCCTGCATCCGAGGTGAGCTGCCCGATCCTTGGAAGATACGAAGCAGTGTGAAGGACCAGCAGGAGATAGAGGGAGAGAGGGGGACCAGTGAGGAGAACGTACAGCAATGCGAGATGATGAGGGTGGTCATAACACACGAGAGAGAGATTGAGCGAGCACGCGAGTGAAGTTCATAAACCGGTCATCCACTCAGCGGGCCGTCTCGCCGCGGAAGTTGGTCGCGGTCGCTCCTCGTCGTTCCGAATTCATATGTCATATCGCGTAACAGACCCTCACATGTCTTGCATTCTACAGTCGTGTCCCAGAAATTACTGAGAAATCCCTACCAGTTTTGAGATTATATTGAGCATAATTCTCCAGACAAATCGCTAAAGTGGGATGGGTAATGTTCAACGGCCATCCATCATCATCACGTGGATAATAGTCATCATTTCGTTACGAAACATCACTACCCCTGCACTTAGCATTGTTCCGTATCGCGTAACATTTTCCAAATGTTTCCAACCTCATTTCTTTTTCAGCCTCCGGTTTTGATAAACGTTGAAGCCACCTAAGACAGTCTCGATCGAATATCATGGTAGTTAGAGACAAACGACCATTGTTTTGAGCATCGTATTCATCCGCAGATGCCCTGGGACATCCTATGCTCTCATCTTCTCATGGATATACCGTTCATGCATCCAATCGTTTTGTTGAGTGAGTTCCCACCGATTTTTGCCTCTTAAACTACACCAAATTGATTCGAAAGTCACTGATTTTGAAACTGTTTTGCGGCATTAAACACCCGGAGAAGACGGTTTTCTGGAATTATCACTGACAGCAGATATCATCATTTTCCATCTAGTCGTTTCGAAACGTTGGTAATGTTACCCTATGTGGTCTCCATGGATTAATGTTGTCACGCAATTGAATTGATGAAAGAATATTGTAAGCAGATGATGAGTTTATGAATAAGGTTGCAAGCCTGAAGTGGTATCAGTAGTTTACAAACATCGCAAGGGACTTCGTTGGAAGCAGTGCTTTCTTGAGCGAACTGCCTGCATGTCCATGAATGTACTTTCTGTAGATTAGCGATTGCGTCGGGAGACAGCGAATTCATGGCGGCAAACGGATGATTTTTTTTGTTTGTGGCTTGTTAACAAATTGATAACTTTACTTTTTGTTCGTCATATTTCAATAAATTTTGAGCTGTTAGGGATTCACTGTCACAAGTGTCTTCTAGTTTCAACCCTACTCTGCAAGACTTCAAACCACTCGACATCACCGGGTTAACACCATTGTCGTGTTCGAGATCGTCTTTCTTCTTTGACCGACATCATGAGCTGTTTGGACGTCATGTACCAGGGCACGTATCAGCCCTATCAGTACCCGTTCTACCAACGACCATTTGGACAGGTAACTATAATTCTATAAGGCTTATGATAATGGTAGTGGTGGTGGTAGTGATAGTGGTTGTGGTGATGGTGGTGGTGGTGATAATAGTGGTGGTAACTTGGTGGTAATGGTGAAGATGGTGGAGAATTTGATGGAAGTGTTGGTGGTGGTGATTATGGTGGTGGTGATAGTGATTTTGATTATGATGGTGGTGGTGATAGTGATGTTGATGTTGGTGGTGGTCATGATGGTGATGATGATGATAATTAGTCTTGACGATGATGATGGTGGTGGTGGTGGTATAAGTAGTTTTTATGATGATTTTATTGTAGTTTGTGATGGTGGTTGTGATGGTAGGGTGGTGATAGTGATGTTGATGATAATGGTGGTGGTGATAGTGATGTTGATGTTGGTGGTGGTCATGATGGTGATGATGATAATAATTAGTCTTGACGATGATGATGGTGGTGGTGGTGGAATAAGTAGTTTTGATGATGATGTTATTGTAGTTTGTGATGGTGGTTGTGATGGTAGGGTGGTGATAGTGATCTTGATGATAATGGTGGTGGTGATAGTGATGTTGATGTTGGTGGTGGTCATGATGGTGATGATGATAATAATTAGTCTTGACGATGATGATGGTGGTGGTGGTGGAATAAGTAGTTTTGATGATGATGTTATTGTAGTTTGTGATGGTGGTTGTGATGGTAGGGTGGTGATAGTGATGTTGATGATGATGGTGGTGGTGATAGTGATGTTGATGTTGGTGGTGGTCATGATGGTGATGATGATGATAATGAGTCATGAAGATGATGATGGTGGTGGTGGTGGTAAACTGGTAATGGTATAAGTAGTTGTGATGATTTTATTGTAGTTTATGATGGTGGTTGTGATGGTAGGGTGGTATTGATTATGGATGTGGTAGGGTGGTGATTATGATTATGAAGATTAATCGTGTGTGATGATATCTTCAAAAAAAGGTGTTCGATGGTTGTTACTATATTTCAACAACTTGTTTCAATCCCAGTCAAAAGACCTAGCATGCCTAGATCTAAGTTAAGTATTATGATAATAATTACGTTCAATTTGTATAGCGCATACTAATTATAACTTAATTCTCTACATACTTTACATCACAAAATTGGTTAACATAAACATATAATGAAATACAAAAATACTGCAGAAGAGATTTAACAAAAAGGTATTGATATGAAACAAACTAAATTTCATGTAGGTCTATAGATTAGAATCTTTAGAGATGGCGTTGACAGTTTTATGACAGAGGCCGCAAAAATCGCTGAGATTGGTATCGCAATATTTGTGCCTTTTATTGGATTTTTGTCCCTAATAATTTCAGACTTCATGCTAAAAAAAATCTAGAGTGATATCAAATTGTAAATAATTATTGGATCAAAGTTACTGTAATGTAGGCCTACACTCGTGACTCGTGGATACTATAGCCTCATCCTTCAGCTCCCGTTTCAAGGAATTCTAATCAACGGAGCACTTCATTTGGCAAAGAAAGTCAGCGGTACTAGTCTGAATTATGACAAGAAAATAATCAATTTACGTGGATGAAAAGGAAAATATATACGCCATTGGCGCATACAACAGCAAAGTGCGCGGGTTTGCGGCCTGGTTGCGGCTTTTGTCTTCCGTATTCAGTTAGTTTGTAGATGCCCAGAAATCAAACATAAGATGTGTTAATGCCGCATTGTTCTCACCACTTAGTTTTTATTTGTACAAGTCCCTCTCAAAGCAATCAATGTCTTGAAGAGAGGAAGTCAAAGAAACATTTTACTGCTCACTTAAAAAAAAGAGCAATAAAGGAAAAGCGTTTGATCTTGCCTCGCGGGTTGTTTTCTTGTTCCTACATTATTAGCATAAAGGCGAGCAACATGAAGTGATTAGTGGAATCGATTTGAATTGATTTGATTTGAATTGATTTGATTTGAATTGATTTGATTTGAATTGAATTGAATTGACTTGATTGAATCGAATTAAAATAAAATATTTATTCACTGTAAAGCAAAGAAGATTGCTTTCAGCAAATCCGTATAATTATGTATAGAAATCCTATCAAATAACTACACATTTAAACATCAGAAAAATAACCAGCATAAAAGCATAAAATGGGTAAGAAAAAATACTGAAAATAACAAACATGGCAATGATATAGGCCCTAGCATCATAGTGTTATTTTTGTGATCGGATAATCAGTCATAAAATATTCGTTGACAAGGCAATTATAATGTTTGTCAAAATATAGAAAAGGAAAATGGATAATTTGGTTGCAAAACCAATCGGGAAAGCTCTCATAAAATTATTATGAAAAATTAATGTCATTATCTCAATGCTAAATCATTAATCTGAACAGTACACAGCGAAAGTAATAACTTACTTCTACTCTGTCCATGCAAATCTATTACAAAAATTCTTTATTATGTTTCTCTGTTTGTCTTCTCACAGTGCTCGAACTAGCCTCAAGTCAAATTTATTCGGAGAGCTAATTGCTCCTATATATATATATTTATATAAAATTCTCTGATTGTCTTCTCATGGTGCTCGAACTAACCTCAAGTCAAATTTATTCGGAGAGCTAATTGCTCCTATATATATATATTTATATATATATATATACAGTTAACAATAACAACTGAACAATTCATACCCCTCGTAAATTTGATTTGATTTTTTTTTTTTTTGGGGTAGTGTTTTCGGTAATCAAGAATAAAAGCTGGTCTGGTTGTATGAGGGCATTTGTTGAATAGTTTCAGATGTAAGCTTAATATGTCACACACTAAAGAAACATGCATCGTGACAAATCAATTTTTCACATACTTAACAAATTACAAAACTAACTTCGTGTAAAGGATATGAATAATTTAGTTGTTAAATTATATATATATATATATATTTACATATACATCTTACATCGTTTGCATCTCATGTTTTCTTTTTGCAGTACCAGTAACATACCGGAAGAGATCTTATTTGATGTTTGTTGCGATACTCAGTCTATGGAATGACGGCTATGCTTGTCAAAATATTGAATGCGATTAGAGGAGAGATAGCGAGATGATTACCAGCAGCACATAAACATGACACGCGACCTTTAGTTAGGAATATATATATATATGTATAGCTCCATAGGACGCCTGCAATTTCTAGAATTCACATTGTTGAATTTCGATGTTTCGCTCTCTGTTTCTCACGAATGTATATTTCAAACATTTAACAAAATGGAAAATGAACTTTTAAGAGTAACATTACACGTAATGAAATTTCATCCTTTCATGTCGTAAATTTTGTATAACGGATATGAACTTTATTCTGATGTGAAGATGCCTGCCTTGAAAATTCAGAAACTTATCAACAGAACACGGTCAAGTTTGTAATTAGCATAAAAAAAGGTTGACGATTTTTAAGGTCAAGGGTTTTCCATTCATATTTCATGTAAAGCGAAGAATCTGTGCTATTTGTGCAATGTCGGGCACCTGCTAAACGCCATTGTTAATTTCAATTGAAAAGAAATTCCAGGCGTTTCTTAGGCAGGGATTCGTGTAGCGTGTTAAATTTGTCATCTCGAAACGGACGATGAAATAGTGACAACACTGCAGAATCAATTCCCCCCAACCATCACTTCAACATGATGTGATTATGTAACGTATTGCGTATACACATACAGGTTCTAAGAGCTCTTAATATAGTTTAGAGAGGAGTATTTTGCCGGTAGGGATATGCAGAGAAACGGCTTTCAAATGACATTTCTTTTCCATCATCTTGCAGAAGTTCGGTCACTACAAGATGCAGGAAGCGATGGGTCTTGATTCGGCAGTGGATTACAGCTCGACGTCGAGCCACCACCATGCGACATCGCACACGCCGAGCCTCTCGGCCTTCTCGACCGCCACCAACCCCCATCATCATCATTTCCACCACCACCCAGCGGCGGCGACGGCGACACACTACACGGGGCACGGCAGCGTGGGGAGCCACAGCAGCGGGGCCAGCGCAGGTAGCATCCAAGGCCACTCGGGGCATTCTTCGTTGCATTCCACCCCGTCATCTCTAGCGACGACTTCCTCAGCGCTCGGTGTAAAGGAGGAGGAGGAATCGGGTAATGGCAGCGACAAGGACCCCGCACCTGAAGCAGATTATGTCAATTCCCATTGTGTTATTTTTACTTTCTACTCCGGAGATTTGGACAAGATAGTGGATGAACATTTTAGCCGCTCACTGAGCCATCAAAGTAGTTATGCAGAGGAAACTGTTGGAAAAGAAAGTACAATGACTAGTAGTGACTTGAGCAACCAAAATGGAAGTAGTGAAAGCGGACGAGAAAGCACAAACTGGCCAAGTAAAAGCACTGGTAAGTTTTAAACATTTTACTCATATTGAAGAAAAATTGAGAAAAAATTGTACTCACTGGTCTGGTCTCAGTCTAAAATTATTAATGACAGTGTCGTATCTAGGGGGGGGGGCAGATCGGGGCATGTTACGCGCCCCGGGCGCCACTTGAAGGGGTGCAAAAATGCAAAAGAGAAAAATAGAGAAGGATATATGGAGAAAAGAGGTGAAGAATTGTATTGTTTGGCTCCGTAACATAATGTTTAGATACTCCACCTCAGTGCATTTAGGTAGAAATTAATTTTGAAATGTATCTCCCTAGGATAAAAAATAAAATTACTGAAGGACGACCACCACAGAAGAAAAGAAATCATTAAAAGACGAGAAAGAAAAATTAGATTTATCGAAGACGGGCTACCAACATATCAGGTTTTTTGTGGGGGGGGCGGGGGGCGGGGGGGGGGCGGATGACATCGATAAACTGAAGTTGTGTAGAGTGCCAGGGTATAATTTAGTTGAAATATAAAATGATGAAAGCTACAACACAGGTCGACTTTTGTTTGATTCTTTTATCAAAAGAAGTTTTATTTTCTCAATAAGTTCAAGCAAGTTAACCAAATCATGAGTTAATAACAGAGAAATCTTGCGCTTTCGATCCATATAAATTACAAAAATCATATATAGATCAATTAACGTGATCAAGGGATTTTGTGGTTTTGAATTAGGATGGAGGCGGGGGAAGGGCTATATTTCATCATTCATACACGTGCTATGGGAAGAAGTCGAAAACAATCTTTGGTGAATAGACCTGGGGGCAGTTTGATAACAGATTCATTACATTCATTTACTTATTGTTTAATTTTCATCTTTATTTTCCCATCTTCATTTTAACCCATGCGATCTTTTCTTGTTCGAGTCCATAATTATCTTTATTCAGTCTTGTTACTCCATTCCTCTTCAAAACACACCCTCCATGATTTTGCCAGCACCCATCTTGTCCTTAGTTAGTCTGCGAGAACAGACTCTCTATTTTGACACTCGTACAAAATACATTATTATTTTTTTTTTGTATAGTTTTATTTCAGCAGGGTAGTCTCATTTCAAGTCCATTTCTGGACCTGCCTACATTGTATCTTAGGTAAAGTTTAACCGTTTTCGAAATGGTTGTGAGCATGGAAGCTTCTGCTAATGTATAGTTCAATCAGCATCATCCGCTATGACGCGCTCTGTTTATGCAATTGGATAGGCGGGCGTTTAACGGGGGCGCTGAAAAATTGACATTTTTTGTAACAGGGCCACGTTCTCAATGAAAGGGGGAGGACAGAACTCTGTTGAGAGTGTGCCGATTTTTAAATCTTTATATGAATTAATGGTTGAAAATAATACCTTGTCTTTTAGTACCTGATTCTAGATATTATACCCTCCAATCATGATGTGCAGCAAGTACACGCATGTTATCGTTGACCCACGGATTTGAACTTGCGCGAGCAGATGAATAGTGATAATCATCATTGATACGGTTGAGGATATTGTTTATGATTTGATTATTCTTTTGTTGTTATTGTTACGTCCTTGTTGATGTTGTTTACCCCCAACACCCCCCCCCCCCAAAAAAAAAGAGAGATGAAAACTAATTTCAACATTCGATTTAGTTGTTCTGAATCGTTAAGTGAACGGGGGTGGGCATTGTTTCATTCTTTCCTTTACAAGCCCTTTATTTTTTTGTAATGCTTGTCAAAATAGTACGCCTACAACGAAAACGAAAGTGAAAATGGAAAATATTATACTCGGTATGGTAGACCTCATGCACGTGCAGTCACGATCAGCCTGTAATGAGCAAATAAAAGGACGAATAATGCAAGAGAGGAAAGAAAAAAGGAGTTATTTAATATTTTGGATAAGATTTATAAAAAACAAAACCCCACGAAGCGACGGTTGCCCAAATATAGTAAAATAGTAAAGTATAGGGGCGGCTAGCTGCATGCCCCAGCTTGACCCCCCCCCCACGCTTAATACCCCAGTCACACCAACGAGACCGACAACAGACCGAACAAACAATACACTAACCCCAATGGAATAAAAATTAGTCGGCTTGGAGTCGTTCTTGAATCGGTTTGGAGTCGTTCTTAAGTCGGTTTGGAGTCGTTCTTGAGTCGGTTTGGAGTCGTTCTTGAGTCGGTTTGGAGTCGTTCTAGAGTCGGTTTGGCGGTGTGACTGAGGTATAACAGTGAAGATGGTTTGTGTCATAAATTAAATTATTCAATCATGCCTCACAAGCTTGCCGTTAGTTCAGCGTTCTGGGTGTCGTTGAAATATTTATTCATAATTCATGTAGTTTAGAAGTGGATCTGACACATTGCTCACTTAGAAATCGGGGTCTGTAATCTGTGCCGAAGTAAATGGACAAGAGGTTATAAACCGTGATGAATTTCATACTCCGCATTTCGACTTTTTTTTTTAATTAAAAGTTGTAATACTAATACCTACGCTTATTTCATTTTGAAACATTTCGGTGTCTTCAATGAGTAATGCACAAAAGAAGTTGTAACACTAACGCATACACTTTCGAAAATTCAACCCAAAACATTTCAACCCTTGTGCCTCACCGTCCGAATATGCGAACATTACAATGACGTAATTATTAAAGGATTTCCCGTCCATTTTAATACATTTTTCATTCAAATTTATCTTTTTGCACTTCTATTAAGTCCTAGAAATCCGGAATCTAGCAAATGTCAAAGTTGATTTAGTAATTTGTGATTCAAGTTAATCAATCAATTTTCAACACTTGTCCATTCATTTTCGTCAGATTTCATTCGATTTCGTCTAACCTGGCGGTCCTCTGCAGAATGTAATATTCAAATTTGTCTTTATGCAATCAATTTCAAGAAAGTTCAATACAATTCGTCGCATAGACAAGGTATTGAACTATAACTCTCCTTAAGGCAAGGCTGACACTTTTCTCATAAGATATGTATGTATGAATAAGTTATGACAAATATAATCAATACACACGTTTAATTTACAGATGTACAGACAGTTTTTCTTTCATGAATGAAATGAAGGACACGAAGACATTATACAGTCGATTGTTCTTGATAAGAGAATTGAAAGTAACCATGGATTTTTTTTTCCTATTAGCCATTTTTTTTTCCTGGCATGAAATCGATATACACTGCTTTTGTTTAAAAAACACAAATTCCTTTATTTGGTGGCATTGTATCCACATTATATTTCATTAATAAAATGAAATTATTTGTATCATCATTATGATCAACGCTGGAACAATCATATAGCCCAAATGAAGAATGTGAAACAAAGAGAAAAGAACTCGATTGAATAATTCTGATGGTGATGAAAATGAATATTCACATATATACCTACTATGTTTAAGAAAGATATTTATATATACACACAGTGGCGGTTCCAGGATTTTCCAATGGGGGCGGGGGTGGGGGCGGAAATTTGAAAATCGCGCCGACCGTTATTTTTGCTCATTGGAGGGGGGGGGAGGGTAGTGAGCACCGAAATTTATTTTATTTTATTTTTTTACTCAACACCCCCCCCCCTCCCCCCTTGAGCAACAAAAAGAAAAAAAATGGTAAATGTGTGGTTACCATCTTTAAAAAATATATATATATCAGGGGAGCCGAGCCCGTCCCCCCCGTGGATCCGCACCTGTATACACATAAAGCAATTTTGAGGAAGAACTGAAAAGACAAAGCGTAACAAATATCCTTATAACGAACGAGTGACGAATTAGAACGACGCTTTGTCGCAATAGTTTGCAAAATGATAAAATCGATTCATGCATTTGTACGTTGGCAGCCGAGGATGACGAACTCGATATGACTTTGACGAAATTGGATGCAAAATATGATGACATTGATTGGACAAAGTTCGAAAGTGAATGACCAAAGACGGAATTGACTATGAGATGTGCAAGACTAGGAAGTTTTGGGACGAAATTGAATGAAAAAGTGTTAAAATAGACGGGAAAACTTATGTATACTCCGAACGTTATTTCTGCAGGGCAATAAAAATAATAGGTCACTGAAATTGCCCCTGAATTGATCATTGAAAGTCCATTGGATCGTGATCTATAGGAAAACAAACAACAAGGCTGTTTTACACTCTTCCTGTAAAATCACATATGTTAACATTGGGGCTTTAATTATATTAAGTTTAGATTCAGTTTAGATTCATTTTTTAAATACTTTTAACAAGTCCCTACCTTTAAGGTTCGTCTTGGGGAGATATGAAACTAGCGGGTAGCGCATGCCGAAGCTAGCGGGGGCCTGTCCCTGAGGTTTCCCGTTCAACAGCCGGTGGTGCAAGTGATAGATTAATGATCAGTTAGGTTCACGCATCCCCGCCATGTTTACCAAGCATTTAAGATGACACATGGATGGTGTTTCGGTTCGTAGATGGACACAATAAATCAAACGTTTTCACTGTCTTTTTCAACTAAGATAAATTGCATATTCAACTTGGTTGGTAATGAATGATTTTGTATCCATTATTTTGATGGACAGGAGGCTTATGTACAGCATGGAAGAAAAAAACACTGAAGCATCTAGGCCTCCATTTTTTACTCCGCGGTTAAAGTATGTGTAAGCCTATAAGATTGTCCAATGATACTACAATATCCATCCATATAAATTATTTGGACATGGCTCTTTCTGATTTTTCCCTTTTTTTTAACTGTCGTTCGAGGATGGCCTGCCTCAATATTTGTTTCCCAAACTTAAAAAGGAAATTTTGATATTTAAAAATCATAATTATTATTATCCTACATTGTGGTCAGTTGGAACCATTATTTGTTTAAATGAGGGGGGTATCAAAATATTGGATGAAATATTATGCTTGGGGATAGTACAAAATAATATTGATCTTCGGTCAATGCTTAGAGTAGTAGCATACTTAACTTCAAGTCTTGAAAAAATAAAAATAAACCAAAACCTATAGCCATCAAAGATAAAACCCAGTTGTAACCTGAGGCCTAACGGCATCTTTGAGACTTTGACGATTAAATCCCAGAACAAAAATGTCACCTTATTAAAATGTTGGGTATCCGAGGATGCAGCTCACCTTCACAATGCTTTCCAAAATCTAAATTCTTTTTTAAAATTAATTCTTAAAAAAAACTGCTATGAAACGCATAATATTGTACCTGGTAATGATTAAAAAAGAAGAAGCGCACTCCCCCACCCCTCCTCTTGCAGACAATATTGGAGACGCCTTCGTTTGGGACTACTGCATGCAATCGTTTTTATGGTTATCATGGTTATTGCGGGTGATTGTTTTTGTTCTTTAACTGTATGTATACATTTTAAATCGTTTATCGTAATTATGGTAGGCGTAATGTTGTCATTGTATTTCGTTCTGTCTACTAGGTTGTTCACCGACGCCGATGTCTAAGCGTAGCTTTCCACCGTCCTTCTGGAACTCCAGTTTCTACAGCAACGTCACAAACTGCAACGCCAACAACAGCAACAATAATAGCATGCACCTCAACCCTATGTACCAGTCGAGCACCTCCACGCACCACGAAACCTCGTCTCTCCTCACCGCCGCTCAGGCTGCCGCCGATTCGTACACCATGCACCACCACGCGCACCACAGAGCCGCCTCCATGCACCACCAGCAGGCAGAGGCGTGGCACTACGGGTTCCCCGCGCACCATCAATCGTCATACGCGCATCACCATCACGCGGGGTTGCATGAGTTGGGTTACGGCGTGTCGCCGGGAAGCGCGTTCAGCCCGCGGTACAGCTCCTTACTCATCCAGCCGTCGGTAAGACCGGGGCGGCTGCCGACGATACCGGGCCAGTGTGACTTTACAAAATCGACGACGAGCGAATGGCCGGCGGCGACGTACACGCCTCATAGTCACCAATCAGCGACAGAAGCACCATCATATACAGTTGAGTCAGGTAAAGCGTGAAATGATAACCAGTGTATTGATTCAATAAGATTAACATGAACATTCTTTTGAACATTTGATTTCATTTATTTATTTATTTGGATGAATAAAACAAGTTTAACACTATGAAAGAGGATAAAAGCCACAAAAGATCCAGGGGGAGGGGGGTGTTTCACAAAGATCCTAGTCGAACTTAACTCTAAGTTGGACTTAAACATTATGGAGAGCCATTTGTAGCCTTAAAATAAAATATATTCAAAAGCAAAAATTCAAATGTTTTAGACTTTTCATAAATTCCACATCAAGAACATGAAATCTCCTTGATAATAGAAAATATGAATGATTTTAATCAACTTTATGCCTTTTAAAAATAACATTTACAAAATATTTTCAAAGATGCTAACGGCTTTCCGTAATTGTTAAGTACAACTTAGAGGTAAGTTCAACTTAGGATCTTTGTGAAACACCCCCCCCAGAAAGACTAACACTTTTAAACAGTTTAAAACTCTATAGTAAGATCCCCTCTAGTTTTGACAGCACCATATTGTCATTACCTACTTACGCAGCCCTGCGTGTATACTGATGACTTGTCCAGGGTCAAGTACCAGGTAGCTTATTAGGCCATTCTGTTTCCCATACGTGACTGTAATAAGAACATCATAAATATTGAAACTGTCGTTTTCCTTGATGTTTGCGCTGATCCAAGCTAAAGTCAGGCGCGATAGCTCAGTGGTAGAGCAGTGGTCTCGTAACCGGGAGGTCTCTGGTTCGAAACCAAGTCGATGTGCTAGTGCCCTTTGATAAGGCATTAATCCTCATTACCAAGTCCTTCGGTCCCCTGGTTGCTTAATAAAAAGCATACGCATGCTTTCTTAGCATTAAGGTAAAACAAACTAACAAGTAACAAACTAAGTCATATCTCATATGGACGCCATTTCACGAATCTTCTTAAGTACAAGTTCACCGACATACCAAACGCGTGTTATTCGTAATTCACATGTTTTAATGAGATGTTGGCGAAATTGTACTTAATGACAGTTTTGTGAAACGCTGCCCATGAATATAAAAATCCGCGTTATGGTCAGAGTCAGAGACATATGGGACAAATTAATTACCCCGGACTTGCCTAAGGATTGGTTTGTACTCAGCACTGATTTGAAAATAATGGAGTGATCGAAAATAATATCGCTAGTGATATTCGTTTGTCTCGCAATGTGGTCAATAAGGAATCTAAAAGATCTCGACGTTTCGTGCGCCGCTGCAACACTTCGTCAGGTTATAAAAACTAATGTAAGCAAGCGTGTTTTATACTCTACGGGAGGACCGTAGTGATAATTGAACTTTGTCCCGGATTACCCAATACTATGATAAATATAATGGTGATGATAACAATACTAATGATAATGATAATAATTATAATAATAATAATGATAATAATAATTTTGAAATATTAAAATAATAATAAGAAGAGGAAGAACAAGAAGAAGAGGAACAAAACAAAAACAAAAACAACAAGAAGAAGGAGGAGGAGGAGGAATAAGTATGTCCTTAATGACTGAGGATAACGTAAAAACAAAAAGGTCATACTTTAAGGGGGAAATTGGGAAAGTAAATGATTCAAACTTTCATTTTGATATAAAATCAGTTGAGTGTCCGTAATATATTGTATAAGGCGTTATACAGGTTAAAAAGAGGCACTTAAACGTTACCATCATTTGTAGAGAAGCTTATCGACTTATATTTCATACAAATTCAATCTGAATATCGAATCCATCACCACGAAACTGCTCTCATTATATATATATATATACATATATATATATATATATATGTATTTTTTTTTCTTCTTCACATTCTTCAAGTACGTTGTGAAGTGCCAATAGCGATGTAGCTCTCACGTCAATCTGCTAATTTCGTTCTAAAATTTCTTTTAATCCAACTTACATAACAGATATCTTTGTAACTAACTTATATTTTAGGTGAACAAAAAAGCAAAACATTTGTGTGTTTCGTGAGAATTTCCGGGAGGTGCAGGCCTGGTGTGACGGCACTAGGAGGGAGTTGAATTTGCCACAGAAAGAGGGGAAGCTGGGTAAAAGAGAAATAGAAAAGGAGGAGAGGAGGAGAGAAAGAGAAGCAGAAAGATAAATAGAAAGATAGATAGAAAGATCGATTGGTCTAAATCGATAGAAATATGTACATGGGTAGATAGGTAGATAGTAAAAGAGAGAGAGAGAGATGGAGATTGTGAGAGAGGAGGAGAGGGAGGGAGAGAGAGAGAGGGGATAGAGAGAGGGAGAGAGAGAGAGAGAGAGAGAGGGGGGGAAGGAGGGAGAGAGATATAGGTAGAGAGTTATATATATTGGGGGGTGCTTGACAGTATATAGGAGTAATCCACAATTGCGATTCATATTTTGTTTGTAGGACACATGCACTGCACTAATGTTGAATTAGATGCTGATGAATAATTTAAACCAAACTAAATTTGTAGAAAATAGCCTTTCGGGAGATATAGCCCTATACATCTCTTGTCAGGAGGTAACTAAAGATAAATTCCGTACCATTACAATTCGATTAGATCCATTGTAGCGTGTGTAATTCGATGATGAAGGTACTAGTACCTCGCGACATCCGATTTATAGAACAGCTAATCATTTTTTTAATCCGAAACTCGTGAATTGGACTAAATTCAAGTAAATTCAAACTAATAGCATTGTCCGAGCGACAGTGAATACATCAGAGAACCAAATTTACGCGAATCTATTCATTTCAATATATTTTCGCAAGTGTTCCTTTTTCATATTTCATATTTCAATGCAACGGAATGCCAAGGAAAAGAATATTTTCCGTTTTCCTATTGTAAAAAACAACATGTGAATTTTCTATGCAAAATAGACAAAACAACCAGTATCTTGTGCCCAAAATACATCTCAATAATATCGTGGAATGTATTGTATAATGGAATATATCAACGCTCTATAACCATTAGTTCGGTAGCGAATGAGGTTAAATAGCTATGGGATTTAAGTATAGAAAACAAAGAGGAATATTAATCCCAGGGGAAGAAAAACGAACTACTGAGAAATGGGGAAGGGTTATCTCCTTACAAATTGACGTGATTGAATAAGCCTTGATGATAGGGGGATAGGTAGTCGATAACTATGTCAAAATGCAAAATGTAATCGCAGGTATTCTGTAATGGGTCAGAAGGAAGAGAGAGGGAGGGAGAGAAGGGGAGATGGAGAGAGAGAGAGAGAGAGAGAGAGGTGGATAGGAGAGGGATATAGTGTCAATACTCAATAACAATGTAAAATTGTAATCACAGGTATTCAAAGGTGAGTATGGCTGTCTGAGGAAGAGAAAGGGAGGTGGGGGTTGGAGGGAGACAGAGAGTCAATAGCGATGTAAAATTGTAATCACAGGCATTCAAAGATGAGTATGGCTGTCTAAGGAAGAGGTGGAGAGAGAGAGAGAGAAGGGAGAGAGAGAGAGAGGGTGAGGGGGAAGGGGGATAGAGAGTCAATAACAATGTCAAGATGTAATCACAGGTATTCAAAGATGAGTATGGCTGTCTGAGGAAGAAAAAGGGAGAGACAGAGGGGAGTGGGAGTGTTTGAGAAAAATTGATTCCATGGTGCGTATGACTTTTTAAAAGGAAGAGTGGGAGAGGGGGGGGGGGTTGTGGAAGGAAATAGAGCGAAAAAGAGGACAGAGAGGAAGAATGGATCTTATTAGTGAATGTCTATACTTATAGAATAATGTGTTAATGATTCCCAAATTTGTTATTTTATTTATTATTCAATAATTGGTTTTATTAAGTTATTGTTTTTATTTTGTTAAAATGTATTCTTTTAAAGGTACTATGTCCCATTTGCAGGCCCAAAAAATGAAAAGGTTAAATTCCAACGGCATTTGAAAGACAATACTAATTTAGAACTTCCCTAAAAATAGGGGCTTGAAAATGTTTTAAGTGGGAAAATAACGACTATTAGTTGTCGAATCGACTTAGGAGCTATAGAGCCAGTAAGTAATAGTCTGATTTTTCAGACCATTGTACCGAATGGTCGTACGTTTTATGCTGCGCAAAGATTCAATCAGTTTAATTTTGGCCATTACAAGAAGTGGGTTATTGATGTAGACAAATGCTCATGTACCCTTTACAGCTCATTTTATGTATGTTATTACCAAAGATGAAAAAAAAGCCAGTCAGTACTCAATAGTTACCAAAGATGAAAAAAAAGCCAGTCAGTACTCAATAGTGTCTGACAGTGAAGTCTAGCAAGTAAACGGGTTTCCTTGCATAATTTGAATATTAGGACACTGCTAACGTTTAAATTTCACAGACAGGACATACATGACACATTCATAATTCCTGCAAAGTTCTACAGAATTTGATGTTGGCTGCAAAAGGGACATAGTATCTTTAAATTGTCTATATTAGCTGTATTTGTAGGGTCTGTAAAATAGTATAAATTTTTGCTAAGGATGGCCAATGGATCCTGGTATAGGGTATTTTTGAAGGAAGTAAAATGTCTCTTCCTTATAATTATTCCAAAATACTTAACACCGTCTTTGTCTAACAAGATCTGCAAATGGTTTTAAGGAAACAAAGAGGGCTCTTGAAGATCTTTTTATTCCCTCCAAATTCTCGTTCTGTAATACAATTGCTCAATAATGTTCTGTCTCTTCTATCTTCCAGAATACGTTATATTTTTGTCTATTTCCATAGTCGTGATAACCTTCATATCCCATCCTGGTGGCGTGAAAGCCCGCATCTCTGATTGTATTCCATCCTCTGCCAGACCCTCTCTCCATGTGTGACTCTTTCTGACTGTTCCTTGTTCTGTCTGACTGTCTGTCTGTTTGCCCCCCCCCCTCTCTCTCTCTCTGTATTTGTTTGTTTGTTTGTCTGTCTGTCTCACTAGTATGTCTGTCTCTCTGTATATCTTTGTATGTCCGTTCCTTGTTCTGTCTGTCCCTCTCCGTATGTCTGTGTCTCTGTCTTTTGCCCCCTATTTGTTTAAATCTCTTATCCCCCCTCTCTCTCTCTATCTCTCTATCTCTCTCTCTCTCTCTCTCTCTCTTGATATACCCAATCTTTCTCTCTGTTCCTCCCTATGTCTCTCTACCCTATTCTCCATTTTCCCTCTCGCCATCTCTTCTTTGCTAATGCAACATCATTGTTCTTGGTTTGATCTCGGTAAACTTTCATCGGGTTCTTGATGTCCAAAGTTTGGAAGAAGCTAAATTGATTTACTGGCAACGTATCTTATAATCCTACCAATACCAATGATGAAAGATACTCTACCGGCCAGCTTTTCTCTATCCTTGAAGTCCGTTTCCATTGCCTTCTTTCAAATAAAGGATTGTGTGTACTGGATGTCCTGTTTCCCCCTTAAATGTCACGTGCTCGTTGTGTTTTGGTTTGATTTAGTTTTGTTTGTTTAGATATGTTTTGTTTTATTTTGTCTCGTTTTTTGTATTGAATTTTAGTCAATTATGAAAAGCTGGGTTACAAAATGATTTAAATTCGACATAGGCCTATGTCTCATTTTAAATTCCCAGCCACTATTCTTATATCGGAAACTTAATGCAGAGACCTACATAATTATCTTTAAAAGTCGATGGGTTCTGCGTGTGGTGTTGCGATTATTAATTTGTCATAATTTTAGAAGAGTTTGGGGTTCGATAAAATATCTTTTGTGGATGAAGATGAGCAATAAGTTAGATTAATTAGATGTGTTTTTGTGTTTATTGTAACAATTCTTTGACACCTAAATCGTTACTAATTTATATCCATACACAGAAGTATTCTATTAAAATTATTTAGCCATACCATTTCTATGATTTTTATCGTTCAATTAATCAGGGTATTCTGACATTTTTTCTTACTCCTAAGACTTTTGCCACCTTTGATAATACTGAATTTAGTTTTAAATGTCGATACACAATATATCCCACCGCTGCCACCATTTTTCAATAGGTCATGGTTTAATATTGGAAAACGCGCATGCGTACAGTGCCACGAAACAACACGAATATTACTGAATATGTATATAGTTAGCCAGGCGACATCACCCCTTGACATTCGCCATGCTGTATAGGGGGAAAGGGTGATAATGGGAATGGGCCCACTATTATTGGCAACATTGCGTGTTGTGTTGACAGGTATCTTTGTCATCTCGTTGAAGTTTAGCAGACAGACCTATCAGTGTTATTACATTACCGTATCAGTGTAACACTAATCTGGGTAGCAAGCTCCTTGGAATTAACTGCGATTATTTTGTCTGGTTTCATTACCATTTTCTCTCCGTTTTCGTCGCCAGAGAATAGGACAAGGGCGGAAGGAAAATGGAACGTTCCACGGTGTTTTTAAGCGAAGTGTTCAAAGGCAAGTCCCAAGTATTTGGTAATTTTCTGTCCTATTTATCGAATAAGAAATAAAATTGACATCGAAAGTGTCATTTTCCTTGATATTTCATCTGATCCAAGCTATTGTCACGATGGTAGTGTTATCAATACAGTCGTCGAGCATAATGTGATGTAGTCGGTAACATATGGGTCAAAATTACCTGGGCTTGCCCTCACATAAAGCAACAGACAGTATACTGTCTTGATTGACAGTGCTCAGGTACTTTGGAACTATTGTTATCGATGAAACGTAAATCAAGACTACGTGATTTTCTTTTCTTCACTTGAGGTCACTGATAGTCAATTCCAAGTTTTTTTCTCTAGATATGACAACAGAGGCTGAGATATATAAGTGGATCATGTCCATGTGTCCTGAATGTATTCACATATAGATCGTGTAGTGGTCTAGTGGTATAGTCACAGGAGCGTGTAACAAAAGGCTTCGTAGATCGAGACCCAAGTAGGAGTCTTAATGTCATTTTGCAGTACATGAAACATTTTGGTAACGTATAGTAACATATGATAAAGGCATGGTAATAATAGTAGTTGAACATTCTTTGGGATGGAATATTGTGCATTATTATTTTAGCTATTATTATGATAATTATCATTATTTGAATATTGTGTAACAAGTATTATAATATACGAGAAATACTGCACAACCAAACATATCGCCCAAACTTTGACCCTTGGGAGTTTCGTGTATATATTGATTATTCCTTTATTTTTGTCCTCTTGGAAAGCATATTTTGCTCGACATGTAGCTGAATGGCTGCAGTGTCGTTGTTCAGTAATAACGGTGGTGGTGGTGGTGTTGGTGGTGGAGGGTGCTACTAAGTGTATGAAGTGCGAAAAAGCTTTAATATGGGTCATGATAGTGCTACTCGTGTTCATTTCTTCGCCCTATCTTTATATTTTATTTGTATACATGTACATGTTTTTTTAACAATTTATTTTATAGAACAAAATATATATATATATATATATATATATATATATATATAATTACCACTACGGCACTAGGCACTACTACTACTACTACTACTACTACTACTACTACTACTACTACTACTACTACTCCTACTACTACTCCTACTCCTGCTACCACTACCACTACTTCTTTCTTCATCAGATTTCATTATTGTTTCCATTCGATAAGGAACAAGTGCCCCTGTGCCCACATCGCTACGCCACACTAAATCACGATTCTTTATTCTTCTTCGATGAGTTGTGAACACGTCCAATCAGTAAATCCCTCATCACTGCCTTAATCCCCCGTCCTCGTCCCACCATTCCCCTCCCATCATCACCTTCCCTACAAAACTAATATTACTCCGCCAAAGATATACACCGCCACCTTCCCCTTCTTTTGTTACCCGTTTTTTAATTTCGATAATTTGAAACAACGCGCCCCCATTTACACCTCCGTTTTTAACACCAGATTGCAGGCGGCCTTGACTTACTTTTAATCACCCCTATTTTTTCTTTGTGTTCTTTTTATTTCGTCTCTTTTTTTTTTGTTCATGGACTTTTTTCTTCAGTGATGTATATTGGCATACCGCTGCTATTAGTCATGCACCTTTCTTCAACTTCTCATACAGTCATGGTCGTTGCCATGGTTACATTTTCCTGGGTGGCAGAAATATTATTGTGATTACGGTGGATGCGGCCCTCATTCATAAACAGACAAACAGTCCGATCAAACGCAATATGTCAAAAGCTAGAACAATGAAAAATTAGTGCAAAGTAAATTGGAAATAGAGGGGTCTGTTGGTCCGATACAGATTGATAACTTGTTATAGGAAATGGTTTGTGACTGAATTATCTTTTTAAACATAATCAAACCAGATACTGTGAAGATATAGATTCTTTAAACAAGGGAAAGAATATTAACGGATAAGAAAAAATAAATAAATGGGTAAAAATAATTAAGAGTCGTGCAAAAGCAAGATAAGAAAGGAAGAATGTAGATACAAATAACAACTAAATTATTCATACCCTTACCAAGGTGTGTACTTTTTCAAGTAATGTGTATAAAAAAAAATCTCCGATTTATGTTTCTTGAGAATGTGACATATCAAAGCTTACATCTGAAAGTATTTAACAAAGGCCCTAACTCAACCAGTCCACCTTTCATTCTTGAGTTACGAAAAACACAAATATAAACATTAAATTTACAAGGAAAATTAATAATTTAGTTGTTAACTGTATATTCATTGAGATATAGGAAGGGAAAGAGAGAGAGAGAGAGAGAGAGAGAGGGGTGGAATAATAATATTTTCCTTTTAGTAAAAACAAAAATAAGGGCATTTTACTTTACAGAATAAGAGTATTAGGGTAACATTTTATAAAGTTATTGACCATTTCGATATTGATTAAACACAATCGAGTGAGGTGATGTGAGAATTTTCACAACCGCGATATTGGGAGGAAAATTGACTTGTTGTCATGTAGAGAAATCAAGATGAACAAACGTGCGAAGAAAGAATTATGGATGTAAGAGGCGGGGGGTGCTCCTGCTGAGATGTGAGGGACAGGGCTTAACGAAAAGGTGATGAATGAAATGAAACTGAATTCATCAGACGTGTGAGACACTAGGTGGTTATGGACAATGTTGTATAGTGGAAGCAGTCTGTATTTGAAAAATTGACTGACTGACATAACTACAAATTATAATTTTTAGTTTTAGTAGTAAAGTATTAGTATTGGAAGTAGTAGTAGTAGTAGTAGTAGTAGTAGTAGTAGTAGTAGTAGTAGTAGTAGTAGTAGTAGTAGTAGTAGTATAGTATAAGTAGTAGTAGTAGTAGGAGTAGTATAGTAGTAGTAGTACTGTTAAAGTAGTAGTACTGTAAAAGTAGTAGTAGTAGCCAGGGGCGGATCCAGCCGGCGGCAAGGGAGGGGGCCTAAAAAGGGGCCCACTTCGTGCGATTTTTCGCTCAGTGTGGGGGTAGTGAGCAAAAAACAAATTTTGGCACCCGAAAATTGTTTTCCTTCCGGGAAGGGTTTTTTCCACCCCCCTTGGGCGCCAGGGAGGGCCCAACTTCTTTCTTTTTCAAAAAGGGTGTTTTTACCTGTTTTTTCTGGGGAGGGCCCCTTGATCCGCCACTGGTAGTAGTAGTAGTAGTAGTAGTAGTACTGTAAAAGTAGTAGTAGTAGTAGTATAGAAGTAGTACTACTTCTATAGTAGTAGTAGTAGTAATAATAGTGGTAATAGTTATAGTAGTAGTAGTAGTAGTAGTAGTAGTAGTAGTAGTAGTAGAAGAAGTAGTAGTATAGTAGAAGTATAGTTGTAGTTGTAGTAGAGTAGTAGTAGTAGTAGTAGTAGTAGTAGTAGTAGTAGTAGTAATAGTAGTAATAGTAGTAATAGTTATAGTAGAAGTAGTAGTAGTAGTAGTAGTAGTAGTAGTAGTAGTAGTAGTAGTAGTAGTAGTAGTGGTAGAAGTATAGTAGTAGTAAAGTTGTAGTTGTAGTAGATGTAGTAGTAGAAGTAATCTATGAAAGTAAAAATTTCAAATTAAACGGCGCCAATGCAAACATGACTTTTTTATGTAACCTGTTGTACATAGAGTACCGAAGTGTGACGTCGTACTGACCATGTTGTCATGGTTGCTGGTTCTAAACAATTTTGCTTTACGATGGCGTATACATGATGATCACACCGTCGCCAAACACTGAATTTGTCCTGCCCCAGCAATTTGCTTGAATGATTTCGCGGTGAACCTTATGCGCATTGCGCAGGTTATGTTATTTGGAACCAGTATACCTATACGATGAGCGACGTATCCGGACACCTACCCCCTGCACATCCACCCCTAAGACAACCACCCTAGGATAACCACCCTCTACCCCCGGACAACTAACCCTAGACAACTACCCCCTAGGATAGTTGTCCGGGGGTAGTTGTCCTACAGGATGGTTGTCGTAGGGGTAGTAGTCTAGGGGTAGTTGTCCGGGGGAGGGGGTAGTTGTCCCAGGGGGTAGTTGTCTAGGGGTAGTTGTCCTAGGGGGTAGTTGTCTGGAGGTAGTAGTCCGGGGGAAAGTTGTCCTAGGGAGTAGTCGTCCTAGAGGGTGGTTGCCCTAGGGGTAGTTGTCCTAGAGGGTGGTTATCCTAGGGGTGGTTATCGGGGGGTGGTTGTCCAGGGGTTAGGTGTCGATTGAACCGATGAGCGAATATGACGTTGGCACTTCGGTACTTTATTGCAGATTGGCGGTATTACAATTAAAATGTTGAGTCTGGTTGAGGGAGGATTTTGTGATCAGTATGTTCTGTATAATTATGATTTAGTCGAAAGGTCTTTGAGCGTATGTAGGCCTACCCTAACCCTTAGAAAACCATTCAGGATGGAACATTTTCATAACACCTCTTCCCCTAGTACAAAAAATATTGAAATGCTATCGACGTCATAACTTTTCATGATCATTGCAAATAAAGCAGACTTAAAAAATGAAAAATGAGACCCGATTTTCTCTGTGAATCAACTAGTCGCTCGAAATTTGAAACAATTGCGGGTTACTATCTCGGGCAGAAAAACAAAACTCGGTTTATCAAAAATAACGTTGCCCCTTTTTCAAAAGCTCCCGCGAGAGCGACAATTACACTTCATTCTGTTGGTGCGTCGGCCCCCTTGCTTCCCACGAGAGCCCAAACGCTGAAGGCTGTATACCCTCACGCTCTCTTCTCTGTACGCCGACGCACCCGGGGAGAACCGGGTTTATCGCCCGCTGGCGAGATAACAGGAGAGAGCGAGCGACGACAGCTTGTAGCGGACTGCAGGCGGAGTTTTCAGGGTTTTATTATGGGCAACTTTTCAACAGGACACTTATTTTTTTTTATAACCGAGAAATATGGTAAACATTCGACGCATGCGAGTCAATGAACCACTGTGGACACATAAAGATAGACAAACAATGCAACGATGATAGGCTCTAGGATGAGAATATTTATCACTGGAGAGCATCACTTTACGATTATCAGTATTAAAGGGATGTTCACTCGATCAATGTGAATTCTAAGGGGGAAGAACATATAATTTATGCCGAAAATATTTTGGTAAAATTATCCAACAGCCCTAACAAATAAAAAAGAAAATGAAAGATAGAAAACTGATCTAATAAACAGATTTTCCTTTCAAGTCGATTAGATAATGTTCCGCAGCCAAAATTTGCCATAATATTCACATTCAACTTTTCAAAATAATTAGTCCGTATAATTATATAGGAAGAGAGGCTTACACAGGTGTAGATAAAAAAAATCCTTGTAATCGCATAAACATCGTTGTTGCATTTCAAGGGAATGAACTACTTTTCAATTGACGCCATTTGTGGCCATTATAGCCCCCGGCCCCACCCTCCTCCTCCTCCTCCGCCTCCTCGCCTCCTCGCCTACTCGCCTCCTCGCCTCCTCTTCCTCGCCTCCTCCTTCTCCTCCTTCTCCTCCTTCTCCTCCTTCTCCTCACCCCCTTCTCCTATTCATCATTATCATCATCATTATCATCATCATTATCATCATCATCATCATCATCATCATCATCATCATCGTCGTCATCTCTCGTTCTCTCCTTTCCCCCTTCTCTCTCCCTTCTCTCTCCCTCTCTCTCCCTTCTCTCTCCCTCTCTCTCTCTCTCTCTCTCTCTCTTTCTCTATTTTTCATCATATCTTTTCTTTCTTCCATTCCCTCACTCTCAGTTTCTTCTCGCTATAGCTCAATATTCAAATGAGTTTTCTGTTTTTTATTAAACTATAAACAAAATTATGTGAACATTATACTGTTCTGTAAATTTCTCCTACCATCTATAATCAAACGTCAATAGATATCTAGAATTCACCTTTTTTTCTCTCTCTCATTTTATTTTAAACTGCAGGTAGCACGATAGACTCGCATGAAGCCAACAAGGATGTCTACTGGTTTTAAATGACCTTCTTAGACATAACTCTACGTCATCTGCTGGAAAGCGTGGCCACGTCTGCCGGTCAACATCGAGCTACCGAATACAGACAGATACAAACTGAAAAGAAATCCTTTTGCATGCTGCTTATATAAATTATGTTAATTTTCTGTAAAATGCCGCTCACCATCTTTCAACAAAAGTTTTGATTATTTCATCCAGAGAGACGATCAGGATTATAAAAAGTGAAGGAAGACTGTTAATTTTTTATGCACGAAAAACGGGCAGAAAGTTATCCTTTGTGAATGGTCATCAGAGTGATTCTACTCTTTGCCGGAATTTGCCGAAGTGTTCCGATGATATTCCTTGGTCTCCCGAGCGCAAGTTCTTTAAGTCAGACGACACAACGCTTTCGACGGCCGACGGAAGCAAGGTTACATAAATTTAGAACGAACTTGTGGAAACGATTTTCCATGTCAAGTTGATACTGATTGATCTTCGATCACCCTCAAAGTATATGTTGAGGAAATGAATTTCTGATGCTTTCCATCACTAAGCTGAGGTCTTGGAGACTCCTGCGTCATCAAGAAGTGCACACCGATCATGAAACATGAACTTGGTTTTAAAAAGCGTCGTCTATTTATTGATTGAAGATCATCAAGCCTCTGGAAACCATCTCATTAGTCTGATATCACAAATGTGTTGATAGAGTGTATTTTCGAATGAAATTATTTCGTATACATTTTACGTTTACAATGATTGTGAATTCGTACCTGAAAGTCCTCATGAAACAAAGAGACATTGTTTATTTATCATTTAAAGACAATCATGAGAGGTAAAAACTGCTTTTGCATTAAGTAAAAATGTTCTTAGGTTCGAGGTAAGGTCATGACTCATTCAGAACCCCTCAACACTTATTTATGCAAACTAATTTGAAACACGATGAAATCGTTGTTGATATGTTTTGATGAAATTTGATAAAATTTCTAGCTATTTGGTACCTCATATCTCAGTGGATATAGAGTACATCAGAGTGACGTCATACTGGCCACGCTGTCAATGTTACTGGTTCCAAACGAGTTTGTGCTAAACAATGGCGTGGTGATCACCCCAACGACAAACACAGCTCTGCTCCAGCCCGTTGCTTGAATGATTTCGCGGTGAACCTCACGACCAGGCTATGTTGTTTGGAACCAGTAACATGGACGGTGAGCGAATATGACGTTAGAACTTTGGTACTCTATATATATATTTTCGGTCTTGTGGTCCTTCTGACACATTATCAGAGGCCCGGTTCACAAGACCGACGGCCCACGAGGCCGACATGTCGGTCTGACGGCTGCTAACAACTTTTTCTGAAGACTGACGGTGCACTCAACCAACTTTGTCGGTCTCGTGGGCTGTCAGTTTGCTAAGATGTCCACGATCTCAAACAAAACTTAACGCTAAAGAAATAGGTGTGGTCATAGACCATTTAGTTCATCGTTTATTTGGTCTCTTTTAATTCGAATGGCTCTGGAAACTGCAGATATCACGTAAATAGCTGCATTTGTCTTTAACAAAAACTATACAACTTTCTTTATTCATTGAACAAGTTGTGGGGACAAGGTTACATTGTTTTCTCATGATTCATAATGTGTATCAATCAATCTGAAAATTAAGAGCTAGGATATTTTTTTTAAGTGAAAGTAAGAAAAGCTTATGTGGAGCACAAACCTGGAAATTCATTTTTTATTTAAATTTCTATTTCAATGAATCGCAAGGATTCTAGATTACAAAAGATACCCCGCAAAGTGCAGATCCATTATGACATCATTATTACATCATTATTATATCAGAAGTTACTGTTTCATTGTTTTGATATCACGGTTACGATAACCTCTTTCTTTAAATAATTTAAGGGAATGTTTTATTATGAATTATATATTCTCCCGCTATCATTGCACAAACGGTATGCAATTAACAAAGACTTAATTAGCAAGAGTTAATTAACAATTAATCAAGATGCTTTCGTCAAGTCGCATTCATTTCAAGAAGAAGAGGTAAATAAAATAGTATCTTAAGGCCCTATCTCACTGAGCGGCGAATGCTTGCGAACGTTGCGAATTTTTGATTTTTGGATCAAAAAGAACTTCAGCGACACCGTCTTACAACCGTTTGCAAAGGCTTACGACTGTTTTGCAAAGGCATACGACTGTTTTGCGACGAGAAAAACTGTTCGCGACAATGAAAACTGTTTGCGAATTTTCTTGCAACCGTTTACGAACCCTGGCGAAACCCCAATTTCGCTACGTTCGCAAGCATTCGCCGCTCAGTGAGATAGGCCCTTTAACATTTGGTTTTCTCAATGAAATCCATAAGTTTACATTGATTTTATTTTCAGTGCTTAAACAATTTATTTTCAATTCAAACGCAAATGAATTCATTTTTCTATTTCAAATTTTATTTTACAGATATGCAAAGAGAGAAAATACAATTAGAGGTTATTTTACATACTCTAACAACTATGTATTTTGTAATATATTTATGTTCTTAGGGGGTATCGTTTTATATTTTTGCAATGTGCATGCATATTATTTTGTATCAAAGGAGTTGATACACATGAACTTCATTTCGAATATTATATAATCAGGATTATGATAATCCTTTTTACTTTTTCTTTTTCCACTTTGATGGTACACGTTTTATACAAGGGATATAAGCTCCTTAAGTGAAAGAAGCCACAAAACCCCTGAAGACAATTTCTTTACTTTTATACTTTTCGACATTCCGTGGAGCTTCTATACGTTATCGACGACGTTTAAATAATCTTGCATGGGGATTGAGTACATAATCGGTTTGTAAATTCAATGTGAACAGGGTAAGCATACAAATGCCTTTTTAACCTTTATTTTAAAATATTTTTCTCTGACCATAGTAGTATCCAAGAATGAATTTTTTTAATTTTCTTGTCACCATGTCCAAGTTTATCATTTTTCCCAAACAAAAATACTGTGTCTTCATGTTTTTATTTCTCTTTTTGTTCATGTGAAGCAGCAATTTATGTAATAAACTCGATTTCTCTCGTTAGTAAATTGAACCGAGTCTATCGCTTTTCATTGTGCATGTATTCCCCTTTTCTACATTTGTAGATTTGAAATGTGGATCTTCACACAGAGATTGTACACTTCTATGAATAATGATTTATTTCCATAGATCAATGGATGGATAAAGTTGTGGGCATGCATGCGATTATGTTGTGAAAGGAACTGTCTGGAAGCAAAGTGAATGGGAAAGGCTGATTAATAAATTAGTACATAAGACATGAGGGGCCATCTTTGTTCTTTCAACTCGACACAAAAATAAATAAAAGAGATCACTAATTACTTTTCATGTTTACCCGAACCCAACGTTCTCTGTAATGACAGATGTTACACGAGTATGGATATTGTAAATTATATCACCCCGTGGCCTATTATGGCATGCATGTTGGGGGGCTCACCGTGGTTGCTAAATTCAATTCAATAAAACTTTATACAGTCACACCAATTCAGATCAACCAACTCTTTTCAATGAAACTTTATACATTCATATTAATAGACCCGTTTCAAATCTTTTTAATGCATATTTTTAGTCATACCAATTACGGCAGAACTTCAACCAGTGGCGTAGTGTAGTTCCAGCCATTGAGGGGCACTGGTGTCATGAGAGGGGGCACCAGTCTTACTAGGTGGATATAATGAAAGGGAACAAGGCTATCCTGTGAAGGGGAGAGAGAGTGGGTGGGCCGGGTTCGTTTTCTTTCTCTTCCCCCGCTCTCTGTCTATGTGTCTGTCTGTCTGTCTGTCTCTCCCTCTCTGCCTCTCTTTCCCTCTCTCACCCCCCCCTCTCTCTCTCTCTCTCTCTTCGTCAACTCTATGCCCAGCCTGCAGTGCGCATGGCTACGACGCTGATTTTGGCGTAATAGTTCTGTTAACTAATAAATTGTATGCATATATTTTGAACAGGAGATGCTCTTGACTACTCAAAGCTTGCCAGAGGTTTGTCAGACATAGTAAAAACTAATGTATGCATAGTGGATTCTATCCACAGAGCTGCCATTATGCCTAGCAGGTGAATCGGATTTTTTTTTTAAAGTCAACCGAGGATAAGCTTTGTGAAAGTACATTCCTAATTTTATGCAGCCGAGGATGGACTTTTGTACTAGAAGATTTCAGGTGTAAATTATGCTTGGCGGCTTGGCCATGCTCCTTGTACTGAGCATATAGTAAATTAGGGGCAGACACCACATCCAGTCAGCTAGACAAGAAGGGCCTACCTCTGGCAGGGCATTTTCAGCAAGTTTTTATTTAATCTTAGTTTGTGAAACAGCAGTAAAATCGTATACTTCCAAATGATTGTTGCAGCTTTATCATGTATTCTGTGCTGCATCATAGAAGACATAGTGGCAGTCATTTTGTGTCAGAAAGAGCAGAAACTATTGCACTAAATTCGAATCATTTGAAAAACACCGGTGAGTTGACTTTGTAGTTTTAGGTAGTGATAATACAATAGAGAAGTAATGTGCATAAAACTTGCACCTAGTTGATGAATGTATTCTAAATAATATGTACAATGACTGATACAATAATAATAAACCAATAATAATTGTGCTTTGGAACATGAATTAATTATTAGGATCGTGACCTTATAGTTTTAAGGAGCGTTGTTAGAGAGAGAGAGAGAGAGGGGGGGGGGTAGAATATGTAAGTATATACCTATAGCTTAAATTCTGCATTGTTTTATATGAAAATTAAATGCGTTGTGTATTAGATGAAAGAACTGCATAGTAAAGTTCTTTTTATTTATTTTTATTTTCATTTTTTATTACTTTATTTGACTTTAGATGACGCTTAATATGAGGCAATACATGTACTTTCGTCCGAATCTCAACCTTGTTCTAGGAGCCCCGTCAGGCGAGACGGACAGCGAGATCATTGACATTGTCGGCTCACATCACTACTGAGCTCGTCGAAGAAACATAAACTTATGGAGAGTATTGTTTGATAATAAATTAGAGCACATAGACAAACAATCAAAACGTCTGATTTTAACATCTTTGATTCTCTTTCTCTCTCTCTCTCTCTCTCCTCTTTCTTCCACTCACTCTCTTTCTCTCACTCACTCTCCCCCTCCCCTTTCCCACGTATATAGAGAATCATTTTCTTTTATATATTTTTCTTCCTCGTCTAAAAAATTAAAGCTTGAACATCCATTCATTATACTATCATTTTGATGATTATTGTATGCATATAATTATGTTAGTTTTTAATTATTATATATAGTATTACAGTTTTTATACTTTATTCTTGTTCTCATATTCGATGTTTATAATGGTTTTATTTGTGATATCTGATTCGCAATACCTTTGTATATCATGATATTTGCATGATTGTTTGCTTAATAAAACATTTTATAAAATTGATTGGATTACCTTAATTGCATTTATTGTGGAAGTATTCAACCAATTGAGTGGATCAATATGGATCAAATGATATTCTGGTATTTGAAGTGTATTTTGTACTACCTGTATATTATTGTGGGTCAAGAATGAGACACCAGTTTCTTGAAGTTTCTTTTTGATGTTCGAGTGTGGCTGTGAACAAGATAGATCTAAGTGGTGCTAAGATGGTATTTGGTAGAGATGTTGTTTGATAATTGACAAGTAAGTGATCCTTTATTCATTCTTTTCAACTAAAAGTGGAAATAAATTGTTTGGTAAAGATACTGTTTCGTAGAAATGTTGGGTGTTAGTTGTGTTTGATAATTGATAATAATTGACAATAATATTATTAAGTCTTGTTCACTATACGTGGAAATAGGTTGTCACCAGCATGGATAGGTAATGAAATACATGCAGCCAATATTTGGATATTCCTATATGTATTGTAAAACAACGTTTTGTTCATGCACCGTGTGAATGAGGTTTTCCTACTAAAAACACAAAACAAATCTAGCCAGAAAAATATGATAGAAACAGAAAATATGCAAAAAGTGGCCGAGATTTTTTATTTATTTATTTTTATTTTATTTATTTATTTATTTTTTTTTTTTGGGGGTGTAGAGTCACATTGGAATTAGATTAGTACATAATCTATTCAAGACTCGATTGGTATTCGTTCATTGATAAGTGTAAGATTGTTGTCTCTCAAGGGCGGGTCCACACACCAGGACCCTGTTTCATAAAACTTGATATCAATAACAAGTTACAAGCTACTGTTATAAGCTACTGAAATCATGGCATCTGATTGGCTGAGAGCAAATTTGTCATAGAACTTTAGCATTTGTTATAGATAACAAGTTTTATGAAACGGGCCCCAGAGCCATCTTTATTTCTTTCGTCATCCCTCTCTATATTTAGTCTTATGAACTGTCACATATTATCAAGGCTGACACACCATCCCAATTCTTGGTCAACCACGTTTACCATCCAACTTTCCTTCCATATGTGTCTCTGAGATTAGGTTAGTTCCCTTTAAAGGTACTATGTCCCATTTGCAGGCCAAAAAAATGAAAAGGTTAAATTCCAACAGCATTTGAAAGACAATATTAATTTAGAACTTCCCTTAAAAAAAGGGGGCTTGAAAATGTATAAGTGGGAAAATAACGACTATTAGTTGTCGAATCGACTTAGGAGCTATAGAGCCAGTAAGTAATAGTCTGATTTTTCAGACCATTGTACCGAATGGTCGTACGTTTTATGCTGCGCAAAGATTCAATCAGTTTAATTTTGGCCATTACAAGAAGTGGGTTATTGATGTAGACAAATGCTCATGTACCCTTACAGCTCATTTTATGTATGTTATTACCAAAGATGAAAAAGCCAGTCAGTCACTCAATAGTGTCTGACAGTGAAGTCTAGCAAGTAAACGGGTTTCCTTGCATAATTTGAATATTAGGACACTACTAACGTTTAAATTTCACAGATAGGACATACATGACATATTCATAATTCCTGCAAAGTTCTACAGAATTTGATGTTGGCTGCAAAAGGGACATATTATCTTTAAGATGTGCCCATCCAGTTTTCCTTTTTTTCTGTCCGGCTCTTTTAGCTTCTTTTGTTGTTGTACAAGAGCATATTAACTTCAGATTCCATTAAAATAAATGAAACTGCATTATTAATCACGACTTTTCAGTATAGTTTTATGACTTTGAATTATAAATAATGTGCATGTACATGAACAAAAGATGAAAAGAATTGAAGAGTATACACATGCTAACCCTACTCTATATAAAAAAAATGCGAAATGCAACTTTTTTCTTGTCCTAAATGCAATAAAAACACTATTTCATCATCAAAGCCTATCATTCGTTCGCAAATAAGAAGTCAAAATGTGGATCAGAAAAATTGCATTCTCTGTTTTCTGAAAGATCCAATTTCATCAATATTTCTCGAGTTATATCAAAACTTGTGAGATGGGAAGTTGGAGAACTTTTTTAATAATGTTTATTTCATTTTGTTTAAAGCATTATTTTGAATCTTTAGGCCCTTTACACTACCGTTCATTATCGCCGTGTTGATAAAATCGCTATGTTTGACGTTATTGTAGGTTAATTATAGTACCATTTGGGTACGTATTTTGCGTGAAGCGAACCAGCTAACTGTAACATAATAAACTACCAAATATTCCTGTAATTCTATACGGTCAAACTGTTGTTTACCATCTATTAATCCAATAAGCCACTTTCATAATATAATCAAATTCAATGCACAAACGTCTCTAGTAAATGTCTCAATAATTCGTTACGAATTATTTCGCACATCTGTTAAAAATAGTATATATTTCAATAGCATACAAATACATACAATACGTGTTGTTATGTTGGGCAAGTCATGTATGTCCGACTCAGCAACAGCTAATGTATGCAATTTGCAATAACAGGTGAATGTAATAATAGCTTTACCGCTAGGTAAAAGTGTATGAACTTGAATACATTTTGAAAATGGTCCATTGCAGTTCCGGATTTACTCTCGAAAAGTGAAGGATACAACTTGCATATACTAAAAAGATGAATAAAAATAATTAAATGAATAAAACCTTCCTTGCACAGAACTTTTTGTCTTTTTCTATTAAAAAAAAAAGAAGAAAGAAGGAAAACGGGGAAAGAAAAGATGAAGGGTGAATACCTATAAATCCATGTGTTTATTTCTTTGGCATCCATCCGAAATTGAGTGAAAAGAGTAATCACCTTAACTAGTTTTTCTCCTCTCACATTTGTTTCTCTCAAATTTTTCAATCTATTCGATGATAAAATTCCAAGGTGTTTATTTGTGGGGAATTGGGGTACCATGCAGAGTCAGATTCATGTAAACGCCATGTTGGAAATACAGTTCGCGTGCGCCACTCGAAACATGGAACGGGGCGAAGAATGTTTTCTTCGTCGTCGTCTTCTTAAGTCAATGCAAACTTTAATTTTCTTGAGAGGAGTTGGGCGAAATTCTTGGAGCTTACTGAAAAATGCAATAAGCAAGATGTGTTTATGTGAGATGCCTTTCCGGAATCTACCCGTTTATGCCACAGCTCGTTTAAACACGTGTCACACGCACTACTTGTATTTTTTCTTAAGTTCGCGTTCGTTTTGTAAACAGTAATGTGCACAGATCATACCTCTTTTTTTTTGGGGGCTGAAGAAAGATTCAGCAAAGTAATTAATCTTAAGACCCCACCCTCCTCGAGTACAAAAATCAAAGCGAGAAAAGATGTTGTTGAATTTCAAAATTCATAATAGAAACTTCGTCTTGGATATTTTTTAAACTCTTTTAAAACGAACTTAAAATGATTCATGCCATGTACTTTCTTATTTGATAATTGGTAAATCGCCGTTTTATTTAGAATAATATCGATGTTTTAAAGTAATAGAAGCAGCTGTTATCTTGACACTAAAAATTGCAAATTCATAATTTCTGCTTTTCCTTGATAACTTGGAAGATTATCACACTAAATTTAACTACTATATAGTACAGTAACTGTTATAGTTTCTCTGCTCGTTTAATCTTGGAGAACTCTGAAGACAATAATTTCATCGCTCCTTGTCCATTTTATACAATCTCTCCTGTAATAAAATAATTCCGATTTCTTCGACTCCATAAACAAAACTGTAGGGGTGTTGTTCGCGTGCTTTTGATTCAATCTGCGAAGTAAAACGTCCATCGACAAGGCAGAACAGAACCGGGCTTAGCCCCCGCGCAAAATCCCACCAACAATAAACGTTGGATTTGATCCCGCTGCCCACTAAAACACCTCCTAAATCCCAAATCAACCTTGCCTGCCTCGTAAATCTCTCAAATTAAACCCGATGAAGAAAGCTGAGTTAGGGATGAGCATTGATTGTAGCCATAGGAAATAATCATTGGTAATCTGAGGTAATCGGGAATATTAAAAGTGGAGAGAGATGCGACGGAAAAGATCGGCAGACGACCGACGTATTAATCAGACTAGTCATTGGCGGGAACACGCCAATGCGCGCTGCATCCCTCGTCGGCTAAAAGCCCTGACACTGTTCTATTATCATTTTTTACGTGATGGTAAGATGGAGGGGATTGTCAGGGGCTTATTTCCGTAAAAATTCAGATAAAAACGATTGACCTTGAGAAATCTCTAAGGTCATGAAATACATTAGAGATGATCCGAGTAGTATGTCACTACCGTGCACAATGTGGTGTTGTAGTTCCAGCGAAGATAGTTCAGGGATTCACACTTTAAATTTTTTGCGAAACTGCCATTCTTTGTCTCCATAATGGTTAACATTACAACCATAAACTAATGTTTGTGCTGAGGATATGTTTTTGAGGCTAGGATATTCCTCAATGATAAAACAAGGCATTTGTATGTAGGAATACTTCTATTGAAAATATCAAACAACTTCAAGTCATGACATTGGTTTGAAATAATAATAAGGATTCACAAAAGAGAGCAACAATGATTATAGTAATGCACACCAAAGGTGACATCCAAAGGTGCTCAAGGCGTCTACAATCACGTTTCATTATCCTGGAGAAGAAAAACCACCTAAAATCAAACATTCAACGCGAGGGCGTGACTACTTCATATATTATAGCGGACTCGGTTTGATACAAAACGTTCTATACATAAAGCCTTTACTTTCATAATGGATCTATAAACTCATGCAGTCTTGCAGAGATTCCTATTTTGAAGAAAAGGAAAGACAAAGGTTAATAGATCTATTATGGTACTTGGTTTTTTTTTGCACGATTCACTTACTGTACTAACTAACATGATTTTTTTTTCACTGACGGGTAATAATTATTTACAACTTCCTTCAAAGCAGAAAAATAACACATTTGAAATACTTCATACTTTCTTTAGCCCTCTTTTTCCCCGAGGTAGGATGGAGTCGCGGAGAGAGGGGTTGAAACTGGTTTATTGTGAACGTATACGATTATCTTATTGAGTTGGTAGTGGACCTGGCTGGTTAAAATTGTCGACTGAAGTTTTAAGTCAGGTAAGCGTGTATAGGGGAGAAGGGGGTAAGGGGGGGGGGGCTGAATCTTATACCGCATAAGGCTCATAACCCGACCTCTAAAATTAATGTAGAGAGGGATTTGAAAGAATATTATGGGAAGGTGTCAAAAGTTTGTTTCGAAACCACCGCACGCTTGACATCCTCCCATAGCTGACATCGAGTGATGCATGACCAAACTAAGGAGGCATCAAGGATCAAAGTGAATGAGGGGATGGGGAGGATGGAAGAGGGGTGGGAAGGATGACTGGTGTAGAGGATTATGATGGGAGCCGGGAGGTGGTGATGTGGGGCGGGGCCAAAATGGTGAAAAACATGTGGGTGATTTGGGCGTGGCTGAAAGAGAGAGAGAAGAAAGAGAGAGGGAGGGAGAGAGGGAGAGAGAGAGAGAGAGAGAGAGAGAGAGAGAGAGAGAGAGAGAGAGAGAGGGAGGGGGTGGGGTGGGTGGGGGATAGAAGGCGATTTTCTAAGCGTGTCTTGAAAAGATACCGCTCCATACACTTTTCATCATGAAAAACTAGAGGGAGTTAACACGTGCACCATGTATACTCGAATGTATCGAAGAAGATACTGAAGAGTCGATAAAATCATGGCGCCAAAAGAGTCCAAATTGTTTAATGGCGGGAATATCTCGGCCCTTATCATTATGTATGTTGGGGCAAATTTGATGCTGGTTAGTGGCGTATCTGGATGTTGGTATCGGAGGGGGGCCGGGGGGGGGGGGGCAATCCATATTACAAAGATTGTACTATATAGTATTTTCATAATTATTGTAACAATCATCAGGGACATAAATGATTAATACAATTCTACACGAATGTATAATCAAACACACTTAATAGTAACGTCTGTTCACTCTGACATTTTCTTTTTATAAGAACATGTCATAGCACAAATCATCGCTTGCTTGCTTGCTAGGTGACTTGTCTGTTCCAGACATTGGCGATCAAGGCTTTTCAGCTACTTCTATCTCTGGTTCTGTGTAATGTGATATTGCTTCTGTTACCAGTCAGCCCATGTAATGAACTTATCCGTGTATTTGATGCGCAGTCTCCCTCTGCTTCTCTTTCCCTCTGCTTCTCTTTCCCTCATTTTTTTCTTCTTCCTGTCAGTATCCTGTTTTCTGCGGCACACGAGTATCCAAGCATAACCCAGATGACCACCAATCACTCATAAGTATAACATGCCTATGAGTTAGGCACAGGTAAGGCGCTGGATGCCATCCCAGTATTCAAAAACTAGTTTTTGCCCAGTGTCGCCCAAATATTAATATGAACAATTCTGTCTCTTTCTCTTTTTTCTCTTCTTGTTCTCAACTTGTTATTTTCTTGTTATTATATCCCCATGCTCTTTTGCGTCTTTCCATCTCTTTAACAAAATTACTTCTGACCCCCTTTCTTCAAAAACACTGTTCTTCAATTTTCACTCATCTATCTTTCAATCATATAGTTCATCCATCTATCTGTCCTCATAATTTTTTTAAATTCATTCATACGAGATTTTTTTTAAAAGCCAATTCTGCCGAAATACCGGTAAAAGTAATAAAAAATGTCCGCATTTGGAGATGCATATTTCAAATGAATCTTACACACAGTTGAACGACCTATCGGTCATTGTATGACACCCACATAAACCTGCCCCTAATACCATGTATACCTTCCAGACAAGGTGTGAAAAGTGGGTTATGAATATATCCTATTTGACACGGTACTCAAAGGGAACTTCTTGGAGCCCGGGGGCGTTGGGAGTGCATGGATATTTATAAATCAACTGGAGCAAAATTAGAGGAAAATAGAGCGTAATGCGAATTCCATGCTCAGCGATGTACTATCATATAATATGATGAAAGATTTAACGCTTTTGGATATACAATCTCTACCTCGGTATAAGGTTAAAGGGAGATATCAAGCAGTTTCCCTCTTAAAAGTATATACCTCTATTGTGATTTTGTATCAGTTTGCAATTAATATAAAATTTAATATGGATGAGTGTATCAAGAAAAGACTCAACAACAGTTCATTTAACTATTACTGTGCCAGTGCCACGTATGTGTGACAATCAGACTAGATCTTTTTAATCAAACTTTGATCTACCAAGAACTATGTATGTGGTCATCAATGTTTAGAGCATGGATCAAACTTTTTGAATAACTAATAACTATTATGTTACTAATAATCATATGCTACAGTTTAAAAAAAAATTTTGGGGAAAAAAAAAGAAGATTTTGTTCAGGATATTCTCTCACTTCAGCATTAAACAATAATAATCAGATGAGGAACAGAAATGTCAATGAATGAAGTGAAACTCATCTTTATTTCAAAATAAAGTTGATGCGTGAAACTGAGTAAACTCTGAACATTTGGTATTACTTTGGTATCAATAACCGTAGTAAACATTTTTGCATGTACATGATACTTAAAGAAGGAGAGGCGTTTGAAAAGAAAGCATTGTTTATGTTTTGGGTAAAATCTCGAAAACAAGCAAAACCCCTTTAAGTTCATACATTGTCCTTAATGTCAAAATAAATATTTGGCAAAGAAGAGTGATGGAAAAGGTGGATTAAAAAAAAAAAAAGTAAAACGGGCTTTCACGATTTTATGGTGAGGGAGAGGGAGGGGTAGAGGTTTTACCTCCCCAACTCCTTCCATTAGCTATGGAATTTTCAAAAAATAATTACGACCCAACTTATTCACTGGGGTGAAGCAAAGTCATTAACTTTAAACACTGTACACATTAATACACAACAAACAATACTATTCCACAATGCATTTGTTGCAATACAATTTCTTTATTGATATAAACATATTCATTATCAGCATCACCAATTCAATGACAAATAGACAAGATAAACCATGATTAAAAGACCAATATGAAAGGAATGTCTGATAGGTAACAATCCAAGATGCACACAAACAGAAAACAAAATAGAATGAAAGATAAACAGATACGAACAAATATTTGAAACAAAATATTGATATACTAACACATAATTTCTGTAGATGGTAACAATGCTTTTTGATAAGGGCATTAACTCATACACTTGAATACATATCTAATGCCTTCTAGGTCTGAACAGACAGATATTTCAAATCATTTCTTAATGTCAGGACCAAGAACTGCAAGCAGAATTTGGTGAAAAGGAACAAAATACAGACTACCATCCAATGTTGATGTCTTATGATACATGTTAATGTTTCTTTCATTCTGTTCAATTAGAAGTTAATTCCAAATGAAACATTTGAATGTGTTTATCATGAAAAAGATAATGTCTTACACTATTAAAGAGACAGAAAGAGAAATAAAAAGAAATAAAATCATCTTTAATGAATGTTTTAAGTCCAGAAATTATGAATTCTTCAGTTCAATTAGAGCTCTATGCATATATCAGAAATATTAAATCATGCAATATTACTTCATGCATATCAATAGAAGTTCTACAATAAAAATCTATACAAAAATGAAAGAAATTCCACTTTCCTATGTAATAACACGCTGGATTAAAACCATAGCAAAGAAATCAAGTATATCATATGATCTAGAAAAAACACCTCCAAAACCTAAAAGCATTATAATGACATTATTTAAGTTTGTCACACCTACATAATATATGTAGTTGAGGGGAATAAAACAAACATACTAAAAACAAAGATTATTCATCAGAAAAAATAAACTTTGTAACACATAGAAGGATGTTTATAATGCTTTGTAAATAGTTTATACAGAAAAGAGTAGTTTGGCATTATTTGAGTGCAAGAACAAGGGGTCATAAGCAATATTCTGATGTTTGGAAAAGGAGATTAGTATACTTGTACAAATATAGTAAATGGTTTGACTTGTCAATTCAAATGAGTATATATGATGGTAAATGGGAAAAGTTACATATTGTAAAGAGCATCACCAATCATGACTTCATCAAATACCATACATATATTGATTTGAATTTAAAGTGGAATCAACATGATTTCTCCAAGCTATATTTTACCCTTGGTTAATACATGAATATAAAAGATTTGTATATAGTACTAGCACATTTCACTATCAATTCAAAGATGGGATAAATTCTTACTGCTTATAATCCTATTCCTTACTTCTGGTTCTAGCCACTCACTTAATAGAGGACAATGTGATGACATTTGTGTAACATATAACAATAAAACTTAATTCTAACTAACTATACATTAATGTTAAATTTAAAATTCTGACATCATTTACACTACATGGTAATTACACAAAGGCAACAATAAAATTCACTGAATACAAACTACTTGACTTAAAGTTATGAAAATTAGATTCCAATTTCATTCCGTGATGATACCTAACATCTGTTCAGAGCAAGAAGGCATTAACTCTGTGTTAAAGTATATGAATTAATGCCCTTCTGGCTCCAAACAGACGATATACTTTATGAGATTCACCCTTAAATATCTTTCTCTAAAAATAGCATTACAACTGCCAGAATCAATACAAGCAAGCTAACGTTCAAATACATATAATACTTTCTCATTGGACCTCAACGAATACTTCCTCACTTCAACATAAATGTCATTCAAAGTCAAACACTGCGGCACTGCGCAAATAAATCTCTTACAGAAATAGTCATCTATACATAGTACAAGCTAGTTGAACTCTGTTTCTCCATTATGCATGTTGATGATACAACCTCTACAGGATTATAAATATATGTTTGTATTTTCAATATATAATTATGTACATATCTTTTTCGATCTTCATTTCTACTGCATCTATGATCGAGCTATCTTAAAGCTCTTAAAAACAAACATTTATTAATTTACAGACAGAATTCCACTTACCTACAACAAGAATGAAAATAATCTGTTTTCGCTCTGCTACAATTTACCATTAAGCTTCATTTTTCATAGTTCTGAGCAGAACCATTTCTGTATGTAGTACAAATACTGTCTACGGATGTACGCTATTATAATAAACATTCTAAACACAAGCCAAATCTAAGTTACATTTACACACCAGTCATAAGGACAAGACGGGCACCAGACCAATCAACAGAGGACATATGTACATGAATATTACGCCAAATGGCTAAGATTTTTTTGTCTGTTATTAGTCAACTTAGAGTTGGTTGGTTGGTGAGGATGTAGTATTTCTTCATATTAACTAATAAAAGTGTTGAAGACATAAGCTGTATCACTTTAACACCCATGTTTATATCATTGTTTATTTCACGCTCATTCTCAAGAGCCTGGTTTGATAACAACCCTAAAAGTATGCCAACTATGACATATACATGTACATGTACAATGTAAATCTAGCTCAAAAGTCCAAAACAGTTACAATGAGTTGTCAAAATGCAAAGCTACCAAAGACAAAACAAAGACAAAACAAAGTCAGGTTTTATCCCTCTATTCAAGTCTAGCAAGACCACCAATACATATCTGACTGAAACCTAAGACTTATTAAAACGTACAACTAATGTATGTCTATTTAAAAGAGAACAAAAGTCTACTGCTTTACAATTTCAAATCATTCAGAAGTCAAACGACTTCATTTTATGCTAGTTTTTGCTTTGTTGAATTGGTTTTGTTCAAAGCCATTTTTCCTCCCATCATATTTTCATGTCACCATCTTACAAGGGATTTTAAATTCTTTGTTTGATTGAAATCTAAATTAATAATAACTACATGCAACAACTTCATACAAAGAAAGAAAATTTCTTTTGAAATATTTGGTGGAATGTTTAGCAAGAAACATGTCTACTTTTCTGCATACTTCATATGGTAGTATCATGCATAAACTCCTTTGATAACATACAGATATACATGTAAATTTTCATAGCAACATGAATGCATAGATATTAATTTCAAAAGAAAGGAATGTTGTAGAACAGAAATACTTTTAAAAAATAGACAAACATCATGAAATCTAATCAATTCTTATCTACATTTACAAACAAAAATTCTGACAGCCTGATGATAACCAGTACACTTTTTTCATGAATACTAACAAACACAAACAGTATGAAACATGCTTGCTATAGCACATGAACACATTAAAATATTTGTTATTATAAACATTTTTTGTCTTTGTTCATAATGATTCATACTAGTTTTGATAGTATCACCATGAATGTTAATTTAAATGACTGACTTGAGGAGAGAGAGGGATGATTTGGCAAATCATTTTTACAAAGTATATCATTTCATCTTTGCGATAGAAATATATAGAATGGAAAATAAAGAATGGAAATTCACATTATGTTGAATGGAAAGAAGAAATATGTGCATGGCAGAGTGAATATATTGCACAATGAAACAAGCAACCTCTAACAAAAAGCCTCTAGCTAAAAATGCAGTCACTTATACTTGATTAGTATAACACAAGCCTTCACTTATGCTTCAACAGTTCTGGGACCCGTTTCACAAAGCCTTTTTCAATGACAAATGATAAAAGTCAGTGACAAATCTGCTGATAACCAATCAGAAGCAAGGATTTCACTAGCTTATAACAAAAACTGTCATTTGTCACTGATGACAATGAGCAAGGTCATAAAATGAGTGAAATTAATCCACAGCCTAAACATTGATCATAGAATCTAGCTTATTTCATTCTACCTATTGTTTAATATCCTACATCTAGGGGCCAAGACATTTATACTGACTAAAATGATCACACATTGTATGTTCGTGTAAACTTACAAGAAAAAAAGAAGGGATATTTGAAGCGAAATTCAAGTAATTTTTTTGAAATTCCAGATCTACAATCTAAACCCACTAGAATATTATAGCTGTTCCAGATATTTATGATTAAGCAAGCAATCTTTAAAAACTTGAAAGTTTTGTACACTTTTATGACCTTTACCAATACTCTGCATTGCCTTATAAGCATGCAGACAATCTATGTGCTGTAAATCATAAAACATGCAGCAAATTACAGTTTGGCAAATGTCCAATAGAGAAACAAGATGAGTTGTAATAATAATTACACATAAATATTTTCTATTGAGAATGTCAAAAATATTGGACTGTGACTACTGTCTGGAAATTGCTTGACACCCTTCATCATTTCCATATATCTCCATAGTTCTCCATCCAGAAATATTAATGGATCTTGATTGAAAATCAACCCATGTAAACTAATACATCTTGTCATTGCACAGTCTGGACGAATGTATTGCAAACAGAGCATTACTGTTTGAAGCTACATGTATCTAAACATTCCACAGATGTACATGTAGTTAATGAAATACTAGCATAGAATGGGTTAAATCGTCTGCCTCCTTTCAAAGTCTAGAGGCTCATAAATTTCATTGGATATGATAGCAGAATAGTGTTTATTATATCTGATAGAGAAAATTTGAAAATATAAAAAACTTGATTATATGTTTTCATCCATTTATAGGTTAATACTTGTATATGTACATCCAAGGGAAGGGCTAACATTCTCATTCGTTAAATTTATCATATTTTGCATATCATACCTTGCATCACTGAAACAACTGAATTAGGTCAACATGATTTACAGTTAATACATGTACTTATCTGAAAATAGTTAACACTGCAGCTAGTACTCTAGAATGCATCTACAAAAGACATCGTTTCTGTGAAATATATCATGATTGACACTTCCAAACTTTGCCTTCTAGAATACCTACATGAGTTGCAAATTCCTTTTCACCTCCTACCCACTTCCATTGTTTGAGGAATACCTTGAATACTACATATGCATTGCAAGACTATGATGCAGCAACGTTCATTTGGCAATGTTCCTATTGATTTTCAAAACCCAACTATCAATCTACTGGTCAGTGTTTCAAGGGGCATAGTTACATAATGATAATCAATATGATCATTATCAATATAACAATCCCAAATCATGATATTGGCACAATAAATCTGCTTCAGAAATAGCTCAGACCTATTAAATTTAGAACAGAAATTAGGTCTAAGCTATTTCTCTTCATCTTTCGAAACCTAACTATCAATCTACTGGTCAGCTCTTCAAAAGGCCATGCTACAGAACAATAATCAATATTACAATCACAAATCATGAAAATGGCACAATAGAGCTGCTTCAGAAAGCAAGCTTAGACCCTCATTTCTTTCCATCATGTTCACTTTACGATACAATAATAGAATACCATGTAAATTTAGAAACAATGATGGCTCTCTAGAAAATGCCAACACAATACAATGCTTTGTGCATGAGCACTACTTTCTAGTCAAATGCATATACTGGAGGTGATGAAATAAGAAGGCTCCCCCTCCTTATTCTGAAAGAATACCAAGGACTATAATACCTTTCCTACATAACACCTGGAGAAGGTTTACAAAAATAGCTTCTTAGTTGCAAGGGCCAGTAAACTTGACAGCCTTCAACAGAAAAGGTATTATATTTCTTGATCATTATTAGACATCACAAATATTCATTCACATCAATATAACTACTGTTCTTCGTAATCTTGTTTAGTAAGAGTAAGTGAAATAGTTTGAAAGTTGACTTTGACTAAAGACATAGTATACAAACAAAACACATGAACACTGGTCATGAACTCCTCCTAGTTCAACTAAATACATGTAAATTTCCACATATATTACCATGATTTCCTTGTAGTACAGACTAGTTCATCAAATAATCATCTTCTTATCGAAAGCTTTTCATTTGCAATGTTATTTCCATGGCTTCATCTTTACAGTCTCCCAACATCTTCTGAAACAACTAAAATACTTCTCCATCCTACATCCTCAATTCTATATATCTACCCTTATCTCTAAGCTTGTCCAATAATAGTCCTCTGAGCTATCTATCGCATTCTCCCTCTCCTCAGGCTAGGTTCCCATGCCTCACAGTTGATCCCACATTTGCTTCAGGAACAATGGCTCTCTGTCCAAGATATAGGGTTAGGGTTTGGGTTGCCATTGGACTTAGATTAGGTTTAGAGTGAGGGTTAGCATAGGGTATCGTGTTGGGTCCGAGTTGAAGTTTTGACTCTGATTGATGTAAAACATTGACCATAGAGCAATTGTCGTTGAAGGATGAGTCATTCAACTGCTTCATATACTCCTGTCCTTGGGTGTCTCTGCTTCCCTCTATGGATCTCCTGCATACTCCTCCATCTAACCTGGAGACTGTGCTCATTGGATCTAGCTGCTGTTTAGATGGTCACAGTCCGATTTTGCTCCACCTGGAACTTCCGGAGAGCTTCCTCAAGCTGGACCAGCACCCACTGTAGAAAACAACAATAATTACAATGTACTTTTGTTTGTTTTGAAGGTGCTGTTTAAAATCTTTGGCATGATTGCGAAAACAGTAGGATTGTTTAATAAAAAAACACTCTTGAAAGTTTTCAGATTCAAATCAATATAGATTTTTAATTAAACAATGAGACCTCTCTTCATCCTGTCGTATTAATAACTGTAATATCATACATATCGTCAAAACTACACATAGAGAAGTAATCATAGTCATCATCCATATTAGCAAAGTTAATATGCCCAAATCGTCATTGGAAAAAATGATACTTTAAATCAACGATTTCTGTGATCTACAGAATTCTCACCCCCCACCTCCCTCTGTCTCTGTCTCTCTTCAAACGTCTTTTTGAAAAAGTTCTGAAAGAGCAATAAAATCATCGCTGAATAGCATCAGTAACAAGTTTTTATCCAAAGTTAACTGGGGTTTTATTCAACAAGTTAAAAGTAGTAAAGTAAGCAAAGAGATGTTCCAATCATCATCATTAAAGATCACAATGGCATTTTAACACCATTAGACACAAACTTACCTGGCAGAGTTCTGCATTCTCACACACAATCTCTCGCTTCTTCTCCTTCCCCTCATGCTGTAAAATGAAAAAACAGGAACAAATTTAAATGGTTTTAAGAATTTCAGCACCATGTAAATTTATCAATTAGAGGGAAGGACACAGACAAAGATGAACAAAAAATGATGCCATTTCATTTATCAAAAAGTTTTATATCAAAGACTTCTTTTTAACAAAGATACGGGAAGAAACGTTGTAAAAAAAAGACACTCCAAGTTTCAAATTGTAATTATTGCCTTTCTAGCCACTGAACCATGGTGCCTAGACCAATCACTCTCAACAATATTAATGAGGATCTTGTTCTGATCATTCTTGGGTAGGGTACATGCAATTGAATGGGATTTGAATCAGCCACCTACTCATTAGGCATAGAGAGTAGAAACAACTGAACCAATAAGAGTGTCTAAATTGATACCACTTACCACAGCAACAAAGAAGATTGTGTTCCCATCTCTCTTTGGTAGGGTCAGGATGGTCTTGAAGCGATCTCCTTGTTCCAGGTCCCATCCTCCAGACCAGCGACACTTCTCAAGGACCAGGACTCTCCTACAAGACAAACAAACATCAGATACCATCATCAAATAATATAAACTAGAGGAATATAAGGTTCATAACACTGGATTGCAAGGCAGAAAATAGGAATCATTCCTCCAAGATAGGAATGGTTGGCAGCTATGAATATCCATTGGACAGACATTATTAATTTACATGTTTATATGCTAAAGCCTTCCTGTGTTAGTGAGTTTTATGACGAAAAAAAAAACTGTGATAAATGAACTTTCAGGAGATAATTTGATTTATAGTGCTATATTTCAATTTTAATTGGATATAAAATATTTCCATGGCAATGAACTTTACAATGGTGCATTTGTACCTGTTTTTTTTTATTTGGGAAGAAAAGCATAGCCACTCATACAGTGTAGCTGAAACACAATGTCCATCACTAAGGATCAATACTTGAATATGCACACTTGGGTGGCATTAATTTGCTGCCAATGAAATGGAAAGGGTTAAAGGCATTGTTTAACAATGCCAAATCTGAGATGCATGGCCCTATGTGTTATCAGCGTCTGTGATATGGTGTTATATTGAAGCCCTAAAAAAAAATTGAGCTTCAAAATGGTCATGAAGTGCCTAAAAAAAGTAAAAAATCTTTAAGTGACCAGTTTTACCATACTCATTTCCCCAATAGACTAGTGTTATAAAAACCGTTGGGAAAACGTTTTTTTTAATTTAGAATTCCAATCATAAATATCTTGATAATCAGACGGGCGATCGGCTTGTAAACGTCATGTGATTCCTGACTACCCTAAAGGTTTATAATTTTGATTGCAGCATGAGCTCAATCAAGGATTTTGTTTAGAATCTGAGACAAAGATACCCAATCCCTTTAAATAAATGATTGTATGCAACCTATGCAAACTAACCATTTTCCTTTGTTGCAAAATGTATTGAAATCACCACTTTGACATTCAATTTTTTTTTCTATACTGACCTTGTTGTGATGAGTACAACATCAGGAGTGCTATCCGATGATACAGTGGCATACGCATAGTAGATGTCAGTTCTGTAGATCTCTTTGTGTCTGATGTTGTGTAGGATGCTATTACCCACAGCCCTGTATGGAGAATATGGTGTCAGGCCCTGGGGAGATTGGAAGAAAAGAGAGAGAGAAAAGTTGGTATAATGTTGGTGGAAATAAAGAAATTGCTGGTCTAAATCAGTAAACTTTGTATTAAAGTCAATTGTAAATGGTCAAATCACATTGTTCTTTTCATTACTTAGCATTAACTAATGGTATTAGCATGTCCCTGAGTATACAATGTAAATAAACATTAACAATGCCATTTTTGTGCAGGCCTAAGATAGGAGTTTCCATTTTATTGATGCTACATATACATGTACATCATTTAAAAGAAATATTCAGTCTTTCGATGGCTCTAAAAAATAAAGTAAAAAATAATAATACCCAGTAAAGTATTAAAAACAAAATCAACAAGGGACTCTTTGATTTTATACAAGTAAATCTGTAAAGTGGTTTAAATATTCTATCAGGAAAGCTAACTAAACTTAAGATAAAATGTCAACACATTGACATGAACCTTGTAGATATCTATAAATCAATATTTGAAAACAAAACTGAAATGCTTCAAAGAGTTTAAACCACATTTATGCTAATGTAACCCCTCCAGATTGATACCTTTTCTACCTTATGCAGGACCTTCCCACTGAAAGCTATCTGATTGGAACTAAAGGAAGAAAAATGTTTAGATATCCATCTCACCTCTATGGGATTGATGAACCTTGGGATCCGCAACCGACCTACGACCTGCTCGCCGGCCTCTGCTGCCCTCTCTATACCCTCCAAGATCAGTGTGATGGCATCGATGGTTCCTCCGAGGGGTTTGGCGATGAGTCCCATCAACCCCTTACCGATCCCCTTGAAGAATCCCTTGATACCTTCTTCTTGGGCCCCGTGGATGGGGGAGGTTACCACCCCTGATAGACCTAATACTATGCCCTAGGATTACAACAACAAAATACATTTGTAGAGACATAATCATTTGTTCTTTAAAAAGGCCTAAATATAAGTTAATCAAAGCTTACTTTGTCCACTGAGTCATGGAAGGCTATGGCAAGTATTCTGTATATAGTACTTTAATAATCATTGAAACCCTCTTCATGGGCCTCTTGGATTACGGATGTTACTACCCCTGATAGACCCAATACTATGCCCTAGGATTCAAGAACAAATGAAGATACTACCGTAATTAACGGTGTATTAACCGCACTTTTTTTACCGCCGGCAAACATCAAAAGTCGGGGTGCGGTTTATACACCGTTACAGACATGCACCATGCTGCAAACTCTAGGTATGTTACAATCTCCCGCTCAGCAGCGGTCAAATTGTGTCACCGAGAGTGCTCGCGCTTAGGAGAGGATTGGGGGATGTCCCCAAAATGATATGCGACAAATATCCTGAAGCTCTTGGCTTAGTTATATACCATCGTCCTGAAAGTGACACTCATTTTCAACGCTTTTCAAATCATCCATCGGAAGTTCTGACATCAGAAAAAATATATCTAATGTCAATGTTATATTATAATCTTGTATCTGATAACTTTTCATGTAATTCCTATGATCACAGTGTGACCCACTGACCTTGTCCTGAATAGAGGGCACATTGCTACATTTTGTTTATCATGTTGTCTGCGGTCCAGAAATGAGTCCCAGGTCAGCATAAATTATCATCCTTAATCTAGACCACTCCCTAAAAAGATGAAGCATAAGGCTAGCTACATGTATGCATCCTCAAAATACTCATGTCCCTGTCAGAGTGCCCATCCAACAAGCTCTATTATGATTGGTCTGTTTGTCTGTCAATTAAAAACAACGATCACATGTAAGGCACATGCTATACGCTAACCAAGATTTGCATATATTTTGGAATTTGCTGAGTGATACGCGGACAGACAATGGTCATGTTGAACCTTTGAACCTTTGAACCCTGTTCAAAGAAACCGGTGTAATGTTACACCCAGCTGGGCGCCAGCTGTCTGGCATGCATTAATCTTTGATAGGGAATGTTTTTGTATTCTAAATTTCTGCGACATGATGGTGAAAGAAATATGAGAGGTGAATGAATTTTGGGGAGGGATCGAGAGACAATATAAAAGAAACTTAAGAAAGAAAAGAAAACATGCGAAAACTACATTAAGTAAATAATTCTGTACTTTTAAAGAAAGAAGATCAAATTGTAAAGGCAAGATTTGAGGGGGAAAATAGGTTTAAAAAATATTCGGAATATGAATAAATAGAATTGAAAAAAAGGGAGAGATGGAAGGTAGAATGATGATGAAGATAACTTCTTTTTCCTAGTCTCGTCTTCAGAGCTGCATGTCTCAATAATTGAATAAAATTATAATCATGAATCAACCTTCTTTCTTAAAAAATAAAGGGGCAACAAATGTTGTTTTTTTAATTTAAAGAGATAGATTTGATGATTTATAATTAACATTTTATTCAGAGACTTCTCGAAAAGGGGGATTATGTTGTATAATTTTTAAATACTATTATTAATTCAATGATTCGTATTGACGTGAGCCTAGGTCATTCTTACGATTTTTTGTGTAACATAGACTCTAGATCTAGTGCAAATTGTGTGAAGTCCGTTTATTCTAATGTTGTTTTACTTATTCCATCGGTGTTATTATTATTATTATTTAATAAGTAAACTAAATTTAATGAGAAATATCAGTGGAACGACGGGCATTCGGGCCGAGAAGCCACGCTATCTAGAGCGAGTATTTGGCAGCCCATCGCACACCGTAGCCACCCCTAGTCGTCGGGCGTGCCTAGACAAGTCCGATCTCCTCTTAATCCATAACCAACTGGAGAGAAGGACAAAAGAGACAACGTGTACTAGACATAGACTGACGCTATCCCAGCAGGGAGGTGGAATTTTACCTCCCTGATCCCAGTCAAAAGGTTCCCTATGTTTTGTCCGAGATCTCATTGTTTCATGTTAAACATTGCTAAGACTCACCAACCTTTTGTGTTAATTGAGTTAATCTCCCAATAACAATAAAAACAATATGGCCGTCCACCTCCGCCGGCGTCCCGCTCGATTGATCAAGCTAATACAATAGCAGGCTATTTCACGGCCGAATAAAATTCTTGTTGGGCTGGCACATGCTATGATCGTTACTGCTTTTTGTTTATCACAAGACATCTTTGTTTCCTAGCGCGATGTGCCGTACTAATTTGTATCAGTGATAACTTTGAATCTTACTTTTAGTTTTTATATTTTATTTTCTTTCCGTCGGCTTATTTTTTGTTATAAAATTAAAAGTCTAATTATTAAATATCAGCGATTGTTTTCGCTTCTCTCCCGCGATGTTTCTTTTTTTTCTCAAACGCTGGTGGGATCGGCAATTATTTTTCTTGCTTTCCGTCGGCATGCCTTTTGTCCCCTCTCTCTCGATCTCCCTCGATCTGTCTTATGGTGTCGGCAATCATTTTCTTCATTCATTTCTTTCTTTTCGTTGGCTTACTTTGTGTCGTAAAAGCCGGTAAAATCAACAATTTTAACAAACAAAAAAAAATTCTTCCCGCGGACGAAAAAAAAAAAGTTTATTTTTTTATTTTTTTATTTTTTTTAAAGGGCGAAAAAGAGGGGCGCGGTTAATACACGAGGGCGGTTTATACAACGTTAATTACGGTAATGTTAACTGTACTCTTAATCATTGAACAATCCGACACTCAATCTGTCCTCTCTATTCTCTCTAGGACCAGAGTTATGGGATTAATGGTTTGGCATAGGATTAGAAATTATCATTGCAGAAATAAGAGTACTGAAGTAATCAAACTTGAAATATATCACCATACATATACTTTTTGTGAAACAATGTACAGTCATGTTTTTGTTTTATTCAATACATATCTAATCTAAATTTCAGGCACCACGGTCCTCCACAGGGCTGAAATTTCACAAGGAACCTTCTGAACATTTCAACATAAGGATATACTGTCAAGATTCACTGCATAAAACATTATATATATCAATACACTTACCATGACAAAGCCTTGGCCAGCATTGAGCAGCTGGAATGGGAAGCTATCTGGATGTCTCCTCATTCGCCTCTCTCGATTCTACACAAAAACAGGAAGATAAACAAACTAGATGGAACTTCAACTGCGCGCAGTCGAAAATGATGCCTCCGCCATAGAGCAATTTTACAAACCAAAATGGAAGCAATTTTTAAAATTCAAGTTTGATTGTAATCCATCTGTTGGTTCTAATGATAACGCGATCACAAGCTATTTTGAGATACATAATGAGCCCTGTGACCTTTGACCTCGTGACCCCAAATCTAATCAGTTCATTGACTCTGCAAGATACATACATGACCCAAGTTTGGCGGTAATCCATCAATCGGTTCTTGAGATAACGTGATCACAAGCTATTTTGCATACATAATGAGCCCTGTGACCTTTGACCTTTGACCTCGTGACCCCAAAATCTAATCAGTTCATTAGCTCTGCAAGATACATACATGACCCAAGTTTGGCGGTAATCCATCAATCGGTTCTTGAGATAACGCGATCACGAGCTATTTTTGCATACATAATGAGCCCTGTGACCTTTGACCTTGGACCTCGTGACCCCAAAATCTAATCAGTTCATTAGCTCTGCAAGATACATACATGACCCAAGTTTGGCGGTAATCCATCAATCGGTTCTTGAGATAACGCGATCACGAGCTATTTTTGCATACATAATGGGCCCTGTGACCTTTGACCTTGGACCTCGTGACCCCAAAATCTAATCACTTCATTAGCTCTGCAAGATACATACATGACCCGAGTTTGGCGGTAATCCATCAATTGGTTCTTGAGATAACGCGATCACGAGAACGGGGCGTGCGTACGTACGTGCGTTTCGCACGCACGTCGCACGCACGCAGGACGGACGGACAACCAGAAAACATAATGCCTCCGGCTACGTTGTAGCGGAGGCATAAAAAGAAACACTCTGGGTTAGAGTGTTACGTATTCTGTATTCAAACAACCAGTGTAATGTGCCTCACACTGCTATAAACCTCTGCTTTTAACTGCGAGTAATTTCTAATTTTTCCTTTAAATATACAAGGTGTACTATTCAACCATTGTTGGTCTATAACAAGACATAAATCCAATATATTTTTGACAGAAAGAGAATCACCAAAAAAAGAATTAAAGACAAAAAATGAAACATTGCTCCAAATTTGTGAATAAATATCGACATTTATGTGTATTTAACATGGAAATTTGATTATCATTTTGCTTGAAACTTTCAATTTTTTAAAGCACATTAAAAGACAGATTAAAAAAAAATTCAATAACATCTACACATGCATTTTACTTAGAAATGTTAAGACTACATGTATGTACATGTACATCTTTAATATGACTTAAATCTACAGGCTGTTTCTATTTTTTGTTTAAACCACAGCACACACTTTTAACACACTCATGTTCATCTCCTAAGTTTGTGGGTTTGAATTATTTCATAAAAGATTTTCTACTGATTTCATGAACTGGTGTATTCATAATATATATGCCTGCATTGGTTCATAAAACCAGCAATGATTTATAAGGATGCATTATAACTGTATTTGTACTACGACAAGTGTCTTTGGGACTGACCTTCTGGAAGTCCTCATCGAAAGAGAGAACAGAGAGGGCCTTGCCCAGGGTGCCGGATACACCTCCAAATGCATCTGCTACTCCACCTGAAAGACAGAGAGAGAGAGAGAGATTGAGAGGAGTGAAAATATAGTTGGGATTATGTTTGTACAAAATATATATCTGGACTTCCAAAACTGAGGATATTAACACTGTAGTGAAAGGAACACCGTCCTGGGTAAGACGTTAAACTGCATCCTGGGTCACGCCACATCACATGTGACTACCCAGTTAGCTCCCCTGTCTGGCCAGGATAGAGAGAGAGAGGGTGAGAGAAAGAGAGAGAGTGAGAGAGAGAGAGAGAGAGAGAGAGAGAGGGGGAGGGAGGAGAGAGGATAGAGGAGAGAGAAATGAATGATGACAACAATTCAAAGAGGATAATATGTTACCTATTGTATGTCCAAGTAGACTTTGTACACCCTTGGCAAGACCTTCTGCAAACTCCCCTGGTCCTTGGATTAGACCCTAGGAGTAAAATACAGAGAAATATAATGTTAGTTGCTTTCATGCAATATCTTGTTCGCAACAAAACGTCAAAACTAAAAATCATTACACTCCTCTCCTCAGCACCATCAAACGGTTGATCACATCAGACTGCATATATTTTAAACTAATACTAATACAGGAAATGCAACAAGTATCGTAGTCATCGCTATCACCATCATCATCGTTATCACCATCATCTACATCGTATCACCACCAACATCAAAATAACTGAGTCTAATCAATATTACCACAATCTTCATCAACAATAACACTATTGTCACCATCACTACCGCAATCAACATCATCTATATATAACACTACCAGCACTATCATCATCATCATCATCATCATCATCATCATCATCATCATCATCGTCATCATCATCATCATTACCATCATCATCATCATCATTACCATCATCATCAGATTCACCAACACCATTATCATCAACACCACCCACACCACCACTATCATCACCATCCTCCTCTTTCTCCTTCTTACCAGATATGGTTCATAGAAGAGATCACTGATGCCTTCCTTCACATCTCTGTACAGCCCATAGGGATTCCCTAGCACATTTAACCCTAGAATGAACACGTAGGCTTGTCTGATTCATCAATCAACATCATTACCATCATCAATCACCACCACAATCATCACCATTATCATCACCATCATCATCATCATCATCATCAACACCACCCACACCATCACCATCCTCCTCCTCCTCTTTCTCCTTCTTACCAGATAAGGTTCATAGAAGAGATCACTGATGCCTTCCTTCACATCTCTGTACAGCCCATAGGGATTCCCTAGCACATCTAACCCTAGGATGAACACGTAGGCTTGTTTGATTCCCTGTGAGATGTAGTGAGCTTGAACTTCTGATGTCAGCTGGGCCGTCGTCAACAGGGCATTCCTTCTCTCAAAGTAACCCAGTCTGAAAGAATGATCATCGAGAAATTAATCATATAGATGTAATGTAAAATATAAACATCCATACATGTACATGTTAAGAGAAAAATTCAAGTAATTAGGAGATACTGTATGATGCAATATAAATCGTTAAGAATAGTAAGAAAGAAAAACAAATTCACTGTGGGGATTTCTTTATGTGCAGATAATCAGTCACATTTTTAATTCTTGCAGTATATACATGCGATTAGAAAAAAAAATAAACAAAGGATGCATTCATCTTTTAATATGTGTATATTCACTGACAATTGTTTAGCAGGACACTTTTCATTCACTTAAATACATATTCATGTGCAATTCAAACATTTCTTATTCATTTGATGATGGAAATACCACTACGATGATGTCCTTAGTCCTAAGTAAACATTTTGGGGACTTGCAAACTAAGGTACAGAAAGTGTTTTTTGGTAACTTACTTGAGTTCTACCTCAGTGACCTCTGTAAGCGTTGAGCCGATGCTCTCTAGAAGGACACGCCCTAGATCACGTTGGAAGGATCCAGGCTTATCATTGGTTATGTGTGGCTCTCCACTGAGTGATAGACTCACAATGAACTAGGGGTAAAAAGTACAAATGTTGTGACTATGTACTGCACATCCAATATACATGAAAAGGAATGTTTTTTTACTTTTTTTTGAAAGAAAAGCCTTGATGTTGGGTATTGGTATGTTCACTATTGATGAAAGACGAAACACTAGTCCTCCAGCGACCAATGAATAATAATTCAAGAGGCAATTTCTATGGGTTTCATCCTGAATAATTTCAAACTTACAATTCAATGGGTTCAGATTAGAATGACTCCACAAAGTGGAATTAAATTATGGGCTAAATCTATATGCCACTTGATGTTAACTCCAGAGAAATTCTCTCTTTACAGATGGCATTTCAATGATAGCCTCAATTTGCCATTCATACACATATCATTTTAAAAATTCATCAGAAATCCAGTATGGTACATTTTAAAATTTTCCAGCAGTGCCAGCACACGGTATCTCTTGATAGAACAATACGACACAATATTCAACAAGTACATTTCTAGTTTTCCATTTAGAATCATGATACTATTTCTGATGCATGTGCATGTATCATGCCAGAAAACATAGAATGACATGTCTTTTTTCCTACCTTGAGTGGAGATAGATGGAAGAACTCAAAGAAGATTGGATTAGCTGTGCTGCTTGATATGGTATTAGAGGTCTCCTTGAGTGAGCTCTGGATGTAGTTCAGATCGGCACGCAATGACAGCACCTACAGAAAAGACAAACACCAACATATTGCATATAGAAAGTCATAAAACCCTAGTCGTCAGCAGCAGTAGTTGTAACTAGAAAAGTCAACGCAAAGCGTAGCATCCCCTCGCAGGGTACAAATGGCCTATGTACATCAGAACAAGTTACCTCCATTAGACTATACTATTATATGACTAGGCAAGGAAGTTAACCACATTTTCACATTTATAATTAGGTGTTTATGCATATTTAATGAGCTATGACCTTTCACCTTTGACCTACATACTCCGAAATCGAACTTAGGCTGTGTTTTGATACCATGTACCTTCATATCAAATTTCATTAAAATCTGTCAAACATTACTAAAGTTATCAATCGGAAACCAGATTCGCATATTTAATGAGCTATGACCTTTGACCTACATACTCCGAAATCAAACTTAGGCTGTGTTTTGATTCCATGTACCTTCATATCAAACTTCATTAAAATCCGTCAAACATTACTGAAGTTATCGATCGGAAACCAGATTCGCATATTTAATAAGCTATGACCTTTGACCTACATACTCCGAAATCAAACTTAGGCTGTGTTTTGATTCCATGTACCTTCATATCAAACTTCATTAAAATCCGTCAAACATTACTAAAGTTATTGATCGGAAACCAAATTTGTTACGGACAGACGCACGGACGCACGGACGCACGGAAGGACGGACAGCGGCGTTTCTATATCCCCTCCGACTTCGTCGTCGAGGGGATAAAAAACATTACCCATCACCACAAGTATTCTCTAATTGAAAGCCCCTAGAAACTAAGTATGATGATTTATTGATAATATGATATCCATGTTTGGTGAGCCACATACTTAGTTTTTTAAATATATGTTTACCATACATTGTATATACATGTACCGTTCTATTCTTCTAACCACATTCTATTGTTCCGCTACACTTATGGTACATTTAAATACATATGTATACAAATCACAAGATATACATGTAGAACTAAAGTACTTGCTTGATAAAGTCCTTTTCTCCTATTAAATCACTCTAAACTGCTCTATATGTTTACCTAAAGTTCCAGAAGATACTGAGAAATGTAGATTTTAAAAAATTGGTCAATATTACATTAATATTTAATATCAAGTACAACTTGGAGTACAACTCGAACTACAACTTGACGAACAACTTGAAGTACAACATGAGATACATGTACATATTTGGAGTACTAGAAGTGTAATTTGAAGTACAAGTTGAAGCACATTTGGAAGTACAACTTGAAGTACAACTTGAAGTACAAATTTGGAGTAATTGGAGTTGAAGTTGAAGTGCAAGTTAAAGAATAAGTTGAAGTACAAGTTAAAGCACAACTTCATGTATAGAATGCAAAGTAGGTCTCAAATCTATCGCACCTCATCCTGTTCCTCTTGTAGATGAGAGAATACATCTAGTACAGACAGGATGAAACCATTGTCAACCTTCAAGCTAGCCTCCTGCACCAGCACCTTGAAGTATCTGTAGAGAATAAGCCAATTAAATTGAAACGGATTGTATGTGAAGTTTTAGATGAAACAGCTAGTAGAGCACTGATGTGAAAATAACTTCTAGAATGAAATTAGATGTAAAAATCACTTATAGAATTGCTTTCAATTATAACAGATGAAGCAGCATCAAAATATTTCAAACTTCATGAAAATGCTTTGCACATCGTGTACATGCATGTAGTCCCTACATATCCACATTATGTAGAAGAAAGAATATTTGGTCACTTTAATAATGTGATGATTGTGCATGACTGTATCATTGCAAATGTTCTCTAATATCTGCATGTTTCTTGTTTTTTTTAAATATTTAATTATATTGACAATGTTTTGGAAGTGGGTCTCACTCTCAACACCATACACCTCCCACATCCCTCTATGATAATATAAAAGTAGAGATAGACACAAGTCTGGTAATCTATCCTTTCTCAGACTTACTTGATAGTGTCTGCTCCATACTCTGGCATCTGTCTCCTGAGAATTGACACCTCAACGAATGGTCGGGGACCAGTCTTCTTCAGAACATCCTTGGGCAGGGCATTGACATGCAGTACATTGGGAAATGCGCATCAAACAGTTGGTTGTCAATCTGAAAATGAAAGAAGTATATGAAAGAAGTATATTAAAAAAATTTAACCATCAAATTGCCTCTTATGGTGTTAGAGAGAAAATTATCTTTTTAAAAGTGTAAAATAATCTTAGCTCACTTCTATATGAATTCAAGGAGATTTTGAATGGGTAGATGCTAATTTCTATTTAAACAAAAACGTATTATAACTTGATTATATACCAGCAAGTCATGATCATCACAATCAACATCATAATCATCAGAAGAAGCATCAGAAGAAAAAGTAGTGGTACTAGAATCAGTAGCATAACTTCCATCATCTTAACTTTAATTAATGATGATCTAAACCAACCCATCATCATCATCATCATCATCACCATCACCATCACCACCAACTCATCATCACCTCCAACCCATCATCATCACCATCACCATTATCATCATCACCATCACCATCATCATCATCACCACCATCATCATCATCATCATCACCATCATCATCATCATCACCACCATAATCACCATCATCACCATCACCATCATCATCATCATAATCACAACCATCCCAAACCATCATCATCATCATCACCACCACCATCATCACCATCACCATCATTATCATCATCATTAACACTACCACCACCACCACCACCACCACCACCATCACCATCATCATCATCATCATCATCATCATCATCATCATCATCATCATCATCACAATCATCACCATCATTATCACATCATCATCATCATCATCATCATCATCATCATCATCATCATCATCATCATCATCATCATCACAATCATCACCATCATTATCACATCACCATCATCATCTCATCACCACAATCACTAACCTGAATCTTCTGTATCTTGAGATGTAGTCCCTGATGATGGTCTGACTTCCTGAAGTGGAGCCATAACCCTGGATTATGAATTCTCCTCAGGGCTCCCTGTACTGGCTTTGCTATGGTTTGTGCTCTCAGATCGGCCTACATGAACAAGGAAAGAGTAAAAACAAAGTTCAAGCACACATACATTTATTAATGTCATGAAATCATTTTCACAAAAGACATAAATTCAACCATACAGTGACAACTTTTTATTCCACACATAAATTTAGATAACAAATTAGATAATATGTTTAAATTACATTATTTGATTTCTAAACAAAGTTTTTTTTTTTAAATCTTGATCAATAACCATCACTGATATACATTTGTAAATGTAAATCAGGAGTTTGACTGCACAATAACAATGCCACACATTAAACACACAAGGGGTTGTTAAAAGTCTTCATGTACATGTATCAATAAATATCAAAGCATTATACAGAACATCATCATCATCATCATTATCATCATCACTTTCATTATCGTCTTCCTTTACATGCAATAATTATATAATATTGACTGGCCTTGAGGGAGATACAACATATATTTCCCAAACTAGACTCATATTGCCCTGAGTCAAAGACGAGGGCAATATGAGTCTTGTGAGGGCAATATACAGGGTTGTATGTGGTATCTCCCGAAAGTTAAGACAGTCAATATTTGTATTGTTATCCAAATCAGACATCTAGAGCAAATACACAAATCAACCATGAAAATCTCAAAGAACTGAACAAACTTTGTCAAACCAGCACTGTGCATCCAGGGCTTGACAAAATTTTCGATACACTGCAAACAGTGTGCCTTTGGTGTGATTATTATTACGTCACAATAGAGTGCGCAGTGCGCAGGTTCTCGTACGCATAATAGATGCGCAATGAAAATGACAAAATACAGCGCGGCCAATATGGTCTTATATTTACATGTACTGTTTTATTAACACGTAAAGTCCATAGGCTTTTTCATGAGAGGGTAGTATGGTCTTATATTTACTGATTAGCTCTTTTAGGATTACAACAAGTGTAATATGATTTTGTAAAACCACTGCTCAGATGTCTGATACGGGTAATAATATGGAATTTATTGAGCACAAGTAGAAATAGAAAATTACAGTTATTTATATGAATCAGGAATCTTTCACAAGAACCAACCTGTATCGTTCCATTATCATCAACAACGACCTCCTGTCCATGTTTCCAGGCATTCTCTAGCACTCCTGTGAGCTCCATGCCTAGTGCCTTCCACCTGTTAGCCTTAGACTCCACCTCCCAGCGGGCTGGGGAGCTGAACAGACTAAGATAGGCTACCTCCTCATACGCAGTGTTGACCAACGATACGCCAATGCCCTGAAGAGAGGCTAGGAACTCGAGGGTGGCAGGCTCGGAGACGTTGGACTGTACAGAGGACAGGGAAGAAGTGAAGTACATCATTGATATTTACCACTTCTAACTTGGGAAAGAAATAGGTAAACATGAAGATGAGGGAAAACCTACATGTACAGGTGTATGTGAAGGCAGATATTTGGCTTATGCAACCAAGTGGTTAGGAACAATTCTAATGGAGTGGAGATGACACACAATATGTGTGTGGACTTAAAACCAATGGCAAGGGTAATGATAGAATGTTTGGAATGTGCTTTTCACTGTTGTGGCATTATCTCATTATATGTATCATTATTATGGGCATAATCAAAGTAATTATTCTAATCATCATCATCATCATCATCATCACCAACCTCCTCCTCCTCCAGACCTGCCAACCTCTGGAGTTCAAAAACTGTATTCTTTAATCCCAAAAGTTGTATTTTACTAACAAAAATTGTATTACAAACAAAAAACACAGATCAATGCTTCTTACAGTTCCTACATACAGGAAGAATTTTTTTATGGAGCATTGGTTGAATATGCATGATTTCGTAGTGACTGGTGTGTTCGATGAACCAATGAACATCCCCAAATTGCCCATGTGAGATGCTTGTAGGATACTTTAAAGGACAGAATGGGCATTTTGCTTCTTTTTTTTTTGTGGAAAGTCGTATTTTATTGAGGAAAATCGTACTGTCGTATTTACTCCTAAAAATCGTACTGGTTAACAGGTCTGCAGTCCTCAATATCATTGGATTTATCACCATCTTCAATATCATCACCACTACAACCACCACCACCATAATCATCACCATCTTCATCATTAATACCTGAGCTGCTGCTCGAGCTATTCTAGAGCTCTGTGTAAAGACAAGGACCCTCTGTAGCCCATCCATGTAAGACACCCAGTAGATTGTTGTTCTCTGTTTCTTGGTCATCAAAGGGTGCTCTAAGATACCATCGGGTTCTGTTACACCCTCTGAACGAAAAAGAATGTGAAGAATGTGAAGATAAATCCAAATTTAATTTAAAGGTAAAGACCAGTTTTGGAAATGCCCCTCTCTCAAAAAAATGAAATGGAAGCTCTCATTACCAATCATGTGAAAGAATATGTTTTGACTAATACGTGATGATACAAATTTTGCCGGGAAAGTCGGAAACCGCCTACTAATTGATATATTTGGTAAATTATTATATCTATTGGGACCAAATAGATATCGCGCACGTGGTCACGTAGTCCCATATACATCTTTCTGTGTACAGTGCTTGTAACTTTACCAAGACTGGGCCAAATTTCTTATCATTTTGATGATTCCAGAACCTTGCAGTACACACCAATACTTATATGCTAGATGATCAACCTTTTGTGATCGGTTCCACAATGTTTATTTCACAATGCAATCGCATGACCAGAACTGGTCTTTATCTTTAAAAGCAACTGAATTTAGTGTACAATAATTTGGCACCTAAATTGTACATGAACGCAAATAATCTCTTCCGAAAAACACAAAACTCACTCTGAAATTATATTTTCATTCAACCATTCAAGATAGTAAAATGTAAACGATGACAAAGTAATTATGTAACACTGAAAAATCTTTCTTTTTTCAATGAATTAGGCCTTGATGATTCTTTATCGATTGTATGTTTACTGGCAAATTCCTGATGCTTTTCTCTTTTGCTTTGTTAAAAAGAAAGAATAGTGAAAACAGGAGAATAAATTTCAAAGATCTGGTAGCGTTCCTTTCCTTCATGTACCTACCAATTTTTTTTTTTAATTTCCAATTCTTACATTTTTTTCCTCAATTACATGTACTTTTTCTAATAAATAATAGCCAACGGTCCTTGTAAAGATAAGTTCAGTAAATGGCAAGGATCATCTAATGAATATAATTCATCCTCACCATCATCAGTGCTATAGACACTTGCATCATCTCCTTCTACATAGAGTCCATCACCAGGAAGTGTACTTCGATTTACACTCTCCAAGCTCACCTTTACCTTACCCCATCCATCCTGGGGGAAAAAAAAGATACAGAAAAGGTTTAAAGTTGACAGTAAATGTATGTGTATATAATCATATGGACTGAAGTTTGCAGGATGAAACTTTCATTTAAAAAGAAAATCAGCATTACTTTATTAATATTACAACACAAGGGAAAATGTAAACTGACAACATGTGATGTATTTTCACTTTCTTTTCATATCAGATTAAGGTTTCTTGTTAGAAGAAAGAAACACATCAGAATTGCTAATTCAAAAAAAAGTAATTCATTCTCCATGAGTTTAACTCTGGACTTATGCAGTCACTGTACATGTATGCAGGTTTAAAATTCACTAAAATCCACACAGCAGTTTTCTGAGGTGCTTTAATCATTGGCTGAATTGCGTCTCTCAAAAAGATGAAGTTTATGAAGGCCACATTTTCCATACCTCTTATGTTGAGCCCCCCCCCCCTACAACAGGGTTGATGCCTCAACTAAACAGGTCCACCGAGTTTCTTTTTTAATCATCCCTCTTTCCATTTCTATATCTTTATGTAATCCATTTTATTTTTCATATATTGTAAATTTCAATGTAATTGTATTTCAATCATTTCATTAATTACCAAAAATTTAAGTGGCACTGTATTTCAGCATGACAAATAATTATACATTTGGTATATGCAGCCAACAAATAATGTTTAATTTGTACATATTTTTTTTAATAGATTTTTGAAATATATGTTAATATGAATCTGACAAATCATTTGAGCTCTTGAAATCATTTGTACTTGAGTTATTATAATTATTACCTGTTCAACTAGGCATTCAAAGCTCTTCTTATTCCTATTGTATAGGTTCCACATCAGGATCCTCTCTGCAGTTGGGTCATCCCATGTGTACAGCAGACTGCGGTGTGGCCGCACTAAGTGACGACTTCCATTGTTCCTGCAAAAAAAGATGTTTCATAATTGTTGATTTTTAGCACTTAATCTGAGATAACTTGTATGACAGAGACTGGGAGCTGAAAGGGATGTTACAAAATGTGTTCAATAAATCATCTGCATGTCTCAGTTTATTTACATTTATTTATTTACATTTATTTATTCACTTATTCACTCAATATTATTATCTCTCAATTATCTAAATGTAGCAATTTTTACTAGTCATATTCATCTGTACCACAATGTTGTTATTACAGAGATGTTTATCAAGAGCTTTAAAATCTTTTGAGATTCCTAACATAACACTAAAACGCAGATTGTAGACGACTGGGTTTATGGCCAAGTATACCTTTCAAAAAGCAATATGTGTAAAGCTTTTATAACATAGATGTATTGTGCAACTCTTCTGATAATTGTTGCCTGTTTAGAAGAAGATCATCAAAACACTTCTGCATATATGCAGGTCTGCAATCCTGTCAAACCAGGGCTCCATCTTATGAACAATATTGCACCTGATTCAAATCAATCATAATTTGATATTAATCTTAACTCTGTACTAAGTTGATAGGGCTTTGGAACTTCATTGACCATTGTGCCTGAGAAACATCAGGCTAGGGTACACAGAAAATTAGGGTTGAAACGGTCTTTTATCAGTTTAGAAACTCTGAGTAAGGGAAACCAGTAAACATGCCTGAATATATGGCAACACAGTAATGCTATGTTATTCCATGCATACAATAATAAGCATAAACACACATCAGAAATTTTTCTTTTTTCAGAGGGGACTTACTTTTGATTGATTCTAAGGTTGAGGTCATCACACAGGTTATCTAACCGGACTGGTGAGTGCCCTGAGGTATATGGTAGGAATGTAATAGTAGTAGGCTCTTGAACACCTCCTTCAACTTGAATTGTGATACCAGTCTGTAAAGAGAAATGATGTAAGACTGGTGAACGTCCTGTGGATTATGATAGGAATGTATAAGTAGTAGGTTCTTGAGCACCTTCTTCTACTTGAACTGTGATACCAGTCTGTAAAGAAATATGATATAAGACTGGTGAATGTCCTGAGGTATATGGTAGGAATGTAATAGGAGTGGGCTCTTGAAGACCTCCTTCAACTTGAACTGTGATACCAGTCTGTAAAGAAATATGATATCAGACTGGTGAATGTCCTGAGGTATATGATAGGAATGTAATAGTAGTAGGCTCTTAAACACCTCCTTCAACTTGAATTGTGATACCAGTCTGTAAAGAGATGTATGATGTAAGACTGGTCAATGTCCTTAGGTATATGGTATCAATGTAATAGTAGTAGTGAACAGTTGTAAACGTTGTCATGTGACTTACCCCTCTCTCCATTCTAAGAACGGTGGTGCAGGGTCTGTCAATCAGGAAAGGTCGTGAACTCAGGTTATCAGGGGTCGTTGACCTCCGCAATATGAGCTTCATGGACTCAGAGCCGGGCCAGAATGGAAGCACCTAATAAAGTAAGTCGAGTGAGAAAGAAAACTAGCATCAGTAGCACAAAGTTCCTGGTGACATGGTCTCCCCTCCCCCTCAAATCTTAATGGGTTATTTAAAGGCAAATCCATCTCACCTTTGATGGCTTGATATTGACCCAAACCCAGGCTTTGACCTCATCTTTAGCATTGGACGGCTCCTGATTAGTTTTCTTGTAGATATGACACTGCCCTTATCCTACCACCTCCTCAAACCTCTTTTCCCATCCCCCAATTTCCTTCACCTTCCTCCACTATTCCTCCCTCTGCCCTATCCTTCCAAGACCTACTTATCATTGATGGCTTGATATTGACCCAAACCCAGGCTTTGACCTCATCCTCAGCATAGGATAGCTCCTGGTCAGCTTGTTCAGGACCCCTCCTCCCCCTCCTATCTGCCCCGTCCTTTCAAGCCCTGCTCACCACTGACGGCTATATTGACCCACACCCTAGCTATGACTCCATCCTCAGCCTAGGATAGGTCCTGGTTAGACTTGTTGTGGACCCCCCATAACCACCCTCTGACAACCTCCCTCCAACTTCTCTAAACTCCCCTCCCCATACATCCCCAACCCATACTTTCAAGCCTTTCTTACCTCTGAAGGTTTAATGTTGACCCAAACCCCAGCTTTGACCCCATCCTCCGCGTAGGACAGCTCCTGATCAGATTTGTTGTGTACGAGGAAGTAGGGTGTGAGGGTGACTAGCTTGGTGAAGGGTAGGTGAGACATACGGATGTCCAGCCAGAACTACAAGTAAGTACACGGGAAACCACAAATAAATGGAGGTGATCATTTACATATTGCATACACCCATGATCATGTACAGTATATGTTAAGAGATATTATTGATGATATTAAAACCGATATAAAATGTTGTTGCCCATATATAAGTGTCAATGTAAACATTTAATTGATCGTGTTATGGCTCATGCATGTTGTTTCTTCAAAGTATGATAGCTCGAAGAAAAAACAAGTGAAACGCTCTCGGCGGTCTCGCCTGCATTACGCAATTCGGCATTACACAATTCGATATGATGAAAAATTGAGGTTGGGACATTATTTTTATAGGCAGGGTGGCCCATTTGCAGACCCCCGAAAATGAAATCCTCTGAATATAATAAGCATTTTGAAGTGAATATTGATTATGAATCATCAGAATAATTATTTACTGTATCATAAGAATACAATATAATGAGATTTAGTGTATGGGTAAGACTATAAATGTTTCAATGCTTGTCAGTAATTTACAAATAAAGTTATCTAATAAACTTTTTAAGAAAAGAGGATTTTTCAGCATTTTGTGTAAAAACAATTGGAAGGTAGAGCCCATCTACATCACATCACGTCTCATTAGCATAATGAGAACATTATTATGAGATATACTCCAATATATATTATCGAAACATCAATATTGTCACATAGCTGTAACTGATCATGTACATACTAGGCCTGGGATCGAATACTAAAATTACTATTAGAATATTCATGGAAAAGTACTCAGAATGATTCAAATATTTACTTTCATGAAATATGAACAAATAACAACAATTTATTTATTAATTCTCATATTAAATTTTGAGAACATAATCCAAGTCTACTGACCTAAAATGACCTTTGACCTTGACTTTGTGACCTGGAATTTGTGTCACATGATTTGTGATACTTGATAGCCCTTGGGTACAAGTTTCATGGAATTTGAACAAACACTTTTGAAATTATGCTAAAATTTCAAAATCTTGATGTTGATGCCACAACAAAGTCTAAGTTTCCAGACCTGAAATGACATTTGACCTTTACTTTGTCACCTAAAAGACTAATAACATGATTGGTGATACTTGATAACCCTTATGTTCAAGTTTCATGGAATAGGAATGTATACTTTCAAAATTATGATAACAATTAAAAAATCTTAGCCTGATGCCACAACATAGTTAAGTTTGTTGACCTGAAATGACCTTTGACCTTGACCTAGTGGGCTGAAATTCTACTCACATGATTGGGGATACTTGATAACCCTTTAGTCTAAGTTTCATTGAATAAGAACTTATACTTTCAAAATTATATTACAAATTCAAAACTTAACCTCAGGTTAAGTTTTTGATGATGATGCCACAACATAGTCTAAGTTTGTTGACCTGAAATGACCTTTGACCTTGACTTTGTGACCTGAAATTTTCCTCACATGATTGGGGATACTTGATAACCCTTTAGTCCAAGTTTCATTTAATAGGACCTTATACTTTCAAAATTATATTAACAAAGTTTTGATGTTGACGCCGCCGCCATCGCCGCCGCCGTCGCCGCCACCGGAAAAGCGGCGCCTATGTCTCGCTTTTTGATACGCAGGCGAGACAAAAACCCCAAGCTTTCGGTTTACTCATTGTCTCTCTCATTGAATATGTACCACACGACAGGACATGACATATCTTAAAGTACATTGCGTGCTACCTAGATATTCAGAAGATGTTTCTTTGCTGTAAATACATGTAGCTTGCATACAAACATCAAATTCTCAACTATTTTACTCACCTGGTATGTTCTGTCGTGATCTTCATCCTTGCAGATCACGACCCCTGAACTTCCTACCGTGTCCAATGAGAAGGAAGTTGACCAGATGGAATCAAACACTCTCAGCTTGGCCTGACAAGAAACAATAAATACAATGTAACTACAAAATTAAAGTCTGATTATAAAAAGATTTTACTTGAAACAGACGTGAAAGACCTACTTGTACAAGCTATGTATACTGTGCATGGACGTGTACATTTGTGTAGACCAAATAATAATTTCTTTAACAAGAAATTGCAAGCTCACCTTTTTCCTTTTTGAGTTTGAGAATGTAAAGAGAACTGGATCACTCAGGGAGTGTGTGCTGAAGATCTTCCTTGATCGAGATGCCTGTTTTAAAAGAAAGAAGCACATAAACAAAGAATGAGATGGGATTGAAAAAAAACCTGTATGAAATAAGTTACATTGTCTCTGAAAGACAAATATACACAAGCATATAGAGATATATATAATTAAAACAAAGGGATCATTGAATTACACAATCATGTGAATGACCCTAAGAATTATAATATATTCAAATGTAAGAATGATTATGACACTGGCTTTTCGGGCTTCAGGTCTCACCCTTATCTCAACCGGTAGCTCTGACTTGTTCACAAACCAGTACGGCGAGTAGAGGAAAATATCCCATGATCCTCCCTCGCTGGAGCTGTGAGCCCACAGCGTCAGGTACTTGCGTTGGTCCGAGTGAACCTGTTTGGTTGCCATGGTGATGGATTCTGTTGTCTTCATCTCTCTGGAGACTGGGAGATGCCCCTCCCAGTTTGCAGAGAGATACTGTTTGACCTGTCAGGAATACAACAAGAAATTGTTCATTAGACTGCACGTGCACTGTATTAAAAAAAAGGAATATTATCATAAATGGTTACGTAGCCAGTCTGTCTAATGTCAAATTACTCTCAAGCAGGTCAAAAAATTATATCACTGTAAGACTAGTGTATGATTTTGTCCCTTGTTTTAACAAGTTCACAGCTGGGGATCATTAAACCAACAAGAATGTACATGTAATTATCCAAAGATTTTTGGCAAACTGACATTGATAAATATGTTATATGCGCTACACAAGAACCAAATATTATAAGTCTCATTATTATGTGTACATCAATACAATCTGGATAATTGGAATCTATTCAAATAAAATTTAGTGACATTCAACAACAAAAATGGCTTCTCTTATGTTCTTTTTTTTCTCCCTATATTCTTACCTGAATTTTCATGCTTTGTGGTTCAGACAGATCTGTGGAGTATATCGCCATCTTGTCTCCTTTCAACAAGAACTTTAGACCTGTCTCCTGTAATTCAGTAAAATACAATATATGTCAAACGAGAATTTAACACTTCCACATAATTCAAACACGTAAATTTACAATGCATGTAAAACAAGCATTGAAAGACATCTGATAGTAGGTTTCCATAGGGAAATTCACATCATTTGGCTATACACATCAAGTTGTTCCACTAAGGAACAGTAATCATCATAAATTCTACATCTGAACAATGACTGTGACATTTTCAAATCTCTCACAGAAAGTTCCTGGTGAAACGTGAGTTACGCTACATACAAGATATGCACATGGAAACTGAAAAGAGTATTTCCATAACACTTAAAGTGGCACAAAGTTTTTTTTTCTACAGAAATCTGTGTAAACCCTGATAAACAGGTATACATTTTGTTGTGCTAAGCAAAAGGGCGTTAGCACTATATCGCCTCAAACTTTTATAAAACTGACTTATTTCCGAAATAAAATTGTGGCCGTGTTCTACTATAACATTTCTATTAGTCTCTCAAGTTTTAAACCAATTTTCAGCACGGAAAGTAGTTTAAATATAAAACAAATCTTTAAATGCGAATAATTTGAAAAGTAGATTTCGAGTCGCTCGCGCGCTTACGCCCTTCTGCCACCACGACGATTTGAGTAGACGTGTATACATAGGTAAATTAACATAACATTTACTAGGTATCAATCTACATTTGCCACTCTCCCTCCAGGTGTAGTGAATGGGTACCTGGTAGGATGTTATTCCTTGAATGTTTTCAGCACCAGGATAGTAATAGTTCTCTGTAGGTGCCTTGAGCATACCCTGGGATGAATATGTGCACATTAGAAATATACAGTGTAGCTATTTTTTACTATCATTATTAAATGTAGCTCGACCTACTTCTAGGGTATAGACGACATCATAGGGGAGGTAGTTGTGTAACGTGACCGGTGGGTAGAGGTTGAGGGTGAAACAGGGGGCATCTTCTAACCCCTCTGGGCGAGGGATCTTCTCGTCTTTCCTCTTCACCTGTTGCAAAAAATTATAAGAGAGAACTCAGGAAAATAAATACCAGAATTTTTGTAAACATCTTCATGAGCTAAGATGTTCTTGGCATTCGCAAAAGTTCTCATATTACATGTGCATTGCTGCATACATGTAAATGTTCATGTAGTTCATACTTCAATGTGATGCCGAAGTAGAAGCATGGACGGTTCAATTTACAAAAAATATTGAGTAAACATATCGTTCTCTCTCGTTCTCTCTATCTCTATTTCTCTCTCTCTCCATCTCACTCACTGTGGCAAAACAACATCCCTAGGATGATTCATCTTATAATGTACTGACTTGAACTATGTTATGCTTTCAAATTGTTAAGATTAATGTATATTTTTGTAAACTCAAATACGATTTTACTGCTATTTTATTGAGAATCGATATGCAATTCAGCTTTTGGGCTGCTATGTATTGTTTTTAATAAATAAACCATTTTCAATTCAATTCAATTCAATTCCTCTTTCAGTGAACTTTAAAAATACATCTTAATGCAATCTAAAATAATGTACCCATGTTTTAACACTGACCTTGAAGTAAAATGGTGGAAGCGCTCCTCTCTTGATGGAAGGACAGAGGTAGGACATCTCAGCTGGTTCCTGGAGATCCCTCCAGTGGATCGGCTTCTCACTCACACCATACCTATGAACAACATGTTCAAGTCTGAAATCATTTTATTGATGTGAACGGGGCATGCATTCACGTTGCATGTAAGCAAAGTAACCAACAGTGTAGTTTGTGATCGCGTACTTGATGTGAATGGGGTATGCATGTACATGTCGCCAAAGCTGATATCAGTTACTTGATGTGAACAGAGCATGCATATGCATTGAACAAGGTACATGTACCTTTGTTCATTCTGAGATTACAATGTTTGTGTGAAAAGGGCATGCGTTAAACAGCATGTGAAAAAAAGATATCCAAATCTGAGATTTTTTACTTGATGTGAAAGGGCCATGCACGCATGTACATGACATTGCATAAAAATACATTTTCAATGCCAACAAGATCACATTATGGATGAGAAATGGGCATGAATACGCATGCCCCATGAACGACTTGTACATGATAATGATCATGAAGTCCAGTTTAGAGCATGAGAATGATTGTCAAATCTAAAGTAACATCACTGATGTGAACAGAGCAAACATGAGCATGGCAAGAAAAAAATGGTAAAGATGAAAGTCAACTTCATGATCAGAAAGAGATATGAATGTGCAAAGAATGAAAAATTCTGAAACCAGTTAAACAGTGTAAATGAGGGATCAATCAATACCATCACCTTCCTTCAGCTCCTCCTCCTCCTCTTCCTTATCATCACCACCATCATCATGATCATCATCTCTCATCATCTCTCATCATCATCATCATCATCATCATCATCATCATCATCATCATCATCATCACATCATCATCATCATCATCATCATCATCATCATCATCATCATCATCATCATCATCATCATCATCATCATCATCACCACCATCAATTACCATCATCAACATCCTCCTCCTACTCCTTCTCCTTCTCCGCTTCATCATCATCACTATCATTATCATTGTTGTCTTACCCTTGGTCTACTGGACATGCATAGATGCCTGCATGGTAGGCCACGATAACCGGTATGTCCATCACCTCCTCCGGCTGGATGATACCAAGACTGGTGAACTCTTCTTCGTCCAACCCCGGTATGATGGCCCCATGGAGGGTCTGCAGATCAAGCTTCTTGTAGAACAGCTGCACTGCCACCAAACAGTGGTTGGCTACCTGCTCAGGGAGAGAGAAAGAGAGACAGCGTGTGTGTGAGAGAGAGAGAGAGAGAGAGAGAGAGAGAGAGAGAGAGAGATACAAATGAAGCTAGAGATCGTGATTATCATGACTGATTTCTGAGAATATTTTGTAGACTTGCAGTCGAAGACTGTCATGACAGACTTCCTTTATGCAGTCTTTTACATAAACACCTGACAATGTTAAACACCCATTCATTTAGCAGCAGCAGCATAAAATATTTATATATATCACAATTTGTTTACATGAAGAATATGAACTTCATAGTTTAATGAGACATTTCCAAAATGATGTCCAATACTTTAAAGTGAATTGTGGGCATCATCGGAATGTGGAATGTCATCATTTCATGAAAGAAAGTTAGACAGATACAATATTATCAATTCTGGACCACTGCAATGGAATGTTATTTATTATCATTTATTTTTTGTTCCTCATCAGACTCCATACATTCACAAACAAATAAATACCCCCCAAAAGAAATTGACTGGGAGCAATAACGGAATTAACTCTATATACTGAGGATATCATTTTTGCAGACAAACTAGACTTACCTGAAGGGGAGATCTGAGTTTGATTCTCTCTTTACCATGGCTGATCTGAACCTCACGTACAATCCCATAGATCTTGTCAGACTGTTTTTAGGGGAAAAATATATATTCTCAAAATGTTAACATCTTGGTAGAGAATATATGAAGGTATCCAAGTGCTACGGGTCACGCTCTTTTCAGGTTGCATCAGCAGAGCTTTGGAATCAATTGCCAGAATATATTGAAAATTGTTATACTGTTGAAAACTTCAAAACATGTCTTAAAACATATATTTTTAGAAATAACTTCCAATATGTTAACTGATATGTATGTCTGATAAGCATGCTATAAAGCGGATCTCACTCATCTCTATTCTTTTGTTTCCTTCTCTCCATTGCAGTGCATAGGGACGTGTTTGTTATACATGCGCTATACAAGTATTATATATTATTATCATTATTATTACATTGTACCTGACCGTGTCGTGAAACCATAACCTACCTTAGAAAACAATAATTGGATGGAGCTCTATTAAACAAGTACATACACTGTACACATGTCTATGGGTGCAGCAACTTGTGAAGTAGTCACTGTAGATGGACATGAAATTGTTTGCAATTGGGAGCATCTGGGCCCTGATTAATAAATCATGTTGTCACAATAACTGTTATAAGCTACTGAAATCGTGGCATTTGATTGGCAGAGAGCAAATTTGTCATAGAAATTTAACATTTGGTTATTGATAATGATTTCTATGATGAAACAAGGCCCTGCACTGCAAAGAAGGGACAGAAATGTCCTCTCTACTACAAGTACATACACATGGATGCTGATTTGTTGGTTTAAACTGCTTTCTATGAGTCTCAATATGCGTAAATTGGATTTGTATAATTATGTGACTGCACAAACTAGAATAAATACATGCATGTACAAAATGACCATCTACAATGCACTTCCCATGAAATACATACTTACACAATGTGGAATACATGCAGGGATTTCAGGGATATACATTGTACAATGTACTTTGCTGATGCAATTAAAAACAATAAAATGAATTATAGAAAAATGTAATGATAAACTTCAATAAATTACAGTGAATTAGATATTAAGAGAATCTGCATATGAAAGCCACTTTCAAGTGATGACAGAAGGAGATGAAATATACAAATATTATCATCAAATGAATATCATTCTAAATATGAATGAATATGTATGGCAGTGAAGGAGTGGAATCTATTAAAAATGTATACAAATAATGCTTGTGATTTTTAATTTACAGAAATTTACAGAAGAACGTGTTTATAGGAAGATGAAGAAGAGTAATAATTTGACACATGTACATGTATGTCAGTCGCAGCTTATATAAAATAATTCTCTTATCTAATCAGCTTTCTAGTCACATATAAATATATATATATTACTTATCTTGAGGGTGAGAGGTAGAGTGGGGATAAAGATACATGTAGGTACATGTACTTCCCTGCCCATTTTTCACATATCTATATTTTGTATGGTATTTCCAGGAAAACTAGGCTATTCTTCTTATATTTTATTATGGTAAGATATGAAAAATAAACAACAAAAAAACCCTATACTTTTAAGCTAAGGATTTGGAACAAAAGATACATGAAAACTATAATCAGTGTTGAGTTTTTTCACTATTTTAAAATTTGAATTTGGCTAGGGCTGTACCAACATCATGTAGGGCTGCTGGGATCAGGAGGGGTATTGTGGTCTAGTAGATACATGTAGGTCATAGAGTGTAGATCCCAAGGTGCAGGGTTCAAATCCCAGCCTGGCACTTATTAAATTTCCTTTGGAATCTACATGTGCCACTCGTCATCCAGGTGTAAATGGGTTATTTATGAGTTATTTTGGTGGCTCAGCTATAACCTGAGTGGGTAACGATGTTGAAGCATCATAGCGTGAAGGATATGAGTGCTTTATATATGTATATTATGTATAAGAAGCTATTATTAATGTCAGAGGAAAGATGGCCCAGTGGTAGAGCAGTGGTCTGATAACCGGGAGGTACCAGGTTGGAAACCAAGTCGATGCGCTAGTGCCCTTCGGTAAGGCATTAATCCTCATTTCCAAATCTATATTGGAGAGGACTTAAAGCCGTCGGTCCCCTGGTTGCTTACTTACAAGCATACACATGCTTTCTTAGCAGTCAGGTAAAACAAACAAACATACAAACAAACAGACAATTTCCTCACCTACATGTACATGTACATGTGATTTTTGTACATGTAACATGCAGCTGATATTACTTGCCTGAGAGTTAGAAGGAGAGAGAGGATATAGAGAAGTGCCAGCTATGGCAGGAATCAGATTAGTCAGGGATCGGAATCCATCAACCTGGTTCAGGAGAAAATAAAGAGCAGGTTTTATGCGATGATTTCAGACTATCTTAATTATTTTTTATGATGAAAAGATAATGAATGGAGGATAATAAAAGTATAATCATGCAGTTGTCCATTATACACATTGCAATTAACATGTTACTTCTAAGAGCAACACCTCAATTCTCAAGTTTTCATACAAAATGAAGAAAAACAAGAATGGCTACGCAATATGAATACTCAAGAATCTTACTAATATAGTGTATAGCCTGGCAAAAATGTGCAAATTCTATTGGATTTTCAGTATTTCAAAATACTAAATGGAGAAACAAAGAAGTAATTAATGCACATGTACATTACTTTTTGAATTACCAATATACATATTTTTCAATGACAAGTTGCAAACAGAATCTAGAAAGTGTTCAAGTACTAAATGGATGAAAAGAGCAGTTATGAATTTTGCAAAATCTGACTAATACATGCATAATAAAACAAGTTTTCATTTTTTTTTTGAAGGATGTAAAAATACTTAATAAAGATTAAGACTGCATTTTATCAGAAATACATGTACATACAGAGTTCACAAGTCTGTACATGTATAAACATTTTAACATACTTCAGGAGTCAAGTAGAGTCCAGTATCATATTGTTTAAGCAATTTAATTTAATTATCACTCTTACTGTAGACAAGCAAACAAAGTTACAATATATATCTGTTTAGTAAATATTTATATTTACATGTATATTGAGTAATTGATTTCAATGGAGTATTAATTGATTAGTGATTAGTGATTCTACAGTGATAGATGTAAATGGCTTTGTACCCATTTAAATGGTAGGTGCACTGTAATAAATATATTTTTATGGGGTTTTTGTTGTTGTTGCTTTCTTTAACAACAGAAACAAAATTGCAGACCAGATCCTACAAAATTTCTTGAATAGGAACTGAAATTTTAAAATGGCAATAAATTGATAGATTTCAAGAATTGTCTTCCCATAAATTTGTCATTTTAAAGCTAACATAAAATTTCAATTAACATATATACATTTCAGATTCACAACCTTTCATGGAAATCACATGACGGAAATATTAAGTGATGCCAATTTGCCTTTAAAATCCCTGTCTACTATGTATAAGACGAGCATACCTCTAGCGTGACTCCATTTTGATTGACATCCTGAGCACCGCTGTCTGTCTCGTCTGCTGAAATGCAAGAGACATGTGACTTTTCCTTGCAGTACTTGGAAGTCCTAACCACCTCCTCTAAATCATCAAGCCTAGAGATTGAGAGACAATAGAGAGATTAATGATCATAAGAAATATAAATGTATACCCAATGAGAAATACCTTAACAGAGATTAGGATTGAGGGATTATTAAACAAACAAAATTACAAGAGCTTTGAGTGAGTTAGTTCAGAAAATTCTGAAAGAGAAATTGAAAACTTAGAAAATTGCTCCGGTAAAACACAGCCAAACTAACGAAATAAAACATAAAATATGCCACAATCTCAGTTTTACTGCAGAAAAATGCCAAAAGGAGCTCCTGTGTTCAAAGAAGTAATGTTTTTTTTTTAAACTGCAGCAAAATAAATGAAGGGGATGTAGGTCAGTGGAACCAGCAGAGTTCTTGGAACTATGGAATCCTTAACTAAAAAGCACATTGGTGACAGTGTTCTTATCTATTAATCTCTGAATATCACTTGATCAGACTGAAAAGGATAATGGTTATTGTCATGTATTAGTTCACTATTGATGATATTTCAAGTAATCACACTCTAAATCATATTCTAAATTCATTCTTTGTGACCTTTACAATATGCTAACATAAAGTGGCATAGCATGGGCTCAGTCAATGAAGGGGGCTTCAGTCTTTAGTCTACTCTTTTAGGAATTAAGAAGTTTTGCGTTATCCCAATCCAAAATTCATCAAAGAGGATTTGTTCTCCATCCTTGTAAACATAGACGTACAGGCACATTTTCTTGAGGGCATCTTACCAAAAGTTAAACTAGCTGGACCCCAAATATTGCACTTTTATTGTGGCAAAATGTTATCTAGTCATCAATATACACTAGATAAAATGTAAAATTATATAATCGGCCATCACATTGCCAGGAATCATCCTGATTTATCAATATTGCAAGAAGTGAAGCAAACAAGGGGGAAAAAAGACACTTTGTTTGTGGTATAAATTTAATTTTGATATAAAACTACAATATTTTTAATATTTTTTTTTGCCATTTGATGGGGGGGGGGGAACATGTGCCCCTGTGCCCCCTGTAACTATGCCACTGCTAAAATGAATTAAATATATAATTCTTAACCTTTTATAACATTCTCAACAGTAATATTTGTCTGAGTGGGTTGCCCTGACAGTCCATAACTTACCCCTCTGTTTCTAAGGGATCATCGGGCGAGGCCGTGTCAGTGGTGTCGACCCCACGGGTCTCCTCTGGGGTAAGGGGCTGGTGGTTGGCCCTGCTGGGTGCTACAAGTCCCCCATTGATGGGTACAAGGCTGATACCCACAGACTCTGCATTCTCCTACATAGCATGACGATGAGAGGGGGAAATGTGAAAGATTCCAGAAACAAGCAGCTTTCGATACAAAATGCCAAAGACATACACATTGTACATTGTACATTGTACAAGTTGTACATCCATCATCAAACATTATGCAACTTTAATGCTTAAAATGAATTGCATTCTCTAAGAAAATGAAGCACAAGAGTAGCCAAATAAGAATATATCTCCCAAATCATCCAAGACAGAGACCATAAATACTGGGCGTGAATCCCACATGACTAAAATTTATGAGATAATTAAATGTATACAATAGTAAAAGGGCAATATAAAGTTTAAATGTGTGAAAGTACAGCAGTGGCGGATCCAGGGAGGGGGCCCGGGCCCCCTCCCCTAGAAAAAAAAACATGTAAAAACACGCTTTTTGGGGAAAAAAATAAGATGGGCCCCTCCTGGCGCTCAAGGGGTGGTGGTGAATTTTGTTTCTTTCCATTTTGAAGGCAAAAAAAAATTGTGCTCACTACCCCCTCCCCCTACTGAGCGAAAAATCTGTGTTAAAGTATATGAGTTAACTCTCTTCTGGCTCCAAACAGACTGTGTATTGCAGGCACACAGAGAGAAGATTTTTCAGCTACATATACATGTATAAATAAATACAGGACTATCAAATTACAATCGGATATTACATTAATTGTATGTAAAGAAAATAGATAATGTACTTACAATGAAAGATGAAGGCACTAGTAGTCTTGCATTCAAACCTGTTGTGTTGACTATTTGAGTGGATGCTTCTGGTATATTCCTCATTATCTGTTAGAAAGATGTCATTCACATCAATATCATTAATATCATAATCACCATTACCACCAAAAACAAGTCTATCCCTGCTACCATCCATTAGTAGCCCATTGCCAATAATTGTTTGAATGTTATTCATGTTCGATCATTGTCATACGCTACTCAACACTTGCTCTCCTAAGTGATACAACTACCTTAACATGACCTGCATAGTCCTCCTCCTCCTTATCTTCATCCTCAACATCTTCATCATCATCATCATCAGTACCATCTTCCTCTCCATCTCCATAATCATCATCATCATCAACATCATCATCCACATCATCACCATCCTCCACATCATCATCGCCATCCTCCTCCTCCTCCTCATCTTCATCATCACATCATCACTATCATCATCATCACCATTATCACCGTAAACATCATCACATCATCACCCATATCATCGTCAACTTCATCATCACTAAGATCACCAGCATTTCGTCATCATATCATCATCATCATCATTAGAGATGCCAGTATTCTGAGAGGTAAAAAACAGTATTTTTAACCCCAAAAAAGTATTTTTAAAGATGAGAGAGAGACGCAACAAATATAAACAGAAATATAGCAAATATTTTACCAAAACACTTAAAAGCAGGCATTGTTGAATGTACAGGGTGGAAATTAGTTGTGAGTTATTTATCGAAGCTGGCTGCTGCCTTTTTACAGGACTCGAGAACAGAATCAGGGAAACTGGTTTGGTAACAAAACCTATAGTTTTACTCATTGAAGCTTTTTGAATAAGGATGTCTGATAGTGTGGCAGTGGACAAATTTGGTCTGAAATCAGTATCCTCCTCACAAGGCTAAATAACCTTGTCTGATGCATTGCCATGTACACTTTTTTGATAAACTGGTAGTAATACCGTATGGTATTCGTTCGACACCGGTATATACACGTATATGCTGGCGTTGTGGCGTGCGCCTGTAATCCAGCTAACAGTGGAAGTTACAAACTGATTCAGCCGAGGACGCAGGTTCGAAGCTGAGTCACGTCTTTCGGATGGTGACGTTTAAAGGTCGGTCCCCAGACGTAAATAATTAAATCTGACTGATACACGTCTGTAAAAACCCAATACACACACACACACACACTCATTTTCATACCGGGATACAGCTGTACCGACTGTCTCTTAAAATCATACCGATTTTAAGATTTTGCTGTACGTGTTATTTAATTTTCTTTCCCCTATCTTGATTTAAACCAAGCAAATATTACATTTAAGATCAATGTATTTTACCTCATAGTGCGATTGTGAATATACCGGGCAATTTCTGGCTAGATCTAACCTTAGTCAAGCCAACAGCGACAACATGGTGGATCACGCAGGCCTACCTAGACTATGTACTATATGAATGCAGCGCACTCATGCACTTTGTTTGCCATTCAAACACACACGCATGTCTGTGTGTGCTCATACATACAGTAGCTGTGAAAGCGTGGCCACATGAACAGTGAGTGAAAAAAAGCAAGGAATCGCTGAATATTTTGGAGATTCTCTCTTCATTTCCATACAATTGTGATTTGAACCTAAGACGCTATGTGGTATCAATAGTGACATCATCAGAATGAAAAAAATGAGCAAGCGTAGCGAGTGGTAAATAAAGCGATACAGATTCACTTTTCCTTTAATTCAGTTTTTTGGGGCTTTGTTTAATAGCTGCAGTGCACTGTAAGCGCAATGCTGAGCGGTATGATTGTGATATCATAGAACAAGTGTTTTTATTTTGGGATGGTATAGAATCAAAGCGAGCCGCGGTCACTGACCCATATTTTTAACAAGTGTTAAACGTGATAGGGGAAGAGAATGTGGGGATTGTTAACAAAAACGGGCAATACAATGTAAGCTATTATGAGGAGGACCTGATAATTATTAGGTGATATGACTGGATGTGTTATTATTGTGTCAAAAACGTTTTATATCTAACATGAAATATCTATCATTCTATCATGAATTTCGACGCAAGGTAGAGCATTTGAGTTGTCATTCATTTAAAGAGGGAGAGATTGAGAGAGAGATTGAGAGAGAGAAAGAGAGAGAGAGAGAGAGAGAGAGGGGGGTCTAGAGTCGTTGCAACGAGAAAGAAACTCCAAGATAAAGGGGCGGGGCATAAAGGAAAAGAGAGGGGGAGAGGAAAAGGCTGTATTAATTAAATGAGAAACTCAAAGTTGATCATCTTTGGTTTAATATTCCCAGTGTTTCAATCGAAACAGAAAACATGATAAATGATTGAGTGAAAGAAAAACCAACAAGAAAATTGATCAAAATGATCACCGCCAGTCATTGTTTTGCTTTGCTCCTCCTTGGGAGGAATAGTAGAACTGCACTCGTTCAGGATGTAACATTTGCTTTCGTCCGGTAACCGAAGAGCTGGGGATAATGACATCATTTCTAAATATTGCCAGTAATTTTCCATCACTCGCGCCAAGTGACACTCGTGAATGGAGGGGCGCATACATGTTGTCAGCACAATGCTAAGTGGTACCATTATGATATCATTGAACAATTAAAGGGATAGTTGAGTTCTTGTTTAAGACCGCAAATGCCTTCAAAGTGCATGGTTATTGCTCTTATTCTTATTTATGACATTTCTGGTGCCCTTTTACTGACCCATATTTTTTTAGCAAGTGTTAAGAGCATTTAGGGAAGAGAATGTGGGGTTCATTGACAACAGCGGGCAAAATAATAAAAGTTATAACGAGGAGGACCTGGTAATTATTGGGTGTTATACAACACCTACGTAGATCCTTGTCATTTGATTGGAGGATTGTTGGTCACATGATATTCAATAAATAATACTATTGCACGACCGTGCATTTTTGGTTATCTTCGCCGGAGGCAATCTGAATGTAATCGAGAAGGCCTGACTCCAACTTTAATTTATCTTTAATATAAGGAGCAAAGCACAATTTGTTGAAAGATGTTGTATAAAACAAATAATGAATGTTTTTCATTCGTTCAATAGTGCAAATATTTGCATTCGTTGAAAGATTAACGTTAATTCTATTCAACTCATGAAAATATTCCCACTATTGAACTCATAAGCATTCATTATTAGTATAATATGACTCAGGGGCATGGGGGACACCCTTTTCCTTCCAAAAAAAAAAAATGTTCAGTTTACGCATTCAGAAATGCCTCAGAATGTACCATAGAGCATCTTAAGGTTAAAAATTTTCCTGTATACAAATGATCCACAGGTTTGTGTGCATCGGTAGGAATTGTGTGCACAAGGTACCTTTGAATGGTTTTTAGACCGAATTCAAAAGTACCGCGAGCACACAATTTCACAGACCCACAAATTAAACCTGTGCATCATCTGATTTATAAAATGGGGCCAAAAAAATCTTCAAAAGTACAAAAATCTGTTATTTTACAGATTTACCTGCTGCACAGCAAAATCATGCTTCCAGTAATTAAGGCATGATTTTTAAATTTGCATTATTTGACTGTTGTTAGTGCAATGGATGAAAATATATGTAATGACTTACCTTAACATGAAACTATTGAAAAATTAAAAATTAAAAAATTAAAATATATTTAAAAAACACGATGTCGGTGGTGTCGATTCCCGATATCACATAATAGCATATGTTGGAACTTACTGCTCTCTCTTTTAAGACTTCAAAAGCGGTTCGTTTTGGAGACTTGCGACCACACGTGTTGTATGTAAAGTGTTTGTGTGTACGCACAATGCATATTGTACATGTACACAATAAATACACATACAATATAAATTTCAAGAAAACGTAATTTATAAGGGGAAAACGTAATGCCGTATTCTGCATGAAAAACGTAACAAATACGGCAAATATGGCAAAAACGGAACGGTTCACATCTCTGCATCATCCTTTTCATTATTCTCATCACATTCATAGACATACATCACCGTTATAGTGCTTAAATCTTCTCAATCACCATCTCCAACAACCCAATTACTCCACCAAAAGTAAAAGAACAAATCATGCATCAAAACAATAAGCCACTTCGGAGATACTATCTGATCATGGGCAGATAAAGGCTATTTGTACAAAACCCATCGTAATGACTGCTGGATATGTGTTCATGAAAGTTATGTAATCATCATTCATTTATGCACTGGCGGTACATTCTATGATACACAGGTGGAAGTATTCTTTGAAAAGGGGAAACAAAGGCTATTCATGAAGCACCTTCATCACTTTGGCAGCAATTATTCTAAAATGCACAAAGTGGGACATCTCCATGTGTAAAAGAGCTGTGGATAATTAGGGGGCATTTCTGCAAGTGTTATCTCCGAAGTGGCTTATTATTGTCACGACTCTCATCATCTTTACAACCCCCACCCTATCAGCCATCCCACCGGCCCTTTTAACCCTCACCTGTAGCTGTGGTTCTGGAACTGTACTGAAAGCCTCAGTAAGGTCCTTCACGACTCCCAGCGAGACAGGGGTCACCGTCACTTGGAGTTTGTCCTGTGAGTTCACGATGATGTAGTTGGCCATCGTCTCCACATCGGTGACCTCTGTATCGCTGTCCATTTCATCTGGAAGAGGAAATTACTTCATGTTATTTGAGGTGGAATACAAGAGAGAAAAACATAGAAATAACAAAAAAACAATGAAAAATATAAATTTCTTGTTTCATTTTGCTTTGGTGCTACAAAAAGAATGGTTGTATTCAGAGTACACATGGCTTCATATTTTACCTGAGGGATTGGTAATTGAGGATGCGTTCCTCACCAAAAATTGAACCCCTCTCTCTCTCTCTCACTCTCTCTGTCCAACACTCTGTAAAATATTAAAGATTTCACAAACCTCTTGGTTAAGAGCTACATGTAGCTAGTGAGTTTGAGTTCCTGGGCGACGACAGTGTTCCACTGTTCCAATACCTCTCTACCTTCCTGCCCCTCCATCCCCTCATTCCCCCTATCTCTCTTCCTCTCTCTTTGTTTCTGTCTGTGTCTATCCCACTCTGCATAACCTAAAATATTTCACAAACCTCTTGGTTCAGATCCAGCTAGTGAGTTTGAGTTCCTTGCCGATGATGATATCCCACTATCAGACTGCCCTGTATTAACTCCGCCTGATAGAGCCAATTCCATTCTCCTACCGCCATCTGTTTCACTTCTTCCTCCTACATGATAATCAATATTAAAACACACACATGAGAATAAATAAGTGAAAAAAATTGAAATCTGTGTTTTACAATATAATAACTCAACTTAAATACATGTACTTGCTATCTCATTTTAAAGAGAGATACCGCCTTAATTTCCTTCAGTCAAGAATCATATCATCATGTACCTAGCAGAAGGTCATCAGCACGTGTATACGCCAAAACGCAAAATTTGTAAATATTCTGTACACTATTATTCAATTTTTTAAACATGACAGAGATTTCTCTCTTAAACAAGTAATAAAACATAGAAAATGGAATTAAAATACCTAATTTCATTAGTTTATACATGTATGTCATATAAGCACAAATTTTGAAGACTTAATACAATAGTGCACATCCACATTTTAAAATCAGAATCATGTAAGCCCTTCTGCCAGCCGCAAGATGATACTTTGAATTATCTTTCATCACCATCTTCCCGGTATAAGGTTATCTTGGGTGCCTGCATCTTCTTCTGCTGTGCAGTCTCTCTATTCCATACAATGTACAACAACGTGCATGCATTTTGTTAAATACATGTAGATTACACAATAAAATTATGATTATTTTCCTCAAATAATAATAATTTTCTATGTGTGATTAGCCAACTCGTGTGGTTAAACAAACCCAATACAATGAGCACTTCCTTTCTTCATTTTCTATGCCGAGACATGAGATAGTGTTTAGTATTTTCCTCTCAAGGCAGTGTTAACATGCATTTGTATACAAACCTCCTACAGCCTCATCCTCTTCCTCCGAATCACTCGTGAAGATGTCCCTGAAGATATTCTCCACTTTGTTGAAGAATCCTCCCTCATTCTCTTCATCTTCATCTTCGTTCTCTGACTTGCTCTCCTGAGGTGGGTTCCTGTCTTCGTCCTGAGGGCTTGCAATGTCTGAAATTCATTTCCAAATTTTAAGTTCATAGAATTTCAATATTTCTTGTTTGACACATCCTTCATCTACAACTTCTCCAACTTCTCCATGGAAATCTAACATGAGTTGAATTCTAAATTAAACCTTGGAATAAACACTATACTACTTGTACCTCAGAAAACTTTTACCATTAAACACTCAGTATCTTTAACAAAATACATTTCAAGCCCAAAGCATAGATCACCTTGGGCATACATGTAACATGTACAATATACATGTCAGATATCCAATTATACAGGTGGATTCTCAAAGATCACAGAGAACTATACATCAAAGTCATTTAATTTACTGTACCTCCTTTTTTTTTTTCTTCTCTTGGGCTGTTAATCAATCATTGCCTGAATGAAGCACTTAAAAGAAGGAAAAAAAGGAATGAAACTCACCACTGCTGAGGAAGCTACTGCTGTAATGTCCATCCCACTCCAGCTCTGTCTCACTGGTCGTGTCGCTGTCAGAGTCGGTCTCAGTCACAGGGTAGGAACCAGGGGTGTGGACCAGCTGGATACCACCATCTACACTGTCTCTTGGACCATCAGGGTTCCGATCACACATGCTGTAACACTTGATCGGGTGACTTTCTGCCCGGGTCAACTAATAACAAATTCATAATGATAATACATCATCATCACCATCATCATCATCATCATCATCATCATCATCATCATCATCATCATTATTTTCATCATATTAATTATCATCTATACTGTCTCTTGGACCATCAGGACTACGATCAAACGTGCTCTGTAACATCATTATCATCATCATCATCTGCATCATCATCATTATCCTCACCACCATCACTATCACTATCATCATCATCATCATCATCATCATCATATTACCTTGGCAGTGACTTCCCATGGTCTGTAATCCCCCTCTTTTGCCATGACAGGTTCGACGATGGGCTCCCATACTGAAAGCTTCTCATTGTAAGATGACATACCTAGAAGCATCTCAGCCTCGGCTCTCAACTGAAATAAGAAGAAAAAAAATGAATTAAACTGGTTTATTGATTTAAAAACATAGCAGCCAAAGGCTGAAACAAATTAGATTTACAACATTGTAAATTTGCAACAACAAAAAAAGGAATCTGAGTCAGGGTGATTTGATTCTCACAGGATGTACATGTATGTATTTACATTGAAGGTCAGCCTCAGCAGGGCCACATGGTCCAGGTCTTCCTCTAGCTACATGTAGGCCTCAAACATGGGCAGCTGGACAGTCAGCTACACGGTCCATTCACCAACAAACTCAGGCAATGAGTAATTTAGCATTCCCTCTTGCTCTCTTTTAGTGCAATTCACACGGTGAGTACTTACATTGAAGGACCAGTCAATGACAGAAGCATGGAAACCACAGTTCAGCCTCAGCAGGGCCACATGGTCCAGGGATTCCTCTAGCTCCATGAAGGCCTCAAACCTGGGCAGCTGAACAGTCAGCTTCTGCCTAGGTGTCGTGGTGGGTTCAGTAGGTGGGGCAAAGTCTACCATGTTCTTCATACTTCCTGCAAGATTGTCGGGATAAACGAATGGTGAATGTATAAGAAAAACAAATTATAGGTGTATTATTATGCATGGTTTAAAAATCATTTACATATAGAAATCTTTTTTCATGACATGTACCCTCTGATTAATATGTGATGACAGATTACATGAACATCGTTTCTATGTCCAGTGTTAGGGTAATTTGAATTTTTCTCTGGGCTTAAATGGAGCTTTCACAAAAGAATAATAGTTCAGAGTTTAGGTTGCAATGGCGGTAAAGATTAGATTTAAGTTTTGGATCATGGTTTTGTTCCAGGTTGAAATTTGGATTTTGAACAGCCTTAGAAATTAAAGGTATTACAAAGTTTTGGTATGGGGTCATGAATTTGGTTTAAATTAATATATTGGAAGCATATGCGATTTTACAATATTCAATGATCGTTGTCGCGGTTGAAATCGAGTCTAAAGTGATGAAATGGTAAATAATAAACTCTTTATGTTGTATAGCACCCTCTCAAGACTGATATTACTTTAGCTTTAAAACAATGTTTCTTGACTACAATCGACCGATTTGCTATTCCCGTTTGGAAATTATATATCAGAACTGCATATTCTGAGATTTTCATGGTCGCAGCTACCATTGAATGGCCTTAGGCGCTATTTGAAATATTTGAAATTTACCGGGAGCACCAGTAAATTTTGATTATTCAATTTGCTCAAAGCCGAAGTGTTTTAGGGGCTAAATTTTGTAGTGCTTATACTGTAATACATGTACATCCACAGGGGCATCCAATAATATCAAAAATTTAAAGAATTACTATCCATCCAATTTCAAAATTTCCCAAAACTTTGCATTACATTTAATGCTGGAGCATGTGACATAAAATCATTGCTTGAAGTAAACAGTTACAGAGTTACAGACTGTTTACTTCTTTATTTGTAGTTTTAGTTTACAAGCTAGCATTGTCATTTACAGAACTGCTTTTCATATTTCGATTATAACTTGAGGAAGCCCTATGGGCGAAATATTGTTTCACAAAAACTGGTCAATGGAGTTCATTATTCTGTCTAGCATTTTTCACATTAATTCTATATCCAACCTGTGCAGGCCTGAGTCAGAGTACCAATGCATCAATCTACATGTAGCTAACTTAACAAAAAATTTAACAATCCTGAGAAGCAAAAATATTGAGCACACCTAGACTCATTTATCCTGTTCAATGAAATTTGATTTTTGTGAAAGACACCCGTTTCCATAGACAAAGGGCAAGTATCACAGGCTTAATATTGAGCGGGATAATTACCTTTCCTTTTATGGAAGCTGTGAGAGAAGATTGGTTTAGGACCCCATAGATCCTCATGCTCATAATCTTCAAGGAGCTGGCGGCTACTGGCAGGTTTCTGTATAATGAGAAATAATTCTTTAGTTATGACACTTTCCACCCTATTTTTTCAAAGCAAATTCTAGTTTGCCAAATGCACAGGGGTACTGTATTTAATACATGTTATGCGGTATGGATACTTGTAGAAGTCTAAAATTTGATAACAGACTTTGCAAAGTTCTGGTGTAGGCTACAGATACTGTATATAGTAGCACCTTGCAAAACAGTATGCAATACATATATGTGGTTTCTTCCAGCTACTGTAGTATTAATGGCTATACAGTGCAAACAATGCTAATACACATATTACAAACTGTTGAGCATCATGTGAGACTATTTTCAGCCAGTCACATACAGTACTAGCTTTAAAATACCTTATTTTATATAAATAGATTTTTTAAACAGCACTTCACAGGTTCCAAGTAAATCTAAACAGATAAAAGTACTCAAATAATATTATCACCCCATACAATATAGAGGTGTTGCGGTCTAGTGGATAAGTCACCCAGCTGCAGATCACAAGTTACAGGGTTTGAGTCCCGCCGCGGCACTATAATGTCCTTTGGCAAGACATTAATCTACATTTGCCACTCTCCACCCAGGTGTTATATGGGTACCCGGTAGGATGCAAAAGTTAATGTGGTTAGATGAGCAAGTGTGCGCTTAAAATGACGCCTGGCTGGAATGCTCCCCAGGGAGTGGAGAATGTGCATACATTGTGTGCAGGCAAGCCTGAATCCGATGACCGGGGTAATAATATATCTGTAAAGCGCTTAGACACATCATTGATGTATTAAGCACTATATAAAAGCGGAATATTATTATTATTATTGCACATAATTACGATAGTGCACACATACATGTACATTACATGTTAATGTAGAAAAAGCAATGATATTTTGCTGACCTGTGTGACGGATGTAAGGGCCTCGGACACCCCCCTGACTACATAAACGACTCTCGGTGACACATGAAGACATACATCAGTCAGGTCGGCGGTCATCAGGTCACCCTGGTCAGGGGTCGTGACCCGGGTAAAGGTCACTGCACAAGGTTCAAGCACCTGTTTGAAAAAATACACAAGTATTAATAACATTTTACAGATGTGAAGTCCAACAAATAATCTTAAATTTTCATGATATATCCACATCAAGATTATGAACCAGTCAAATAAAATAACATTTTTCACAGTATGACAAAGACATGGTTCTACTCTATAAAATACTTTCATGGAGATACGTATCACATGCCATTACATATTAAATAGCCATGAAAAATATATAAGATCATGATCATTATCATACGGATATCACTGATTATACATGTACATGTATGAACACATTCAGTAGCAGTTTGAGAATTGAATTATTTTCAGTGGATTCAGCATACAAAGCACATGCATAAGATAATAATAATAATAATAAAATGGTGCTTATAAAGCGCGCTTTCACTAGTCTCTAAAATAATATATTTACCTGATAAACTGTCCTCATTGCTTGGGAGTAGACGCAGGAAAACACCTGTACTCTATCCAAATTGGCAACAACCTGCTGTCCAGATTCACTGCTCTTATAGGCAAATTTACCCACGCTCTACAGGATGAAAGATTTAAAAAAAAGGAAAAAAAGAAATCATTTTCATGCAATGAAAGATTTCATAGCATCATTATATTAACAGTTAATGTAATATAAAGAAAATTCAGGGTTTACAACATGCATAAAAAATTTCCCTGATTTTTCCCCAGAAATGGGCTGTTGTTCAGAGTAAGATTTGGACAAATGAATCTTCCACATTAAAAAATACACATGTCATAGGGGCCTGTGGTATGGGAGGCACTACCCTATTTTGTTGTTTTTTAATCATACGAGCAACACACTCAATTAACTTTAGAATACCCCATCAATAGGACTTATGTACATGAACGTCCAACACCTAGGGTTAGGGTTAGATTTAGATTTAGGGTTAGGATTAGAGCTAGTGTAGCCTAAGAAAGTTAAGTCTTTAGATTTAGCTTCATTGGTGAAGCGTTGGGTAACCTACGAACGTTTGGTCAATTTTAGTGGTGGGGTATTCTAAAGTTGCTCCAATAACTTCAAGGCAACAAAAATATGATATGAAAACATGAGCAACATGCCTACCCTAAGGACAAGACATTGGCTATTCTGACTGGTTGGGTCATCAAACAGCACTACCTCTGGCCTCCGTAGCTGACATTTGACCTGAAGTGACCTTGAGGTCGGTTTTGCCGGGGTCGCAGCCCTGAGGTTCAAGCCCTCTGACTGACTCACGCTCTGACCGACTGGACCTCCTTGCACCGACAGTGTCCTGGAATTTCAAAGACAGCCACGGGAAAAATATTGATCACGGAACAGCATTAAAGGCTCTTCCATATATGACGTGGTAACGATGTTTTGTTGTTGTTGTTGTTGTACATTTGTGTACTTTACTGTATATCACACAGATACAAGTAAGTGAGTATGCATAGTACCTTTGTTACGAGCAGCTATAAATGTTTATTTTCTCCACTTGCCACTCATCTTCACGTTTAAAAATGCGGCAGTATACAACTGTGTTTTGTCATGTGTAAATGAGCCATTACCTGTGTAGGTAAAATAACTTGCAGAAACTTTTATTATTGCATTGATTGAACAAAGCTACATGTATGATGGAAATAAGTCCGAAACATGATCCTCTCTGAACTCGCACGATCATGTGCCTTCGACCATAGAATATTCATCAACAACAGAACAATATGCAATTTGAAATTGAACAAAGCAATCAAGATAAAGGATATATTCTAGCATGAAAATTATAGAGATAGATTTTGATGATCTTGGTGACTTTAATTTGCCCTTGATCTCTCTCAATATTTCACTTTGACGTGCTGCATACTGATAATCATGCCTTGTAACTCCTGCCTCAAAATGGTGTCATGACCAGAAGAAGCGGAGGGGTGGTATAATACATACCTAGATGTCTGTCTGGATGTCTGTCCGCTGGGACTGAGCGGTGATTCCAGCTTGCTCTGGGTCAACGCACTACTCAGGAAGTTATAGATGGCCAGCAGATAGTGCACAAAAATGTTGATTCTGACACCTTCTATGATGAAATCAACTGCATTGGACAGAACAACAGATAACAGGTGTAATATGTGAGTCTTAGATTTGCACATGTACATGTAGACACAAAAATTGCATAAAAAATAAAAGTTTCCTGAAATACTCATTCATGGGTAACAAAATAGTGCCCAAAGTCAACTGCACAGCAAGAAAGCTTGAAGTCTTAAAAGTACTTGATATTAACTACACGTAGTACACCTGTAATTTCTCTGTTTGATCATATATAATAGGACATTTTTACACTGATACATGTACATGTAAGTACACATCACATTCTGTGAAAAAAATTCATCAGAATCTGAACATTGGAACTAATGTACAATTAGGAACACTACGTAGACTGCTGATACTGTACAATTCCCTATTACTCACAGCTTTGTAGCTGATTTTCATCCTGAGTGTAGGTGAACTCTATCATCGGGGTCACCTTGGGGGATGGAGGGCTTCCTGGAGCAGATGTGCGAAGACGAACTTTCCTACTGCTCTTCAGGAGTAATCTTACAAGGAAAGAAATAATTAAAAAATAGGAACAAAAATATTAATCAAATGTACAATTTTGTTTTTGCATTGTAGCAGTATCTGACAGATTCTATGAGATGGAATATTTTGTTTGCAGTCTTCAATGTTATATTTTATTGTGCATCCATGTGTAAAGTGACTACCATCCCTTATCATTCAATTTACATGCACGTAAAATCAATCCACAATTCCACAATGTTGTATTATGTGAAGTTGATAGCTTTATCCACTAGGATTAAATATGAAACAAAATTTGGTGAATATATATTTTTATTTTAACTACTTTATAAGTTTTTTTTGACAATCTCATCACTCATACAGTGTATATACTCAGATACTGAAAACTTGGAAAATGCAGTCATTGGTACTTCTATAAACCTTGAAAATGAGAGATTTGAGAGTGCTCACGAAGAAAGTGATTTCAATTTCATTGTGAGTGACCTCTAAAAACCTCTTTATGTATTAAATGAGCAACATAGAAATGTTCATGTATTATCTTACTGTCTGATAGCAAGAGGGCTGTTTGGTCCAATGTCTTAAAAACCTCAAAATTGAGAGATTTGGGAGTGCTCATGAAAAAAGGGATTTCAAATTCATTGTGAGTAACCTCTAAAAACCTCTTTATGTATTAAATGAGAAATGTTCACATATTGTCTTACTGTCTGATAGCAAGAGGGCTGTTTGGTCGAATGTCTTCAAGGGTGATTGTTAGTACGGTGGCTGTGACGTTCATGGCTCCTGTACTGTAAGCAGACGCCGATCCGTTGACCTGATGGAGTCTGAAACGAGACAGACCGTTCCTCGGGTCACGGGAGGATACGCCCTTTCCACTCCTTTGCTGAAATATTATAAATAATAATAATGATAATGGTCATACTGTGCTATACTCAAAGAAGTACTATAACACTTCCAATGCAAACAACATCGGAAAAAGGAAACAAAAATTGCTCTGTGGAAAAAAGTTTTTTATGAATGGATAGATTAGATAAAAGAAGTCAGTGGATCCATTGCTTATAAAACAATGATGAGCTTTTGTTGAGATTGAAATTCATTTTGTAACAGAGGTAGATTTTGTGAGAGTTAGATATTTTAAAAATAAAGTACATTCCCCTACCAATCTTTGTTCATTGGTATAGAACTCCAGCTCAGCACCATCCATCACAAACTGAATAAACATGGTCTTCCTTGGCTTGGTGTCCTTTGGAGGAGGAGTGGGTGTAGGGACCGTGGAGTGACAGTGGTACCTGGAAGACTTTCATGAACTTCTGCCTCAGTGGTAGCCATGGTTTCTTGAAGAAAAAAAATATACCAGCAATGATGACGATGGTAAGATACATTTGTATAGCTATGAATATATACATTTTTAGGCATCAAAAGAAACTATTAGAGGGAAAATACAGATATTAAACACTTTGTACTTCAAATGTTTTGCTGATTTTGTGCGTATAGTTATTTGAAGCTGTATTTTAGTGAAAATTGATTGGCAAATGTCAAACAAAACCTGATTATATTTGAAAATTTACTCTCAGGTTTTCAGTACTGTATGCTTACAAAACTATTAAAAAAAGAGACAGCTAGTGAGAAAGGGAAAGAGAAAGAGAAATAGAGAGAGAAAGAGAGAGAGAGAGAGATAAACATGATGAAATTGGTTGGGACAATATGGTACCTAATTCTTTTGACATTACTCTGCTAGATAAAATGCCATTGCTCAAATCATGGACACACACACACAAAAATGAACCTTATCTTAGGCTTACTCACACATTATTTTCTTACATCTAAGAAATATATATCACTACATGTAATGACCAGATCAAAATTTTAAATAATTTAGCCTTTAATAATCACATGGACATATGAATTTGAGGCTTGAAATATGTGTTTTGACAACTTCATTGGTTGGTGAGTACAAGAAGAAAAGAACTTTGTAACTTGGTAACTTGACTCACCTTCAATCATTGCTTCCGCGACTACCCTAGGGGGCGCCATCAGATTATCGCTCAGCGTTGCCAAGATTGTCACAATGTCTTGTTCTCCGATATTGATCTAAAATGGATGGTTAAATGTAATTGTACATAAAGCATGTCACGAAGAACAAGAACCAGCATGTGCATGTCTATACATGCACATGTGCATAATACTAAACACACAGTATACATTTATATGTAACGTCACCATAACCATCATTATTATCATATTCTATGATGCATACATTGTACTTACATGCATTTTTGCATCAAAACATCTTTAAAACTTCTGATAGATAATCAAAATCATATAAGCACCATAATTTTCAATTATTAATGGCAAGTATAAAAATAAGTACAACCTGTATAAGAATGCACCATGCATTCCTGATCAAACGCTAAAGATACAAAGTCATGTATACATACATGAGCATTGTTTATCATATGAGTACATGTAAAGAATAGTTACACTGTTGCTCATAAAGTTGGAATAAATTTTTGTAACCTCTTTCCATGAAATGGTTGTGACACTGTGATTTATTCTTGATAGATAAAGTTTGTATCTTCTCATAACTTTATTGATCAAACTTTATATTGATCAAACTTTATTGTTGATCGGTAAAGTTCTGAGAAGATATAAATCTTATAAGAATAAATCATATTGTCACAATAATTTCATGCAAATAAATAAGAAAAAAATGTATTCCAACTATATGGGCAACAGTGTATTTAGAGGTTCATGAAAACACGAAATGAAAAAAATTTAAATGTAAACATTTTTTTCCAGCATGCATATATATGAAGATAAGAAGCTGAATGGAAGTGAAAAAATAAAATAATGGCAAGAGAAATTTCATATGGACATGTACTTGGACATCAATGCATAAACCTATTTTAAAAATAAATGTGCTTAGGGAAATTTATTTCTTATTCATTTGTGAATACATAAACAAATAAATAAAGAAATAAAAAAGTAACCAGACAAACAAATAACTAAATAACTACAAAATAACTAAATGAATGGATGAATTGATAATAGACACATAAATAAGCTAATAAATGGTGGATAGATAATTAAATAAATAAACAGATTAATGAATGCATGAATATTTAACTAAAGCACTTTTGAGTTATTAATGATAAAATTTGTGACAATTTCTTTAAAAACCCAAGATGCCTAAATGTACATATGCATGTATGTGACTGAGGAATGAGGGTAGATCTTCACGTATATGTTTCTGATCGACTGATCTTGCAGGGCATCTAATACCCTTGGAAGATGTTACAAAGAGAGACAGACACAACGCCACCCTCATCCTTCAGTGCAGTGGGTGCATAGCTGAGCATCAATTTAAGACTCGTTGGATGTCTGTAAGGCTAAATGTAAAGGAAGATGTGCAGATTTCAAGAGCAGCGCAGTACTGGCCGCATCAGAGAAGACTCTCATCAGCAGGACACCTTTCATATAGGAGTGGTTTACGCAATTGACTGGATGGGCAAAGGTTGTGGCATGGCACGATGTTCTTTGGCAAGACATTAATATACAAGTGACAATTGCTCTGTAGTTAATATCTAGCATGAGTCAATGCCATGCTTTCACCTTGGAGGTCTCTGGAACACTATCTTGAACTATGACCCTAACTCTAAACCAAACCTAACTCTTGATTGCAACCTAAGCCCTGACTCTACATGATTGACAAAAATAATAAAGCCCAGAGCAAGGATCTGTTGGATCAGAGTTTTAACTAAGCTACATGAGTAAATTTTCATTATTCTTAGGTTCACTGCATGCAAGAAGCTACCATAAAAAACAAATCAAAAGTCAAACCTGCACGATTTCCAGATTTGCAGTTACTCTGAGCGGGGTCACAGCAGCCACGTTGGGGTCAACAGGTCGGCTGAGGTCAACACGGAGTTCAACAGGTTCAATGATGAGACGATAAGAGCCAACGGTCTGATTGGAGTGGATCACAGCTCTGAATATCATACATAGGGAGATAGATAGAAAATAGGGACAAACATCTCATTAATCTAAATTACAGAAATAAAATTATCAGTGTCAAAACATGTTGTGTTGTGTTAACCTGTACAGAAGGATCTTTTTCTTTTCAATTTCCGTTGTAAAAGTGTGATTGAAATGGAGATTCGTTTGGTGAGAGGGGTTTTAATCGTTGTTTAGTCTTTATATATTGTGCTGGTAATTATTGGTATGAGATGGAGAGTCAAGGCAAACATCAAGAAGAGGGGGACAGATATAGATAAAGAGTGCCTGGGAATAGAGACACACAGATGGAGGAGTGTCAGAAAGAGAGGGGAAAAGGAGAGGGATGAGATATTATAGTAATAATAATCTAAAACCTATGTGCAATTATAGATTGGGTGTTTTATATAGAAGTAGATTTAAAACAAAAATTTGTTCACCAATTCCATGATGTAAAGCACATTGAGAATTACAGTTGACTATGCATACCGCAAGTCAAACCTGTTGGGACTCCAAAAATAGTTTGACTTTCATGTACCAGTATGCCAAATTTGACTTAGGAAGTGTAAATAACACATGTTTTGCATAGTTCGGTCACAAAAAATGACTTGTGCAACTCCAAATTATGCAGAGTTAACTGTGATTTGTAAATTGTCATTTTCTTTTCAAATTGATTACTATTCTTATTCACCTTGATATCTGCACTGATGTGTAAATAACACGTTTTGCATAGTTCGGTCAAAAAAATTGATTCGACATAGAGGGAAAATATGACTTGTGCGACTTCGAGTTATGCAGAGTTAACTATGATTTGTAATTACCATGCACTTTACAAATTGATTACTATGATACTTATTCACCTTGATATCTGCACTGATGTGAGTCTCGTGGTGATGTACATCATCAGGGGGGCCGTCACCTTAGCCCGGCCATCCGGCGACTCGATCCCGCCCTCCGTGTCGAAGGAACTGATGATTGACAGGTTGCCCAGGTTAGCCACCAAGGCGTGGGCGGAGCTTGGCTTCTCGGGGACCAGGATGATGGGGGATCGGATCTTGATGTCCAGTCCCACCTTCACACCGGTCTGCTGTATGTCATCCACCTGACAATTGAAAGGAGAGTGTGTATAGTGTTAGATTGCATGTAGGCACATAACCTTCAGTGGTTGGAATTCTTTTTTTTTTTTCCCTTTATGATGCTGTAGCAAGATGCAAGCATGCTTTTCGATGATACTTGAAAGAAAGATGGAGAGATAGAGTCTGTGTATGATGATAGAAAAGTTTGGATATTTCGTGACCAACCTGCTCAATTTTATCTCTCCTGTCATCTACCTGAATAGTTAAAGGAATAATAACACATGTATACATGTTAAAACTTTATCCAGGATTCAACAGTTTTCATGTGTTCAGCAAACTCTATACATATCAGCTTCAGTCACAGAAACTTTTCAACACACATTGAAAGCTAATTCAAAGATAACAACTTTGAGGTGGGTTTGAATATAAAATCATATGTTCCCTTCACGCTCATTAATTAATCCATTTGAATGTCTAAAAGAGTTAGGGGTTATTTCACAGTATACAAATAATATTTTATGGTTACTGGTCCCCTTACACAGTCTTCAAAAAGCACAGTTAATGGGAGAATACATACATGTAACAGATACTTCAGCAAAAGTCTATTAAATAAGCATGAACTGATGATCGGGAAATAATTTATTCCTCCCCCCCCCCCCAAAAAAAGGGGGAAAAACACAACAAACAAACATACAAATTTGGCATCTACAGAATAATAAAACAAACTTGAGGAGGCACGATGGCTCAGTGGTAGAGCAGTGGTCTCGTAACCAGGAGCATCTACATGCTTCTTAATAGCAGTCGGGTAAAGCAATCCTCAAACATCACTATCACAAAAAGAATGAAAAGAGATAACTTACTGTCTTGACTGCTATGCTGGATGCCTCTTTGGCTGTATCTATAGCACCTTGGTTAAGGAATGGCTCAAAGAAAGACTGTCAACAGAAGGATATCAGTAAAAGAGAACAAAACATGGACCTGTCATTCACCACTAAACATATTACATTGCTGTTCACATTTAAGTTACTAACCCAAGTGCATGTCTACCGATTCATTTGCAGTGCACGAGTTTCTGTCATACCAAAAATAAATTATTTTACAAACGTATTATTTCATTGAAAAAGATATATATTTCTCTGCCTGTTTTAAATCATATGCCTTAGTTTGAAGTTTTCATATAACCAACCTATACTTTCACTGATAATACCCAAATAGATAAATCAACAATGGAACATAGAAAATGTCCATGCTCATCTCAATTATTAGGGTATGACAAAATTGTAATGCATTTTATCCAGTTCAAATGCCTCCTACTCTACAAGCCTATTATGCTCTGTATACATGTAGGTACTGTGCCAGGAACACAATCTACTTACATTTACTGTATCATATAATATCATTTATATTGAACCCTCAACAAGTTATTTTGGGGGGTCTCGCAGCCAGGGAGTAGTTGATTTTGCCACAACCTGCAATCTTAGCCATAGGGTGGCAAAAAATTACAAAAACTCAGCGCCAAACATACAGAAGGACAAATTCTGCCCCATTCCTTTAGGGTTAATTTTAGTGATCAATAAAAAATAATGAAGTGACAGAAAGTGTTTCTCACCAGTAGTTCCTTGATGTAAGGTCCGAGCAGCACTACCTGGATGCTTCCCAGCCTGACTTTCAGGCTGTAGTCCAGCTGGACGTGGGTGGGTCCTGTAGAGGCCCCAGGGTCTGGAGGAATGATGGTGGGTATGGGCTGACGGGTGGGCTGCTTGAACTGCACAAACTGTGAGCAATGTAAAGAAAATTATTATCATCCTAGATGATTTAAGCCTTTGACCCACTGAATACTGAGTTTTCTCATTCCCCTAGACATTATAAAGGAACAGTACATGTATGTACCTGGTTTGGGTAGGCACTGGGTCAACTTATTGTACCATCCAGTTTAAAAAAACACTGCACAATACTAAAAATTTGTGGTGAACAAATTTATATTATGAGCACTACTGTTCTTTGGGTCATTGGTTTATTTTTTATTTTGAAGTAATGTCATAGAGACCTTGTATTCGGAATCATTATTATAATGATTTAAACATTAAATTTGCCCTGATTCATGCAAAAATATTAAATTAATCTTAGTGAACAAATACAGTGTAACAATTTGCTTTTATAATTTTTTTTAAATCATCGATCTCCTAAAAAAATGTCCAACTTTCATTGAGGTCTCATTTAAAATAACATATAATATCTTCATTGCATAACCATTACTGAAGGCTTACCCTAACATCAATAGCAGTCTGATCCTGTAGACATATGATCTTTGGATAAGCGGTGTCAACTACTGCATCCTCAAAGGAGAAGTCTTTCAATCTGTAAAAATTGTAAAAGGATATCAAGTTAACAATGTTGGGGACCAGATGGAAAATGCTAATGGTGTACAAACATTCGACTTACATTGATTGATTTGTTGGAATGGTTTATTGGAGTAAAAACAATAGTTCGATAAAATAAATTCACATCATTAGAAGTCACAAGAATGAATTGCAGAGAATGATCATACACATAAAAATGATTACATTTACAAGAGCATAACCATTATTACATTATTGGGTATGTTAAAAAAAAACCTGTAATAGTAGTTTCAATCAATTTGCAGTTGATAATGAGATCTTTGAAATCCGTATTAGAAGGAGCAAAGGAGCATATGGGAAGTTCAATAAAAACAAATGATGGACAATTTTGAAACTCTACGCTTGCAAAATGAAGGTCCAATTCACCTTCCGATCAATAGGTTTAAAGTCTAATACATTTGTAAGGCACTAGTACTCGTACTGACTCATAATGGGCCTTCCCACTTCTTCCATTTATCCATTGCATAGAAAGGGAATAGGGAAAATATAATCTTGATACTGCACAAGTTCAATCATCGTCATCTGCAATATAATTATCCCTAATCATCATCATCATCATCATCATCATCATCATCATCATCATCATCATCATCATCACCACAATCATCATCATCATCGTTGTTTACTCACCTTGCTTTCACAGTCATCCTAGTATCCTTGTCTATAAGTGAGAACTGTAGTCCTCTGATGTAGACATTGGCCAGAGACTCGTAGACATCGGTCAGCGTGATGCAGAGGTACTCCATGGTGGCCTCACCATGGAACCGGATCACCCCTCTGACGGGAGCCTTGGGTGCCTGAGGTTTAGCCGGTGGGTCCATCTCTGCATATACATTTGCAGTGATAATGTACACATGAATTCTTACAAAAGTTGCAGATAATCTAGCTAGAACATGAGGTACATGTCCTAGTATAAAGCTACATGTAGTTAACCTTTGGACAAGAACTTTGGTAACCTTGAATTTGTTGAGAATTTTATCTTTCATGACTACTCCTAATGTACATGTACATTCTTTAAACACACACACACATAAGGGATGCTTCAGATATGGATGGGAAATTAGGTGTCATAAAAGCAAATGAAAGAGTGAAGATTAGATGACATCCGAATAGCATTAACAGTAGCTACTAGCTACATGTATGAATAGGAGGGGTCCAAGAAGACTTCCTTGGGGGAGATTACAAGAGAAAGGGAAAACTACATTTATTTGGTTAGAGAACATTAAAAGACTAAAATCCCTTAATTAATTCCAAAGCCACTACAAGCATTCTCTTTACACGACATTGTAGGTATGTTAGTGTCTTCAACCATCATTGAATCAATATTTTCTCGGATTCTTAGCAAAATTCACAATACTCCTTACAAGATCTTAACCTTTAAGATCTAACACATGAATGGTATGGGATGCAACTCACCTTGTTGTGTTTCTGTACTGGGAGGGGTGGGTTCAGGGTCTGGTGCAGGCAATGTGCCAACCTTCTCGGTCAGCGAGATAGAACTCAGACTACATGGACATGAAATGAATGAATAACACAATAACTAGGTTTTAATCGAAAATGGTAATCTATTCAATATTAATTACCAAACTTGGGAATACTGCTGTATTGTGCAAGTTTTAATGCGAAAGAAACTCTCTCTAACTGATTAAGGGGAAGATTATTGAAATGATAACAAATGGTTAAAATTTGGTTTCTTTATAAAAAGAAATACTATCCAATAAATCACTTTGGGAAATGTATTACAATGTTTATCAATGAGCTAAAGAATGATATGTTGGATTTAATTGATGTGCATATTTATGAAATGAAAAGTGAACTTTAAAAATAATGGCTAGTATATAACATGAGTAATTGTGATTGTGTCAATATGTCAATATAACTACAGAACAATGATATTTTTTAAGTGATTCTAAACTGTTTGAATAATCAATTCATAGATCAGATGAATTTATATTAACTTTCTTCACATTTAATGCTATGCACTTTGACCAGTTGATTTCACTTCCTCTCTCCCTCTCTCTCTCTCTCTCTCTTTTATCTGCTCTATCTATCTTTCTCTATCTCTGTATATCTGCTTGTGTTTCTTGCCATCCCTGTCTCAGCTTCACTCTCTCAATCACTGCCTGCAGTGTCTGCACCTTGTTTTCCTACAAAAATCCAATTTGCCGTTATTACACTCATATTTCCAATGTCAACTGATTCTTTACAAACCTTGTAATCATCTCTGTAATGGACTTCTTCATGAAGAGCACGGCTGTTCTGTGAAACAGGATATTGAGTGCACTGAAGTTGATGACCACTGCCTGCTCTGTAGATCCATAGTAACCACTGAAGTCTGGGCACTTAGCGTCAACCTGTTCAAGTATAAAAGTACACAAAGAAGCATTAATATAACCTGTAGATGAATGGAAGTTGAAATACAACTTACAGCAATACAAGTACACTTGAAGAATTGATCAATACCACAGTTCATTTGCTACTGAAATCACAGAATTTTACAAGAAACTGTAGAACAGTGCCTTTGGCAACATCATTTTGTGGTGTTCTTAATATACTGCGGTTAAGTATAACAAAAGAAAACCTTAAACAAAATTTTCATGTAACATGTAAACATGTTGTATCTATGAGCAATAATAAGAAAAGTCTTGTATAGTTCAGTATCTTTAATTTCTTTTTTCATTTGATTATTGCCTACTTTCATTTCATAATTTCTTCCACCTCTTGAACAAATTATTTTGACCAGGATCCAAAGAATTTCATGGACAATTTACTTCATCTATGACTGTTTGTATTGACATGTTATTTTGATATAGTAAAATTGCAGATTACACACCTTCCTGTACAGTACAGAAAACAGCTCTGAGGTAGCGGCTGAGCTGAGCAAATGAAGATAAGTGCCGTCTGGACCTAATTATAGAAGGAAAAAAAAAAAGATCTTACATTTTCAGTTTGAAAGTCAAAATGCTGTTGAAGTAGGAAAGGTACATGTTACTAATTGATTTTGTGTGAGGAAAAAAAAGAAGAAATTTAGCAATACAGTACTTTGCAGCCACAGGATCATGATTGAATAGAGTATTTTTTACAGAGTAGCCTTTGGAACTGATGTTGTACAGCTTAACATGGGCATTCCAAATTAGATTTTTGATGATGTGTCATATATATTTTTGCATAAATGCCTCCAGTCAACTGTAATTTTTTTTTTTTAAACCCCCTCTCTCTCTCTGTCTCTCTTCACTTTTCCAATGTACCTTGCAACTGATAAATGTTATCATGTCAAAAGATGTCAAAAGATTTACAGCATACTGACACACTTTAATATATTTAAGACTTTAAAAGTATATGTAGTAGACAAGAAACCCTTACAAATCATTAACATGCCGTGAAAATGTAAATTTGTTTCAAAAAATTCAATATATTGCTCACCTATATGGAACTTATCAATGACTTGGATGCCCCTCAGTCCCATATGTAGAGCCTGGCCATAAGTACTGAGAGCCACATCCACACACACAGAATCTATCCTCAGGCTGAGGTACTCTGACTCTCCAGTCTCGGTGGGGGAGGGAGGAGCTGGACTGGTGCTCCTATCTCCGGATGTAGCTGGAAGGGGTAGTATGCTGGTGCTCGGCTTAGAAATGGACACCACAACCTGAACGAATGTAGAAACACAAGACTTGGTAAATTTGTTTGTTTGTTTAATAAAATTTGCAACTTGTATGTACATGCATACATGATTCACAATATATTTGAAGGTGTTGGGTGCTGTTAGGCAGATATGAGTGCATTTAAATTTAGACTCAGTAAAACCTTCTTTATTGACCACCTGCATATAGGAAGACCACATACTTAGTATACTATCCACAGTTTTGTTACTTGAACATCCAGCTTTCAGGGATACCTCTAACAAGCTGGAGTCCCATACAGTGCTGTACAATATGAAGCCTGAAAAAAGCCTGATATAGGAAGGTGTCAAGACCAGAAACCAGGCTATGGCCTGAAAACTGGCATCCTTGAACTTTGTGTAGTTAAAGCCACACTGCCACAGAGTCACACTGTGGTCCTCCAAACAAAGACATACCTCTCTGATGACGAATCTGAGGAGTGTGTGGGTTTGGTTCGTAGCGGAATCGTTGTCGTGAAACTTGGGAACCTGTGACGAGGCTGCCCAATGTTGGATGTCCTCATCGGAATGATCTGATGCTGTGTAGTATACATCACCTGTATCAAAGTAAAGGTCATATGTGAATAGCAGTCAGAATGATCTGATGCTGTGTAGAATACATCACCTGTATCGAAGTTATGGTCATATGTGAACAGCAGTATTTTGGCTTGACAAAGAGATTAAGTTTCAGATGAATTTCAGATGAATTTCAGATGTCTTTGAATCCTGAAGTAGCACTTCATCACAAGAAACAGATGCCATGAACTTTGTTATATAATAAAGAGCAAACATAAGGCTACAGGTTTATTCTTTTAGCTGATGACTATTCTCTTGCTGAATTGGTATCTGTTCCATCACATTTACATTGCCACCTCACCACAAGATCACAGAAATACCTTTCAGGTGGGACTTCAGACTATGGTAAAAACTCAAACCCAAATAATTTATGTCTGAGAAGGACTGAAGAAGGCAACAACACCACAAAACTATCTCTGAGTGGGACTACTGCTTGTGATATAAAAAAGTATATAATTACCTTTGAGTGGGGCTACAGGTGGGGCCGGTGGTTGTACAGGGGCACTATCTATATCGTCTACATTGGTAATCTTCCTGGTAGGCAGGGTTGTACCAGCGATCCTGGCCTTCCTACTCCATAGCATGAGTCTCTTGGTACGACGCAAGGCAGCAGAGGAGACCTCAGACTTCACTGCTTTGAGATCCTACAGAAAAGAACAGAGTCACAGATTTTATTGAAAAACCTTTTTTTAATGTATCTGTTACTCATGTTGTTGCTATTATTATTAAAAAACACATCAAACATGCAGCCGAAGAGCTGAAATTGTTCAATTGACAGAATATCGCATTTCCAAGAAAGTTGATGAAGTTTTCAACTTAAATTTCAACAGAGAAGAACAGAGTTGCAGATTTTATTAAAAACCTTTTTCTAAACAATATATCTGTTACTCTTGTTTTTGCTATTATTGCTGTAAAAACACATCAAACATGCAGCTCAAGAGCTCAAAATTGTTCAATTTACAGAATATCGTTTTTATGAGTTTTCAACTTAAAGATCATCAAGCATACCAAATACATACATGTCCATGTACATGTATATTCATGTGGGATTACTGTGAGACTATGTGAGGATCTGCAGTCTTCAGATGGTGAAAATAATGTATTTATTTCAATGTTTGTTACCATCAATGTAGAATGTTCTTGGTGCAAATCAATCAATAATCAAAATCCTTTTCTCCCCATGACTGAAATACATCAGAGTTGCACTTACAGGTTAACAACTAAATTATTCATACCTTACCAAGTTTTGTAATTTTTAATGTAACGGTATGTGAAAAATTGATTTGTCCCAATTCATGTTTCTTGAGAGTGTGACATATTAAAGCTTACATCTAAAATTATTCAAGAAAGGCCCTAATGCAACCAGTTCACCTTTCATTCTTGAGTTACGAAAAACACAAAAAGCATCAAATTTACAAAGGGTATGAATAATTTAATTGTTAACCATACAAATAGAGAAAGAGTATAACTGTATAAAAAGGTATCATGAATGCAGGGGGATGATTTGACAACAGGAAAATCTTAAAAGCTTCTTTAAAATGAGCTATGAGCCTATTCAATAGCCATGGTCCAGTAAGATTGAATTGCAGGATAGTCCTTGATCGAAATCACTCAACTGATTTGTTTTGGTTTTTTTAAATAAATAAACCATTTATCTATGATCAGAGACCGTAATTAATCAAGACTTACAATTGAGGGCATCGGAGTCCTGTATGGAATGTCATTGGAACTTGCTTGTACATCTGGAAGTGGAACATTCTTGGCAAACTGTAAGAGAAAAAGTACACAAAAATGTGTAAAAATAAAGCCCTCATGTAGGAATGCTGTTTATGGTTTACTCATAACAGGGCAACCACAGAGAGAAAAGACGTCTACAGGGATTTGAAAAAATATAAAGAGGTGTAATCATTTTAAATATACATGTGCTTAGATGTTATTCATGATTTTCTACAAACTGGGCATACTTTACATCTAGATTAAGAGTCAGCTGGGCACTGAACTTAAGTACACATGCAATTACGCAGCCAAATTCAGACCGGTACGCGAAGAGCAAACATTATAAACTATCATGCGATCTCCAACATATTGTGCTCTTAAACAGTATCAAGTGTTATTGAAACAAGCTGTAGATATTTTCATACATTTACAATTATTCAGTAGGGCCTATTCCCTAATATCAGTGGGATTGTATTACCTTGACAAGAGCTTGAATCTTGGAGTCTGATATCGCAAGTTTCAGTGATGGTAGTACTGCTTCTATTTTGTGCCTTGATGAAGAGAAAACAAGAAGAAGAAATGTGTGTGAATAATTGCATTTATTTTAAATGAAAAACATGACAAGTAGACCAAGAGCCTGTCTCAAAGTAGTCACTGTCTAAGTATTCCTTCAACCCTTCCCACTGTCTTTGCTTCTAAATACAATCAGAGGGTATAAGATTGTAAGATTGTAGGACTACGGCAAGATTCTTTTTTTCAAGGAGAAAGATACCAATATATACAAATCTATGGAACAAAGCAAAAAAATGTTGGAATGTTGCCTTTAATGTTTACATCTAGTGGTATTGCTTGTAAGAACTGAATACAGTACTCACTGTGGAAGTTGTTTGTAGTCTGGTTTAGCACTGATGAAGGTGTTGACCTGAAGACTTAAACCTGGTAAGATGTGATGTCTGGACTCCCTGGCCTGAAGGGCTTCCCTCCAGTCTGCACCTGCATGTACATTAATGTATATAATAAACATCAAAATTATTCATACTTTTACAAAGTTTTGTAACTGTTTAAGTATGTGAAAAACTGATTTGTCCTGATTTGTCCTGATTTATGTTCCTTGAGAATGTATCTTTACATCTAAAAGTACCTGTATTCAACAAAGGCCCTAATTCATCAAGTCCACCTTTCATTCTTGAGTTTTTTAAAGTTTTTTTTTACAAGGGGCATGAATAATTTAGTTGTTAACCGTAGATATACAACACTGTAAAGCCTGTATATATATATAAAGACAACAGACTCCCTAGCTAGAAGGGCCTACTCCCCAGTAAAAATACAAATAATCAAGCTTTAATGGTGTACACATGCAGGATTTACCGATGTCTGTTATCAATAACAAATGCTAAATTTCTATGACAAATTTTCTCTCAGCCAATCAAATACCACCATTTCAGAAGCTTTATTTAGTATTATTTAGTAGTATTTCAGAAACAAGTTTTATGAAACAGGGCTCTGGTGATTTTCCCGACAATAATTACTCCATGGGTATATTTCCTACACTAGTCAAGTTCCTAACTTTATCTACTCTTTATTTGTAGTTTTATTTATACAGGTTTAATAGCATTGCCATTGTTACATAATTGCTCTCCACAAGGGCCTGGAAAACACACATTTAGTACATAACCAATATGTTTTACGAATGCAGTTACAGAAAAAGTTCTATATACAAAATTGTTAATGATATTAGAAAAAGAATAATCTACACTGTATCAGATTGAAGAGATGATCAAAAATGAAATATACATTAACCCTCGAATTAACTGGCCATAACCATAAACCTACATGTAACATTAAAACCCAATCACATCACCTATATGTAACATTAAAACCCAATCGCATCACCTACAGTACATGTAACATTAAAACCCAATCACATCACCTACAGTACATGTAACATTAAAACTGAATCGCATCACCATACCTACCCCTATGAATCGCATCACCTACATGTAACATTAAAACCCAATCGCATTATCCACATTTAACATTAAAGTCCAATTGCATCACCAACATGTAAAATTCAAACTCTATCGCATCACCATACCTGCCCCTATGCATTCCTTTATGAATAATATAAAAGCCAATAGCAAATGTTGCTCTAGCGTGGTTGCTTATTAACAAGCAGTTATGCTTTCTTAGCAGTCAGGTAAAATAATCACCACTAAACCAAATATGTCTGATCACCTACATGGCTCCAAAGAAATTTCAGACAAGGATTTTGAATTACTGGAAACTTGTCCATCTCGGAACTAAATTTGAATGAGATACAGTAGTTGAGAGAAGTCAACAATAAATGTATCCCATGAAAGATGGTGACCATGACTGCAAGTTTTTTAGGGGCCCCCCAATTTTAGTTAAGAAAAATCCATACCTTGCTCAACAAGTAAGACTTGTATGTCTGTGATTCTGATGACAAACTTGTCATACAGTCTGGCTTCTATCTCAGTAGGAGTAGCATCCTGAATGAAATAAACAACACATGAGAGATTAACATTTTTGTGAATATTCTAGATGTGAAAGATCTTCTTAAAAGGGTACATCAAAAAGAACTTATCTGATTATTAGTGCTGAGTAATAAGGTCTACAATGTACAAATAAGATATGTACAGTGTACGTGTATACAGTAGGGTAGGGTAAACTGAAAAATTTGATTAAAGGTTAGGGTAACAGCATCAAAAATAAATCTCTGACATGTGTGTAATTTTGCAAACCCCTAGAAAATACAAGAAATGAATCATTTTCAGACGTGCATGACTTTTTAAAGAAATATTTGTTTAAAGTGCGCTCTATGCATTCTTTATATTTTTGACCTGCAGAGTTCCCCCAAATTCATAAAACTGAAACATTCAATGCTCATGAGTAATGTCCAGCACTAACAGATTTTCCAGAGGATCACATAGACTTACCTCAAGAGCAGTGGTGTCCTTCTGTAGCTCACTGTTAACCCTTAGACTACCAAGGTCTAGAATGAGCAGATGGCCCCCAAGGTCCAAGGATCCGTGCTCAGGAATGATGACGTTTGGTGACTTCACATCAAAGTCCACCTGGATTGTCTGAGAAATACATGAAGGCATAAAAATTACATACCCAATCGAACATCTCTTTGAGTTAATGTATCAAAATATCATATAAGATTCTGAGATTTTCTGGCATGTTGCTTTAAAAACTCTATATACAAATCAATCCTTTTAGAAACTTCTACAGTTTCAGCTCCCTATCCCCCATCCCAGAAAGAGACAGATGTCGTGACATTTTTTAATAGCTGCAAGATACATCTGTTGCTATAGTGCAGTATTGTTTCACCCGATCATACTGTACTTACTTTATGATTTTGTATTGCATAGAGAAGGTTGTTCTGGGAGGCCTTGGCAAGCTCCTGCACCCCGGCATAGGCAGCCGACTTGAGGCCTGACAGATCCAAGCTATCCACCTTGAGGAAGCCGATGAGCTCTGAAACAGCATACTGATTGTAGACTATGTCTACAGGCTCTGAAGTGATGGCCAGAGCCATGTCTGCAGGGACAGTCAATGGAGAGGTCTCAAAGTCTATACTGAAGACTTGGGACGTCATGGAGGTGTCTGGATGAAGCTTCTCAGAAGAGATCAGAGGAACCAATTCTCTGTTCGGTAGGGCACCCTCTACCCGCATGGCATCTGTACTCAGCATCACACTGAAAGGAAGAATTGAAGTCAAATTTACTTTGATAGCAGATTATATCATGTAACAGTGTTTCTTGCTCAAAAGGATATAGACAGGCTTTACATTTTGTATTGCTACTTCCAAAATGTCTTAAAAATGAAAATATTTGCGTTTTGATGAAGATGAACACAACACTGTAATTGCTAAATATTATCCAGTATTCTTCAATGTACGTGTCATACCATTTATTTCCTTGCTGTCTGGCTTGTACTGTATTGTTGACTGGTCTGAGCTTGTACGTTCTGCAACAAGTATTTCAGAACAGTTCCACGTCTGTTCTTCAGAGACGTTGTACAACCCCATAAATCCCCTAAAATTCTTACTGAAACTTAAGATGACTGGTACTACATCATACTCACTGGGCAGCACTGGACATGTCCAAGTTGGCAACCAGCTTGTACATTCTGTAACAGGCCTCTCACTTTTAGTATAACTCAATGTCTATTCTCAAGCGACATTGTTCAACCCCCACAAAAACCAATAAGAAACCCTACATGGACCACAGAGCACAATATACTCACCGGACAGCACTGTTGAATGGTCCAAGTTGGATACCAATACATTCAGTAACAAGCCTCTCAGTGTGGGACCATGTCTGTTCTTCAGAGCTATTGTACAACCCCATACAAACCCACCAGAAACCACACATGGACAACAGAGCAACAATATACTCACTGGACAGCATTTTTGACTGGTCTAAGTTGTACTCCAGCTTGTACATTCTTTATAAACAAGCCCCTCAGTGTGGCACCATGTCTGTTCTTCAGAGACATTGTACAATCCCACAAAAACCCACCAGAAACCCCACTGAAACCTAAGAGTAGAATAAACTTACTGGACTACATTACTGACTGGTTTGAATACCAACTTGTACATTCTATAGCAAGCCTCTCATGGTGCTATTATTAAACATAATGTACGACCCCAGAGAAACCCTAATAAAACCAAAGAGCAACCATATACTCACTGAACAGCATTGTTGACTGGTCTAAGTTGTACTCCAGCCTGTACATTCTGTAGCAAGCCTCTCAGTATGGTTCCATTTCTGTTCTTCAAGGCCACAGTGCAGCGATCAAGGAGGAAGCTTACTTTGGTTCTCACATACTGAAGAAAAGACAAAAGTACGTAAGTTTGTGCCAGGCTTTATACAAAAACAGTAACATCACAAAGTGGTGATCAAAGGTGTTTAGAGTTTCATTTACAGTAAATGATTAAAAAAAGTCTGAAAGAAAATATGAAGAGGTCTACATAAAATCAGGCAATTTAATGAAAAAATATAATGAATTTAGTACAAGTTTAAGTGAACATATCCAGTTCGTGTTGCAAAAGATGATAACGCGATAGCCACTGACTTATTTCAGTCATCTAAAAGTAATTTTTGTGCTTTACAACAATATTCATGCACCAATCTATAGCTGCGCAAGGTGCTGCACCAAGTCCAGACATCTAAACAAAATACAAACACAACACAATTTCTCAAAAATTCTCCATGAAATTTGTCCAGCATTTCACATCAGTGTATGCTCATTTAGATATTTATCTTTTCAGACATGCTGTACTACATGGGCAAACCTTGGTGGTTTTGCAATAAGGAATTTAATTAGTCTGATCGAGAAATATGAAAGCAAAAGCAGGAGAACTTCCAGCCACATAGTGATGAAACTACTGACCTGTACAGGAATAGGGCTAGCATCCACACTGCTGCCCTCTCTTGACTCATTATAACCTATCCCAGCATACACCTTGGCCTTCTCTTCCTCTGTCAGCCGAGACCATAAATCTAAAGATGTAAATAAGATGCAAGACATGATATTTTCATCCATTTTCAATCATCTGCCATCTAATAATGCCATCTAATAATTATTTTGTTATTAAATATGCATATATTACAGGGGTGATAATGAGCACTAAAAAAAAGGGTTTTTTTTCCCTCAACATCTAACATTCCCCCCTTTGAGTAAGAAAATTGGGAAACCGATTTTAATTGGGTAATTATCAGGCCTGATATTAGCTCAAAGCCACGGTGATTGATTAGTAACAAAATATATAGTGCCCGATACAACAAAGGAATGTAATAGTTGTTATTATATGTTATCTGTTAATAAGGTTCACTTCGTTAAAACTATTGTACATATCATATGATGCAACAAATGCGTGTGAAAATGATACAAAAATTATCTGTGACATTGCCTTCCAATATTGTTTTCTTCTTCTGAGGAACTCACTCTCCCTTTCTATCTCACTCTTACTCTCTCACTCTTTTTTTTCTGAATCATGATTATTTCAAACTGACCTTCATCGTCATCCTCTTCCTCCTCTTCCTCGTCCTCATCCCCGTAACCTAGGAGGCGCATGAACCAGTTGGTGTCCTCTGCTTTCTTTTTTCTCCTTGCTCTGTCTCTCTCTGGTTTCTCCTTGATGAACTATGAAAAGTGATTCAGAATAAAGATAGGAGACATATTTGAAGTTTTGCAATATTAATTTTAAAAAAACGTTTAATACCAAGTTGTTCATTTGGATATGTCTGTACATCTGTAAAGAAATATTCTTTTCTTGATACATGGAAATTGTTCTTTTGAAGAGTTCTCAGCCTTTATCTGTTTAATACTTTGTTTTCTTCTTCATAATGGTTCCAGTAGTTCCATTGATTTAAATTTTGCACACATGCAAAAAAATGATATTTCAGTCATTGGCCAACATGTGCATTCTCTACCCATGCTCGTCAAACATTACTTCAATTTTACTATTTTACTATTTGTGATACTGCTACGTATATTACATTTAATAATATTCAAGGCAGAACATTTGTTTTGAGGTAATAACTTCATTCTCCTACATGCATGTATGATTGATACTACTATAGTGACTAACACTGAAAGACACAATGGCAGAAATGTTCTGTCTATCACTTTCATGTAATTTATTGTCAATGAGTAATTAGACAAGGGCCCAGATGCTTCTACACACCATTCAATTTCATTGTGGCACATTTGTCGGCTCAGATCTGCAACTGCTAATTTCATTTCTCGAGTCATCAGGTCTCATCTAATTTTCAAACCTTTTATTTTCCTATCAGTATTGCTTTATTGCTTGTGCATATACAGGAAGTTTTAGAATTATTTTTAAAAAATTATGGCATGAAGAGGTTGAAATCAGAGGACTAACTCTACCCACTTTAATAGACCTGGGGAGTGTTTCACAAAGACTAAGATCAACTTTAAGTTGGATTTAACTATGGCAGGCTGTTCATGCCACTGTTTGCTCTCACCATTATGATCAATTTAGATATTTTTTCCATCAATAATGAATTATCAAAAAATGTAAATTCTGTAAAGTTGTGACCATATTTTGTACGTCCCTTGAAAGACCAATGCCAGTAAAATGGTGAGCGCAAACAGTGGCATGAACGGCCTGCCATAGTTAAGTCCAACTTAAAGTCGATCTTAGTCTTTGTGAAATAACACTCCCCTGGACTTATTAAACTTAGTATGCTCTTATGACAGCAAGTCAATGACAGCAAGCTGAATAATGCATGTTCATGTACTGTAAATGAATAGGTAATAAAATAATTATTAAAAGGTCTTTATTGTCAAAAATTTTGTTTGAACATATCACACACTTCAACTATTTACCTCTGTCTTGGCCCTCTCTCTGCCTGCGATGATGTTGGTCAGGTCCAGTCTGTCCTCCAGACCCCTGAGTTTCCTGTCGAGAGCCTCTGTGCTCTGCTTGGCCTCCTGCAGGACCAGCTTCTGTTTGTACTTCTGCCAGTAGGTGTTGTAGATCTCTAGGTGGGCTTCTATCCTGGGAGCGGACCATGGACGGATGTGCTCCTCCAAGATGGCTTTGTATGCGTAGTGCCACCTGGGGTACGGATTGCATGGGAAAGAGAAGAAAAGAGAGAGGGGGAGAGAAGGAGGGAGGGAGGGAGGGAGGGATGGGGTGAGAGAGAGGGGGCGGGGGGAGACAAAGACAAAGGGAAAGTAGTAGAGAGATATGGAGAGTGGTAGCGAGCAAGAAAGATGGAATGCCAGAGGGTTACAGTAAAAAAGAAACACACAAAGATGGGTAATTTATTTGTTCATACTTAATTTCCTGGTGCATTTTGTATCCTTATATTCAAGGCATTACACTTTATAAATCTCCACTTATTATCATCATCATCTGCACCATTTTCATCTGCACAATCTTCACCATCATCATCATCAACAACATCATTATCATCATCATCATTATTATGCTTATCATCATTACCATTATTATCAGTATACATGTACATGGACATGGACACTGCACAAGTATGAAAACTAAACGTATTTGTTCATCTGCACAACTGAATAAATTGCTACTAAGACAAACTAAGATTCATTATTTATTTAAATTCTTGCAAAATTACAAAAACTGATTTTAAAAAAATCAAAGCTGATGGCACAAAGAAACAAGAGGAAATTACAAAAATTAGTCCCCAGAGTGTCCAACACTGACCATTTCTTTGTGTTTCCTCGGACACCGACACCTGGCCTATACTTCCGGTATCTTTCGTTGACCGCCAGCAGCTGCATGGACTGGGCGAGGTCAATGACGCAGATGTACTGTGGTCGTGTCAAAGAGATGGTGAGGGCGGAGGTGAGGATGTCCAAGATGATCTGTGGGTTGGTGTAGTCCGTTGGAGGGTCGGACTTGTCAAAGGTCAGGCGGGCTGTGGTGGTCACTGGCTCAACAACTTAGAATGAAAACAGCAATGATGATATTTCAGTTTTATTTCTATCTCGCTGATAGTGGTTACTTTACACAAAACATGTACAGAGCAAGAAGAACAATTATGTAATTCGTATCATTTACATGTAACACAAGGGTAAATCCTTCTGGCTCTGTACAACGGACAAGACAGAAATTTTGAAGAAAATCTTAGATGATAATTGCAGTGATCTGTTTACATCTACTACAATTATTAGCAAATATCATATAAATAGTATCAATAAAACAAACAGCAATAGAAGTAAAATCACTGCATAATCATTTTTTTTTACATGGAATCCATATCTTTAAAAATCACATATATGGAAGTAAAAATATATTTCAAAAGTAAAATCTTGTCTATCTTGGAACAAACATCTAGTTTGTTTGGAATTCCTACATGTATGTCTTGTAGAAATTATGTGGCTGTTGGGGAGGACTTAGTCCATCTGACTCACCAAAATTGAAGGGTTGACCTTTGATCTGGTGGCTAAGGATGGAACTTTTGAGGATCTCTTTCCATTGTCCATTCTTGACATAACCAGAGACTGGGTGCTCCACCGATGTGTTCCAGTAGGCAGAAAACCCAATGGCTTCCAACAGCTGAAAGAGAGCAAAGGGTGACAATGTGAGAAAGGTAGAGAAAAAAGTTGATAAAGTGACTGGACATTAAGGCCATATAAAAAAATATTCATGTTTAGCGTCCCCGCCCGCTTCCTTTTTGGGGGCCGCTTGCCCTTTTTTTTTTCTTTTTTTTTCAAAAAATTTTTTTTTCAAATTTTTTTTTTCTTCAATTTTTTTTTTTAAATCTTAATGAAAAAACATGAAAAACATACTGCTATAATGGTCTTTTAATGAATTTAAAAAAAAACACATAAATGCTGGCGGTCATCTTGAAAAATAGCCCGAAAGGCTGCCCAGCCAGTCGGGGAAAATGAACAGAGCAGCCATTTTGAAAGAAAAAAAGAAGAAAAAAAAGGGCCTCCTCCTTCCTATTTTTCAAAAAGGCAGGACGCTAAACATGTTTTTTTTTTTATTTGGCCTTAGAGTCTAAGGACTTGCTTCAGATGTTGGGCCACTGATTTGAATAACTTCACTTACAATATGTAATTACATCATGTGATAGATGTGTAAAGAGTCAACAGGAAACAGAAAGGAAAGCCAATAATCACATGGAGAAGAACAATAGACAACCTAAACGGCAGACTGGAATCAAGAAAATCGAAAGTCAAAGACAGCTAGAACACAGTGGAGGGAACTTGCGGATTGATGTCCTCTCCAGGACAGGACAACCCAAGGTCTAAAGTCTTAGGTTCTTACAAATAAAAACTATTTTACTCATATACAAATAGGACAGTTCTCCCTGTATGACATCACATATCGTGACCAATATAAGTGATCTCAACTTCTGAAAATGGCAAAATTCATGCTTATTCTGTGTCTAATTCTTTTCTCATTATTCTTTTTTTCTGCCGAGACCAACTTTCTCTGATCTACGAAGGGATGATTTCTGTTTAAAAGTCAAAGCTGTCTTACCTTCCTCATGATGGTGGCCGTAGCATCCAGCTGAGTGGGTTCCCATTCTTCATCGGTTGTCTGATGGAAAGAAAAAAATAGAAAAAACATAAAAAGATAAAATCTTCAATAAATTGAAGAAATCACATTTCAATTGATTGCAAGGGTTGGAATCTGTGCATGAGAAATCAACATATCTATTTTGCAACCTCCAATGACAATGTCTCACAGTAACTAAAATATATTAGGCAGGGAGACAACTTATAAGACAAATAATGATTTTTTTTTCCTTCTTTCTTTACAAACATCAAATTTGAAGAAAATGATATATATTTAGTCTAAAGTCATGTGTTTTTGGGATAAACAAAAAAAAAAAGAAACAGTTGACATCATCTCTAAATTGGAAAAGAACTCTTGGAGTCAGAATGGCTTTGACTATAACATGTGAACATAAACTAGAACATGGAATTACATCAAAGGGAAAAAGAGGAAGAAAAGAGGAAGGAGAAGAAAATAAGAAAGAAAGAATTAGTGGGAGATGGAACAGACATGTTCCTGTAGTAGTGCAGGAAACTAGAATTACATGTATGATGTACAGTTGTAATTTCAATGATTAGAAGCAAGATCATTTTGTGTTTTCAATCCTCAATCAATATACAAAAATTAGCATAAAACTTGTTATAATTGTTTATTTCAATCACATGTGTGACAACAAGTAACTTTTCAAAACTATCTACTGCTAGACGACCAAAATAAATTATGCACATTCAAATTTCCATAACTTTTCAAATTATATACTTTCATTGTTTTTTTGTTTTTTTAACAGCTTGAATAAAAAATATATGACATTGTATTTTCAAAGAAATTGCTTACATGTACCAGCAGCAATTCTCATGCCAAGGTCCAATAAACAATAATTGTGATGGTAGACATATGATACGTGAGACATGTAATTATTATTTATGGCGGGGGCCAGGTACTGCATAATAAAGTGACCTTAGCTGAGGTGATATACATGTACATGTACATGTATGGTTTAACCACTGACCCCAAATATTGTGCAATGCAGAAACTGTAAACAAAAACAACACACATACTTATACAATGTACAAAGTCTGCTTGATTTGTGGTCTCCTAAAGACCAAAAGATAGATTTCATGAGATACATTGTCAGTGTTTATAAAAACAGCCTCTTTATATCATCAAAACACTAAAACCACAATGTCACATTTAAACCAAGATAATCCTATATTTTAGAGGAAGGAAAACAAAAACACAATTGATGTATGTCAATATGTGTCCATGTATACTGAAGAATATACATAATAAAAGATTACATGAACAGGCACCTACAGCGTAATCCTTTAAATCCACTTGCAAATATCTCCCCATCTGTGGTGTAGTTGCAATGCTTATTACGCTTAATCTTATTAAAATCAACTTTTGAATCACGCTGCAATTTCTAATAATGTATGCTACTCATGCAAAGCAGTATGGTATTTGTACACTGCCTAGACATTTTCTTTTTCATCACCAAGTCTTATGTAATGCTCTAATCCTCCCATGAAATCAAATCGAAAAGCTCCTCAAAAGTCAATATGTTCACTAAATTGAATACATAAGCACTACTACATACAACAATGCACATATAATATGGATGATCTCAGCCATTTTTAATCTTTTGGCATCATAGAATTATGTAGACTTAGGCCTACAATGTATGTATAAAACAAAAGAAAATGAAATACTACTACTTTTACTACTGGTGATGATGATGAGGCCTCAAAAAAAAAAGATGTTGTATTGCCCTTTAGGTGCCAAAACATGGGTCGGTCGTTCAGAAATCTTTTTTTTTTCTTCTCCCTCTTTGGGCTGATATTTCTCAGTTTTTTTTTGCATTAAACATTTTTTTTCAAAAAACGTTAAAAAAAAAAACCTTTTTAAACAGCCGACCGTAGATTTCAAGATTTTTGGGTCGGTCGCGAAAGGCAATACAACATCTTTTTTTTTTTTTACGCCTGATGATGATGATGATGGTAATAATAATAATTATAATCATAATGATAATAATAAGAAGAAGAATTAGTATTATCATTATTATAAATAATAATAATAATTAATTCCATTATCACATGTCAGATGAATGAGTAGCTTACCTGGGCAGAGATACGATGCAATGCAACACCAAATGCGAATGGCTTCCCAGGGTAGGTACTATTATCTTCATATCGAATGTGTACATTGGAGACATTCACCTAATACAATCATGATAAAAAGAAGATACCAATAATCAATTCATTATGAGACAGAACTACTTGTTCATTTCATTTCATTTCATGTGACATTTTTAAATTTCTTTTTTAAACAGGTCTTATGCAGCTATCCAGTATAACTGTGATCAGACGTGTACATTGTACACGTATATCAAGCAGAGAAATTTGTATTGTTTTGTATTAGTTTATTAAACCATAGAACTGACAAAAACAAAACAAAAACAGAAAGACAAATGCATACCCATAAAAACATAATAAACTAATTCATAATCGAACTGTATGACTGGGCCCCATTACACAGTTTATACAGTGGTTTCTTTACAAAGGACATAAAAACATGTTTTTTAATGTGTCTATGGTGCATGTACAAGAATATCTTATGATTGTTATTGAAGAGCCCTTACAATCAAAATGATGAAATAAAGGGTTAGGATGAAAATGCTTGACATCAATAGTTCTATTGATTATGCTGGCTGGTTTATGGCAAGTCCTTACACAGTACCAGCAAAAAAAGTACAATACATCAGGCTTGGCTTTGGTTTGTGGTTTGAAATGCTAATCTACTTTTACTATTTATTATATATTTGTTACATGATATAAAGTACACGCACTTTTTGCAAGGATATGGTTCGATTGTTTACAAAGATATACAAATCAGTCAAGGTCTTCCATGAATATAAACCTTGTCTTTAATAACACAATCTTTCCCAGGCACATATTAGCCAATAATATGAAAGGTATTTCGTGTGTGAAAACAATGACATCCTTGATAAAAATGTAAATGTATTTGTAAACTTTTGTTTAATATTCTATGAAACCAAACAACCTACTTCACAATATGCATTACAGAATAAATCCTGAATTCAGAAAAGTTTCAAACATGGAATGAGTTTCAAGAAAATAATTATGAACGTGTAACTGGTCAACCTAAATTAGGCCACTCATCAATCTGAAAGCACATAATATCCTTTCCATAAGATTTCTTTCATCTTGAAAATACATCGCTCCAAAATTGTTAGGGTTTATAAAATAACCATGAAAAACCCAAAACAAAACAAATGCGAATGTGTACATGTATGTAGATGAGGACATTGACAGCCATATTTGTTTTAATGTCTTTTGCAAAACATATAACAAAACATGTAAATTACTAGAAACTCTCCCAAGAATTTTAAAAGCATATATTATTTCAAAATTTAATGTGGAAACATGTAACTTAACCATGATCATTTTCCTTAATAGAAAATGTTAACTGGTGTCTTTAAAATTTAGTCAGAAACACGATATGGTTTGGCCCAGCATGGACTACAATGCATAATACACCTAATCGTGTCTCTCACTCTGTCCTCCTAAAATCTCAAATTAAATGTTGATGTTCAATCTATTCACAGGGGTATCACATGACATGTTGATCCATGGTATAGTTCATGAATAATTCATGAGTTAAGGTGAGCTCTGCCTCTACGCTAAATATCAGATGTCAATTTGGTAATCATTCAGTACGCTGGCTGAGAGAAAGAGGGAGAGAATGTGAGTGAGAGAGAGGTAGAGAGAAACTGAGAGAGAGAGAGAGAGAGAGAGAGAACAAAAATAGAGAGAGGAATATATTTGCCAGCAGATCAAATTACTTTTATTTATTAGCCATTTTATCGGACAAATTGTACACATTTGTTATGAAAAAGACGCAATAAAATCACATTAGACGTGAACTTAGACCTACAGGTACAAGTATCAGCCATTTTTTAATGAATGCTTGACACACATGTCGTCGCCCAGCTGGCAGAAGGGCGTTAGCGTGCAGGGGACTCGAAAACTACTTTTCAAATTATTCGCATTTAAAGATTTGTTTGATATTTTAAACTGCTTTCCGTCCTGAAAATTGGTTTAAAACTTAAAAGACTAATAGAATTGTTATAGTAGAACACGGCCACAATTTTTTTCTCGGAAATAAGTCAGTTTTATAAAAGTTTGAGGCGATTTAAATTAGTGCTAACGCCCTTCTGCTTAGAGCTTCATTTTTTACCTGAAATTCGAGCTAACGCCCTTCTGCCACCCAAGCGACGATGTATTTTTCTTTTTTCCAAAATTTCTTTAAAACAATAAATTCAGACGACAGCTTTCAAAATACCACAGTATACAGTTGTGTAGCCATGAAAGTTTTGTTTTTTTGTTACTTTTTCTCTACTCCACTTTTTTAAAATGTTTTTTCTGCTATAGCCCATAATCCCCATATGCGCTCTCTTTCTCTCTCTCTCTTCCTCTCTCCGTTTTGCTACATCTCTCTCATACTTCTACTATCTCTCTTCTTTAAGTTGTCCCTCTGTCCATTCTTTTCATTTTATTGTTGTTGGCAAACAAAGTAACAAATTCCAATGGGTACATGTATTGAGCACATCCAGATATTTTGATGAACCTGATATGAAATTCCACAGTGTGTAGGCTTGGCAGCTGAACCTTTTTTTATCTACAATCCTCAGAACTGGTAAACATCTCAGTATTCACTAGAGAGAGCTCTCTTTGAGCATTTTCTAGACCAAAATCAAGTCCTGCATATTTATTTTTCCTTCTTATTTTTTGCTTTTTGTTTTAACCTCAAGTACAAAAAAAGAGAAAAAAAGACAAGAAAAAAAAAAGACAAAGTATAGGTACTGTATTTTAATGTAGATTTGACAGACTTCCGTTGCAGGAACTGTACCGCATAGAGCTGTATATAACAACTCTATGCTTTACCCTCATCTAGATGCTGAACAGGTGTTGATGAGTATTACCATAGAAGTAGAAGTAGAAGTAGAAGCTCTCTTTCTCTCTCTCTCTTTCTCTCTCTCTCTCTCTCTCTCTGCAATATATGTACATGTACATGTATATGCAATCACTCTGGATAGCTTATTCCTAGTAAATAACATATTGCATCATTTATACAGTATATTATATTGTAAACTGAAACAAACAAAAATCATACTTACATACAAGGTTTTTATATCTTGTTTTCTAAAAAAAGACAACAAATTTTCATTTCACGGTTCAACCGCAGCTGCTGATCTATACCAGCACATGATGACAATCATGTGGTTTCACACATCTGGAGTGGTAATAAAGCTTTAGTTTAATGCAGGATGACATTTAAGCTGTATACTTTACATGTTATTTTCATGCATTGATGGACCAAAGGACACGTTTCCCAATAAATCATATATTATTGTACAGTACATGTACATGTGCAGTATGTAGCAGATCTCTACTTCTTTTGCATGTTGCTTTTATTTGTTTTTTGAACATCAGTCAATGTGTCAATCTGTATAGCTTTCTGCCTATCATGGACTTGATGCCTCTCTCTCTCTTTCTCTCTCTTGTTATATGTCACTTTTCCTTTTTCAGCCCATCTCTCTCTCTCTCTCTCTCTCTCCCTCTACTTGTATCTGTCACTCCCTTACACTACTTTTTACTTATTGCCTGTCTGACATGCACAAACCCACATATTTTGATCTCTCTGAATAGATTTATCAAAGAAACCATGCATCAATCATTTCATATGCTCTGTTATACATGTAGTATGTCATACATGAAGTACATCTGATAATTGTACTTACCCTTAATTTGTATAATGTTACAGTTTGTAGTTTGTAATATGAAGATGTATGATGTTTAACATTTTGTTTGTACAGCACATAGAGAAACTTAAATGTTTATTATGCACTCTATGAATATTATATCATTATTATCATCATATTCATCATCATCATCATCATCACATCATCATCATCATCACATCATCATCATCACATCATCATCATCATCATTATCATCATCATCATCATCATCATCATCATCATCATCATCATCATCATCATCATCATCATCATCATCACATCATCATCATCATCACCATCATCATCATTATATCATCATCATCATCATCATCATCATCATCATCATCATCATCATCATCATCATCATCACATCATCATCATCATCACATCATCACCATCATCATCATCATCATCATTATATCATCATCATCATCATCATCACATGCTAATACCAATAACGACAGAGTCTATTAGCCATATTCTTCATCTCTTCTCCATCCTCCCCTCTACTTTACTCCCCACTGTCCCCTTGTCTTCTTATATATTACTATGCAGGGCATACAACATAAAATCCATCACATTATATTTTGTTATTTATTCATGGACAGATTTAGCGCAATAAGCAGATTAATTTGATACATTAATCACGAAGCATAGAGTGACGAAATGAATCAAATATCATCAACTGCAAATTGGATCGGGGCAATTATTCTAATAGATAGTGAGAATGGATTGCAGCATACAATTTGATATAGAGGGAGAGGAGAGAGACAGGGGAGAGAGAAAGAGAGGGAAAGAGGGCGCAGGAGAGGGAGGAGGAGTATGTGTGAGAGATGGGGGATAGGAAGGTTATAAAATAGAGAAAAGAAAGCGCAGTAGATAATATTCATAGTAGCTGCACTATATACATGTAAATGGATATATTATTATTATTATTATTATTATGGCAGATAAAAAAGGGACAAAATCCCTTCAAAAAGAAACTAGTCTCTTTGATAATTATATGTATCCTCTATATTGCAATCATTGTCACAATTTAAGGAATAATAGTTCACTAGCTGCATGTACATGTACTAATTGGTTTGGGCTTTTACTCAACTTTAATATAACCATGAACTGCAGAAGATCGTACATGATACATGTACAGGTGCACATGTATATACATGTACATGTGTATACATGTAGATTCTTGAATGGAACCAAACCTTTCAACGTGAGTGTACCGTTTTTTTCCGGAGTAACGAAGTAAACGCTATTATACATACTTAATAATACAAATATCAGTAAAACATGAACTTTGAACACGATTCTGTGATTCAGCATTAAAATGATTAATAATATACACATGTATCAGTGTGGTGCTTGTTTACGACTGTCATTGAGTATGATTAAACAATGACCATCCATTCAACTTTTCAGTCAATAATTTGATAAGAGCCAGAAGGCCACTCACACATTATCAAATCATTATCAAATCATTATCAAATCATTATCAAATCATTATCAAATCATTATCAAATCATTATCAAATCAGTATCAAATCATTATCAAATCATTATCAAATCATTATCAAATCATTATCAAATCATTATCAAATCATTATCAAATCATTATCAAATCATTATCAAATCATTATCAAATCATTAAACCATTCTTAAATGGGCTTCTGTTGCTTTACCTGTATATTGTTGATGATTGCTGCAGTTAACTTCTCAGTGAATGACAGATCGTGACTCTTGCTACCTGCAAAATGCATCATAAAAACAATAAAAATAGAAGATTTGCTGACTAAAATGCTATAAAAATAGCACTGGGAATATTAACAAAGGGTGCATATAAATCTATAAAATTACAAGACAATTTTTTTATTATTGAGTCTTACCTCGTACTGTATATCTTTATTGCCTGTTTGATACATGCATTTACCATGGTTACGTCATTTTTTTCAGTGAAGACGAGATTTAAGTCAATCTAAGTTGATTCTAGTCAAATTCTATTAGCTGTCTTAATACAATAAGTTTACTATTTCATTGACATCATACAACTGAAATGGCCTTTGTGTCCATATACATGTATTTCATACTTGCATGCAGACAAGGTTAATATATATATATACACTGTATATACATGTATATACTGTATATGCAACCGCAAGTATATACTGATGTTCATGCAAAGAAATCATAGTACACATCCCTCTATGAAAAATTACAAAATCCAGAAAATACTTTTTAATCTCCAGAACAGAGGGTGCATGCATTAAAGATACGCATTAAAAACAGCCCCATATGTTCTAATGCACGGAAATCATACAACACATCTACATCTACACATCCCTCCTCCGAAGAAAAAGATTAAGAAAATACTTTTAATCTCTAAAACAGAGTGCGCATGTATTAAAGATACCGGTATGCATTAAAAAACAGCCCTACATGTATATATTCACATCCCCGTATAAAGGATATGGCCCCAAAGGGTATATACATACAGGACAACCTTTACATGTACATGTACTATAGGCCTGATAAAGCTATCAGTCAAACGCAGGGATGCACACCTGCAAGCACCCATCTATCTCATTCCCCAGTGACATATGACTGAGACGATCTAATGTAACAAACAACCTGCTCTTGCTTGTCTCCGATCTTAAAGGGACAGATGACCATGCCTATTTGTCATTTATTTTCTCTCGTGACAGAATGCCCTAATAACATTTATACAGTATATGCATTGTGTACACTATTGTTGGTTCAGAGGTAGAAAGACACTGACTCTGTGCTCAAGTATTTCAGTTAATTGCTCCAAACATTGTATTTTAGTGGTTCAAAAATTGCTATTATGAGTGTGTTTAATATATCTTATTCTAGATAATGTTTGTATAAAGTCATTATACATATGTAATACTTCTTTCCTTTTTACTGTACATTTACAAAACAGCTACAAAAATTCACAGGAGTAGTATATAAACATGAAAAATAAATTTAAATAGGAAAGTTTTATAAAGCCCCAATTTTTTTCTGAGAGTAACCAGACTTCATGGACGCAAGGCTTTAATGCAGATCTAAATTTGCATTGTCATATCGAGAAATTTCATTAATTTATACAAGATATGTCAGCAATGGTATTTAAAATGATGCTTTCATATTATACATGTCAATTGTACTTGAATAATGAATTTGACCTTGACAGCCATTGAACATCACAGCCAATTACCCTAATACATGTACATTTGTACATACATGTAGCTGGAATACACTCCAACTGTTTGTTTGTTTTCTCAGGTAGAATGTACATTTACTGTACACATGTATTTATACTGATACATGGGCAAGTAAAATGTATTCACAAGCCAAGTTTGATGATTTTTTTTGAATGATTGTGAAGCCTTGATGAAGAACATCAATAAACAGGTGAAACAAATATTACTTCAGATGTTGAGATTACACCCTGTATATACAGTATATTATTAAGTAAAGATTCCCTTCCAACAAATTAAATAAATTACAGTGTATGAATCAATTCCACAATAATCTTTCATAATGGAGATTTCATTTCAATAAATGCAGCCTTGTTTGAGGTCCATACATGTATGTCTGAAATGGAAAGGGTGACATGACAAAAGAGCTGTTACTGAACCCGTTGGCTGGCCCCAAATCTTTACAGTTATCTATGGTACACAATACATGACATCTCATGATACAGTTGCATACTAATTCAGTATGATTAGGTCTGCATACAGTAGTACATGTAGAGTAGTCTATGGCCATTGGCTTCATACAATGAATGTAATGCCTCTTCATGTACGTGTACATGTACATGTAATGTACATGTCCCCTCATAAGTGTACATGTACAGTATGTATTAATAGGCCATTGTTAGAAGAAAATAAGAATTAGGTCTGAACAAGTGACCTTTATGAATACAGATTGCTAATCATACACAAGGTCTCCATTCTAATGTAAAACTGCATACATGTAATATGCATGTAAATCACCAAATTATTATAATTACAAATTTAATAGTCGTCCTAATTCGAAAGCCATCACAGCTTACACATACAAAAAGTGTACATTAGGGAGTACAGTACAAAAAACATGTACATGTATTGATGTAGGAATCTACTTATTATTACAGTAATTACAGGTATATACACAAAATACATTAGTTGGGATCAAAAGATTTTCCATCAAGCTGAAATTTAGTTTTCAAAAAGTAAATATATAATGCCAAGTAATGTAATGCTTTCACATCTAACAAAGATGAACCTGTGCATGAATTCTCTTCGTTTGTAACTTTGTACACAATTAATGCTAGTTTTGATTTGCCTTCACGTTTAGAAAGCCACTGAATCACATTTCTAGTGATGATGGTGGTGAGAGGTATTAAGGGAAGGGGAGGGGGCCAAGAAAGCTACATGTACATGTATATGTACCTGTAAAAGCTGCCTGCAAATTGAATGTGAACATCTACACATGTATGTAATAGAAGTACTGTAATATCACCCTTGAAATGGACGTCTCTCTGATAAACATGTGGGACATTCGTTATTATAGTTTGATAATATTCATGTTACAGCAGTTCTTTTATTTCTTGACATAAATAGTACACATTCATCAAACACATGACACATGTACATAACATGTAGAAAGCAGACGTACACAAAAGATATACATGTACAAAGGGTATACATGTACATTGTAGATGCATGTATAAAACCATATACCTGTATGCATTTTTATGTACAATGTACCATTATTTTCTATCTCCATGTACATGTACAGTACATGTACATGTAGAGCCTTAAACAAGAATATGTACAGTATAATTATGTAAAGGGCTATTAAAAGACCCACGCAAATTATCCAGTAGTTTTAGTACATAATTATTTAAATGATTCACCTCAAAGTCTGATTGCAATAACAGAGTCAGATCATTTATTTTAGAACATCTTCAGAAATTACTTTAATGTTCTATTTACTTGTTTCTTCACTTATGAAATGCATATTCTGGTACTACTACAGTATGTAATTTTTCAATACTGTCAGGAAATAAAGAAAATAAGGTATACACATACATATACATGTACATGTACATGCAGCAAATTGAACAACCAGCACACCAACTTAGATATTGACTGCTAGGCCAATCACCTAGACAGTAGTCAAGTGCTGAATCTCAAGACGACATTTTCTCACGTAATTTCTTTCCCCCTAATCTTTGAAGAGCTTCTTACAAAGTCAAGGAGGCCGGTTTATGTCTTACAAGAACTGGAGATAGGCAATGAATACTAGCTACATGTACATGTACATGACAGCTATATATGATGATGATGATGATGATGATGATGATGATGATGATGATGATGATGATGATGATGATGATGATGATGATGATGATGATGATGATGATGATGATGATAATAATAATCATGATGATGATGATGGTGATACTGATGGTGATGATGATGATGGTGATGATGGTGATGATGGTGATAATGATGATGATAATGGTGATGATGATGATGATGATGATGATAATGTAATATGATAATAATAATAATAATAATAATGATAATTATAATAATAATAATAATAACGATGATAATAATATTACTAATAAAAACAATAATAACAAAAACAACAATAATATAGCACCTAATAATTACAAAGTCCCTTTGCATAAATCACAGTATTGCAATGATAACGTACACACTTACAGTACAATATACATGTATACATGTACATGTACAGTGTAATGTGCATACATCAGGGGTTTTTGTTGGTGTTTTTACCTTATTTTCACATAAATTTGGAATACATGTGCTTTATGCAGTACTCATCAGAGTCAGAGAGTCTACCCAATTTGCTAGCACTCATTAAGATCTATCAAGTATGGTCATTTAGATTGTCTAAATTGAATCAAAGCAATAATGTGTGAGCAATGAAAACTGGAACACTGCGCAGCCGTGGGATGATAATTCTCCATTCCAAATGGCCTTCTGCATGAATACATTTTGGAAATTTGGAGTAATATAATACTTAAAGAAGCAGGATGTGAAAATAAGATACACTGTACATGTTGATCATGCGTGCTATTCATATAACACATGTACCATGAATATGACTCATACATGTAATCCCAGCAGCATATCCAGCATAGGGCAGAGCAAGTATGCCTATAAAGCCCCTCCCCTCCATCCCCTCCCCCTTTTCTTTTTCCATACCCAGAAATATATAACAAATCTTTTTTAAGTCTCTTTGAGTAGCAAGACATATTAAAAACTCTGATTGCTAGAAAACAAAAATGAATACCTGATCGGCGCCTGGCTGGTAGAAGGGCGTTAGCTCGAATTTCAGGTAAAAAATGAGAGCAGAAGGGCGTTAGCACTATTAAATTGCCTCAAACTTTTATAAAACTGACTTATTTCCGAAAAAAATTTTGTGGCTGTGTTCTACTAAAACATTTCCATTAGTCTTTTTAGTTTTAAACCAATTTTCAGGACGGAAAGCAGTTTAAATACAAAACAAATCTTTAAATGCGAATAATTCGAAAAAGTAGTTTTCGAGTCGCTCGCGCGCTAACACCCTACTGCCAGCCGGGCGACGGTATTTCCAACACCCAACCCCTATTAAAGTGTTTGGGCTGGACAGCCCACGCTGTACTGTATTCCCCCTCCCCCAACCATTAATATTTGGATGTGCCAGTGCTGCATCCACTATAATCTGCCCTATCCCAGGTAGAAATGATCACATACATTGTACATGTGGTTATCCAAAATTTTCTGAAAAACAAAAAATTAAAAACAAGTACACCTGTACGTTGATATGTTTACATCTACAGTAGATTTCAAACTTTAGACAATTTCATTGATCAAAGAAGGAAAACAGTGATAGAGAGAAAGAAAGATGAGGAAAGGCATATTACATTACAAGAAATATGAAAGGAATTAGAAAAATCTACATATAATATATATGTATAAACAGAACGTTACACATTTCGATTGAAATATACATGAACCATATACACTGAAGTTCAGTGTGAATGTCATTTTTTAAGGGCTATTTTAATCAATTAGAGTAAGTTAATAGGCAGCATCATGTCCTAATATATGGAAATGTGTATCCTTGACATGTAAAAGATGTGAAGACAAACAAAAATAGCTATTTCATTCAGTTCTGTGAAAAATGTTATTATAATTCAAGTTTGGAAGGAGACAAATGCCAACACTGCTGTGCTCGTGACTCATTCATGAATTTCTAAGAGAAGCATAGATCTGTCTAGCTGAAAATGACTCAGATACATGTACACTATAAACAACAACAACTTTACTGCCTACATGTACATGTAGATGTGCATGAATGTATAACCAGCATCATGTTGATGTACAGAGTATTAAACTATAAGGTAACATAACATGGGGGCCCCATCTTAAGCCGTATAGCATCTCTCACTGTGATTTGTAATGCATGGGCAGTGAATTGGAGCAATTCAATCGGGCTTGAATGAAGTAGTCCATTTGGAGTGTAATACGCTTGTCACCTCAAGGGCATACTATGCTTCCAGACTTAGATGGGCTCTTAAATACTTCTGTCTTCTTGGAATTTCTTTTAAAGCCCCACTGTACTACTTGTAGCTACTTGCTCCCTCTATATAGAAAACAATACCTAAGTGGTGCCCATTGGTCCCCCATGATCCTCTTTTTCTTATGTGAATTGAGAGCTGAGTTGATGAGATAACCACCTGTCAGTGACCACGCTAATCTCTCTAATCCCTCCTGGCCAAACTAGTGCGGAGGGGCTTTAAGCCGTGTTATTTAAGACCAAGATCAGTCATGTTTAATATACATGTACATTGTGGGAAGTGGGTGTTTCATGTAGTTCACAGATATTGTTGACACAAATGAAGATAAGCTACATGTACACAAGTTTTATTTACAGAGATATTTGTAAAAGTATCTAAAATTACTTGTATGTACATGTACATGTACATGTACGAGCACAAGATGTACATGTACTTTTTTACATATATATACATGCATGTACGTGTACTGTTATACTGTACATCAATTCTGTATCAAAATTACAGAGGAGAGTAGGAAAAATGCTCAAGCTGTGAGCAATGTAATTATTAAAAATGACATTACAGAGGCTCTTATTGCACTACATTACAAAAGCCCAACAAGTATCCTGAATGCTGAAAAAATGTTGATCATGAAAAAAAAGAGAAAAAATACATTTTTCATACCGGTATGTACATTTACTACTTCCTGCCACTTCACTGTATATCCTGCCATGAACTTCATTCACAAAAAGTACATACTGTAGTATAATGTATTTTCATGGAAAATGTGTCTTTCTTTGAATACACTCCACATAAGGGGTACATGTACATGATTGTACAGTCATGTAATTCACTCGCAGTGGGTGAACAGGTGTTATTAGTATAATACTCCATGTTTGGATATTCCTAGCATGCACCCACAGCTCTTTTCTGTAGAAAGGTACGCAATATGGAATCTCAATCATACCCCAAGGCAGACATGCTACAGGATTACAAGTTGCCATACTTGTCAGTAAACATAAAATAGTGACCCAAATCATGTTTGCATCCTTACGCTGCTTTTGCATGAATGTGCACAACCGAATGATGTACATGTACTGTATGTTAATGAATTGAACAGATGACAAATTGAATCTAAAGATCTACATGTAGGTGAGGCTTGACACGTAAAGGCACCCAGGAGTCACGACTCATGGGCCATAAATGTGTACCTCCAGACCCCCGTACACGCACTTTCAAAATGTCAACAGGGGGGCTCATGCATACAGACACTCCTTATTATAATGCAATCCCACTATGAAAACAAAATAGTTTGGAGCCGGTATAGGGGTAAAAAAGAAAACTGGGCTTAACTGGATATTACATGTAGATTTAATACTGGTAATACCCCATGCATCAGTACTTGTAATGTATTAGGGTTAATTTTAACGTTTCTGGGGGGTGTTTCACAAAGATCCTAAGTTCAACTTATCTCTAAGCTGGACTTAACAATTATGGAAAGCCGTTAGCAACTTTGAAAATATTTTGTAAAAGTCATTTTAAAAGGCATAAAATGTTGATTCAAATCATTCATATGTTCTATTATCAAGGAGATTTCATGTTCTTGATGTGGAATTTATGAAAAGTATAAAAGTACTTGAATTTTTGCTTTTGAATACATTTTATTTTAAGGCTACAAATGGCTCTCCATAATGTTTAAGTCCAACTTAGAGTTAAGTTCGACTTAGGATCTTTGTGTAGTATGAGATAAACATACACTTGCATGGTGGGCAATTCTGCAGTTGTTTTAAAAAAAATTATAATCATAAATGTCTTACTTGTGTCTGAGCTTGAAGCGGCTTTCTTGGACACTTCAATTGCTGATAGCTTCTGTTGCTTGGATGCATTCTCAGCATTCCTTGCTTTCTCTTCATCATATGGGCGGTCTGCAACCGGACTGACCAACACCAGGAGGTCTTCAACATTGACCACTACCGGTTCAGAGAAAAGTCCAGTCCAGGAAAAGTTAATGTATATCCTTCCTGTAAGACAGATAACGGAGAATATTGATACATATGATAAATTTGAGTTAAAAGTCATACCAAAATCCTGTATTCAATAGGACAAAAAAAAAACTGGGAATAAGCCCTCTGACAAATCTAACCCCCTCCCCAGCATTACTATCCTTTAAGGACAACTGCCCACTTAGACAATTATCTCTAGAAGTAATTTCCCCCTACATGTACATTACAGTACATGTAGAAACATTTAGTTTTCTGAGAATTACTGCTGGAAACATAATTTTCTGGGGTTAATGTACATAGGGGAAGGGGGAGGGGGTATTTTTTTTCAAAGAATTTCTGGTTCTGAAGGTACATATTTGTCTTAGGAATGAGTTGTCATGACATAATACCAAATTTTGTATAGAGTCTGGAGATGTTGGATTATTATGAATGCCAAAACCAAACATTTCCATCATACTCAAACATTGTATCAATATCTTCAATTTATAAACTTTAAAAAATGAACTTTGGCTGATTGAGTATCCCGCAAAAAAAAACCCAATGTACATGTACGTTACAAAGTCAATGTTTACACTGTACATGCCGCAATTACTCCTTCTGAATCATAATTTAGAACATAGAACTGACTTTGCGTTGTGGTCAATTTGTACAGAATGACATTTGGCATATTACTTTGCTCAAAATGTCAACATATACAGTACATAATTGTACAATATAATAGATATTGTTCAGTTGACATACAAGATCATAGGAGCAATCTAGCATAAAGATTTCAAGAACACCTCAAATATTTGCAGTGGAAATTGCTCATGCAACATTCCAATACTATAAAGCAAACAAATTGAACGGATTCTACTAAACACACTGAACCATTGCATACAGATAAATGTTAACACTATACTGTCTGATTTAGTGGAGAAGATATTTTTTCTTGGAACTCTTCAAGAGCAAATTCACATTTTTTTTAAAGATAAAGACCAGTTCTGATCATGCGATTGCATTGTGAAAGAAACGTTGTGGAATCGATCAGAAAAGGTTGATCATCTAGCATATAAGTATTGTGTGTACTGCAAGGTTCTGGAATCATCAAAATGATAAGAAATTTGGCCCAGCCTTGGTAAAGTTACAAGCACTGTACACAGAAAGATGTATGGGACTACGCGACCACGTGCGCGATATCTATTTGGTCCCAATAGATATAATAATTTACCAAATATATCGAATAGTAGGCGGTTACCCGACTTTCCCGGCAAAATTTGTATCATCACGTATTAGTAAAAACATATTCTTTCACATGATTGGTAATGAGAGCTTCCATTTCATTTTTTTGAGAGAGGGGCGTTTCCAAAACTGGTCTTTACCTTTAAAGGTTTGGCTACATACAAGTCATTTAAATTTCATATAATTTCATAATGGATTCATTTTGTAAAATAATGAGAAAAAAAGAAGAAGAAAATATGCATTGAAATGTTTGAATTGGTAACACTTCAGTTTCAAGGGTGTGTGTTTACTATTTTGTCTGAAATATCTACAATTTATAACTTTCAGACAATTTTTTGTCAGTTCAGTTTTATACAGGCATTTCATTGGAAAAGGTAACAAATAGAGAAAAAATGCCACTGTTGCCCATTCAAAAAAAAAAGTTGTTCTTGATCGACTAAAATGAAGTGCATCTCAAAATAACTTTCTCAACTACAGCGTAAATGAATATTCAGGCTTCTGTTATAATCTATTTTAGTTGAAGAGACAAAAACTGTGCTTACAAAAAGAGTTAAACTTCACCCACTAAATTTAGGTTTTAAAATGAGAAAATATCACACTGGGAGTATAATGCAATTGATCAAGTTGGCCTGTGGCAGGCCTGAAGTCATTCATTCTACCAGCTAATTTACTTCGCTTCTTTTTATTTGATTAGGGACAATGATTGAATTAAGGCTGTGCACATTTTTTTTAGCATAATGGAATAACAAGTCATGCATTTACCACATCATACGACTCAATCAACAAGTGATTGGTAAGCTATGCATGAACATAGTAAAATCCATTTTTGGAATATGTTGTACATGTACACACAGAACCTTTGATACCTCTAATTTTTATTTGGACATCAATAAATCTTGTTTGCACTGCAGGGATTTGTTTAAATATAGATGTATTTACAGTAATCTGCTTGGGCAATCACAACATGAATACTTCATGTTCTGGTAACATTTTTGGTGAAACAACATTTATAATAATCATAATCTGAATCCATAGAATAACAGTGTTGTTTCCTGTGCATGGGATGGAGCCAACATTCAACTGATGAAAAATTCAATACAACTTGCGAAGGGTATACAAAATAGAAAACTTCACACTACCTCAGTGCAAAAAGGGCTAAGGTTAAGAATAGGTCTAGAAAAACGTCGGCTACAAAAATTCTTAGCATGCACAAATGAGTAAGCTTTAATAAAGTTGCTATAAAATTAAAGTTTCTGGACAATCAAATTTGAAATTGATCAGTTAAAATAAGCCTCCTCCTCCACCCCCCCCCTCCCCACACCCATTTTTTTAAAAATTCAATAGAAGAAAATAAATCATATAATTCATGGTATCTCACCTATATGGCCAGCAACTATTTCAATAGGGAGATTCAGCTGAGCCTGCAAAGTAAAACAAAAAGGGAAAGAAAATGGCACAAGATCAGCTCGCGGTCAAGAAGCCCCTGAACATGTTTGAAGTGTTTCATGTGCAGTACTTCAAAATTTAATAGATAAATCACAAACGGCCTAGGGAATCACAAACTCTGAAACACTGATTTATCTTCTACTTTATAGAAAAGCTTACCAAAAACAAAGATTTTGTAATATCATGTCAATTTGACTTATAAATATTTACTAATATCTACATTATGAATATGATTACAGTACAAATAATTTCACTTTTATTTATGATATCTGTATGTAATTCCTTTTTTATCCCCCTTCTTCTTCTTCCACTTTAAATGGGAGGATTAAAATTGGAATTGCTATCTAGGCTACATGTACAGTGTACAGTACATGCACTTTTTCTCTTTTTTCATATACCGCATATTTACATGTACATGTACTCATGTACATGTGTGTACTTTACAGTTCATATCATACTTGTACATGTATATTATCTTGACACTGCATAAATATTCTGATTTTTATTAAGGCATAAGTAGGTAATACCATTAATCATTGTTATGACCAAACATTTGTGTATCTAGGCCTTCAGGCAAAATCTCTTTGCGTCAGTTCACAAGCGACATGGAATTAAGAGATTATATTAGCACCGCATGCTAAAATCCCTTCTTAAGCCATAATCTAGGATTGGCTGTAAACAAGTCATATACTGTACAAGTAGGAAAGAGTTTAACAAACACAATGTAGTGAATCATGATTTTTCATCAACAAGCAATTTTAAAAAAGCAAACATTTTTAAAAAATGGAAGGGAGATTTTGAAAAAACATCTTCTATTAAGGAAATACTACCAAAGTGTTTAGAAAACATATCTGTTACATACATACATGTATTAAATGAAATTTTGTAGAAAATGGAAAAATATCACAAAGAAATTCATTTACAAAAACATACCAATGCCTCCGGCTTTATCTCTAGGTCTGTCAGTTCTAAGCTACCTATAAAACAAAAGGGGTAGAATTTAGAAATTAGTGATAATGGTAATAATAAGGATGATAATTAACATTTCAAATAGCTTTATATAGTTTAAACATATACTGTAGTGCATGTACATTTGTAAATATTCCTTCTTCCCAATCCCATGAAATTTATGCATGAACATAAAAGGCAATAAATCTAAATATTGCAACAAATGTATTCAAGGATGTAAATTTATAAACAAACTGGAAATGTATTTTACTGTGATCAATTACAAGTACACAAGACCTGAATTAAAGACCTCACAATTCAAGTAGCTATTAAACAATCAACAGAAAACTGTATGTAAATGCATTTCTGAATTTTGCTCAAGATTTTAATTTTGCTATCTAGAGCAGCCAAATACCAAACCTTTTGTCATTGTCTAAAAGAAAAGAAATCACATGCGACATAACAATGTACAAAACTACGAATTGACCTTGTTTAATAACACATGTTTGAATATATGAACACAATAAACATATAATTTTTAATGAGAGTCTCAAGGAAAGAAAATCCATTAGCCACTCAGACACACACCTGCCTTTTGTCTAAACAGAAGAGGCTGATACGATATATAGTGGACTAATACATTTAACATCTCCTGCCTAGAGACATAAACAAGTATGAGGCTGAAGGCCATCATTAAAAGCTATAAATGATATCTGGACGAGCTTTGGAATGCAATTGCATTTTGAGATAAACTGTCTTGAAGTATAAACTATGAATGTATTAGATGGTTTGTTTGACTGGCTATTGGTATCAACAAGCTACTGTAATAAAGACTACATGTAGCTGAAATTGTGAATTTAGATTAGTCACATTCAGTTTAAAAAAAAAACAGTACACCTCACTTTATACATGTACATGTAAAGGGTGTACATTTTTGTAAGTAAGACACTGTGTGTTTTCATGTACATGTACACATGACACATGTACATGTACATGTACACTGTACGTCAATTCTCTTTCTTGGCTCATTACTCAGTGATTGTAAAATTTCTATGAACAATTGTTTGGCAGCTCTGATCATTTATTTCAACAGTTTAAAAGCTACATGTACATTTCCAAAGATGAGTATTAATACTCAAGTAATTCATCAAAGTGATAATGAACATGTTTCTCCCATGCATGATTGAATAATGGTCCATCAAGTTAATATTTGAACATATTTAAATATTCTTACACGTACATGTACATTGTATGTTTTGTTTTTAAGTCAAGGAGTGGCTGATATCTTTTCCATGATAGAACTGCCTATAGTGAGGCCCCACATTTATTATCAAGGTCTCAGTACACATGTGTACACAATACAAAGGGGATTTCAATTCATCTATTAAAAAGCAAGGGAATATCAATCAGTAAATTTATGTGCAGGTACATTGATGTTTAGGTACATTGAATGGATAATGAAACAGATACATGTATATGCTTTCAAAGGTCAATTCATTTTGTAAATTTACAGGTACTGTATGCTGTTTAAATATAAAAATACCTGCATTTAGATCACCCAAATTATAATTACTGATCTCTATCTAAAGTAGATATTAACCTTTTTCACACAGTATGATATACAGTGTAGATGTTCATGCACATGTTGGCCTGTACATGTATACATGTAATTGAAAATATGTGAAAATAAGTATTCAAGAAATGTGTAATTAACACTTAATCAATGTTTTACCTTAATACACTGTATGTAGTTTACAAAAATAATTTTCTAACAATGTTTACTTGTACATGTACAATGTGGAAATAAATTCAAATCAAATCAAATGTAAAACGTGTATAGACATTAATAATACAGTGTACTGTATGTGATCATAATATACACAACACACACCCACACATATCCATACAAGACATGCAGTCAATGATGGCCCTAAATGAGGAGTGAAAGATACACAGGCTGACAACAAGCAAGTGGTTGTGGCTCATACTGGGGCCGATACAAAACCATAGAGCAACTCAATTGAAGCTCAACAGCAGTGTATTGATTGCGTGTGCAGTCAAGAAAAGATGACATACTGTACATGTACGCACTGTGGTGTTCATGAGATACACTGAGTGGACTGGCCACAGTGCTATTGCATTACCATACATTGTGCCTACTGATATCCTAACATATGTTCGCATGCCTACTGTAGTTATTTGAAGCTCAAGTCTTGGAGCGATACGTATATGATGTTCATGAACATGTACATGTACATGTAGATTAGACAATAGACATGTACATGTACTGATTTTCTTTATAAATTTCACCTTCATGCTTTTACTGGGTGATAAATCTGTATATTTCTAGCTCTATATTCTTTCCTTTCTCTTTTCTAAAACATCATTTTAGTCAGTTAAAACGAGTTAAAGAGAGCAATGTTTTTGTTTTTGTTTTCTTTTTATTACTCACTGTATTTTTCTCTAGTCTAATTTCATATTAGTTATCAATTTAAAATGTATGTACACTGTATATGATGCTGAGGACATATTTTAATGTCCCTGTCTTCTATATTGTTTATTTCCTTCTACATGTACAGTACATGTATGTGTACAATGCACAGTACATATTCAATTTGTATACAGTACATGTACATGTACATGTACATGTACAGTTGTCAAGTAAAAACTTCAAAATACTAACATTTGATTTATTTACAAATATAATCATGTACAGTGTAGGCTACATGTGTTCTCATGTTTGAATAAGATACTAAGATTGCAATATATTTGGTACAATGTACATGTAGACAGCAATTTCAACAAAAAAAGTAATTCTACACTGTAATATTCCTGAATCTAAAAATAGCAATCACAAAGTTAATAGACTCTTTAATTAAACAACAAGAAGAAGCAGAACCTTCTTCATGAATATAAACAATGCTTCAATGCACCAGATACATTACAAACCATTGCAGGGTGAAAACATGGTAGGCTGTAGCTGAGTCAGACATTATTTGATATTAATTGCATGAGGATTAACAAGGACACAGACAGTAAGTTCTTGATCAAAGGCACTGAATGATTACATTGTCCCAGAATTTGTACAAAGTGTATGGCATGCTACCAAATGTATATAATTTCTACAATGAACATGTACTTTTCCAATTAGAAAGATACATGTACATAACCTGGGGGGTGTTTCACAAAGACTAAGATCGACTTTAAGTTGGACTTACATGTAAGTATAACAGGCCATTCGTGCCATTGTTTGCTCTCACCATTATGATCTTTAGACAATATTTTTTCCTTCAATAATGAATTATCAAAACATGTAAGTTTTGTAGATTTTTTACCATGATTTGTACGTCCCTTGAGAGACCAATGCCAGTAAATAATAATAGCAAACAATGGCATGAACGGCCTGCTATACTTAAGTCCAACTTAAGTCGATCTTAGTCTTTGTGAAACACCCCCCTGTACATACATGTACACGTATTAACGTATATAAAGTATGAGGCAAAATGTAACGTGTCTCCATTCACTTGTAAATATTTTAGTCTGACATGCACTATGCATACGAACATACATTGTATTTTAATAGCTTGATCCAAATGGTCAGAAAATTGTTGCAAGTTATCCCTCTTGTTAATTTATTTATTTTTTGTTACACATTATACATACTGTACATGTGTACGCAATTTCTTTTTACAACAAGGGAATGCTTTCTAAACACTCTTTACAAAGGATTTTAATGTTAGACATTAGATGTATTTCCACGACCCTCATAATTATATTCAATGAACGATGTACATGTAGGTATTAAAGTCTCTTGCCATTATATATTTTTTTAACTGATTCCTCATGCATCAAAAGCTTCATTTTTGAAGCCTCTGCATCACATTCTTAGGCACATTATTGCAAACAAAAATATTTGAAGAAACTTTTTTTTTTTAAAGGAAAGAGAAAAATAGGAAATCACTTACTGTCAAAGATGCCAAGTTCAAGATTATGACCGTCCAAGTTCCTGATGTACTTGCTCAGGTACTTGTTGAGCACACCGGATAACAGGGATTCCAGAACCATGGTTGGGTTCAGATCTCACTCTTATGAACAACAAAGTCTGCTCCTAAAACTACTTGCAATAGATATCTGTGGCTGACTGTTGCCTGTCATTAGGCTAAATAGAAAGAGAATAATGAGGAAAAAGGGAAAAGTTAAGAAATAATATTTCATTACTGATACAGTAGGTACTGTACAGTGCTTACTCATCTGGTGAAATTTGGTTGTGAGCCAAATTTCGTTTGACCAATTTGTTGTTCTATTTAAACAGACAAGTACAATGTACTGTATGTTCATGTACATGTACCGGTATGTACATTTTCATCTTACAAAAACAAAGACATTCAACAAAATCTAAATACATGTATTGTACAGTACATGCATTTGTTAAGAATGTATCAATATTGTATTATACAACATGAAATAAACATAGCAAATAGTGAGCAGCATAATTATTACAATGCCATTCCTGTTAACCTTCAAAGGACAAAATATAAGTTTGTCAAGGCATCCAGTATTTCTATTTTCATGTCTGAAAAATGAAAGGAATTTTGAATTCTAAATAAATCTGAAAGTTACTTTAAATATTAACCATTGACACAAAAATGGAAAGGTTGACAGCTACATGTATCCAATAATCCTTGGTCAGTTCATGTCAGATTACCAATATTTGGGTTTGACCCAGGGGTGATAGTGAGCACTGAAAAAAATAGGTTTTTTATTTTTTTCTCACGTAGACGTAGATGTAGAATCAGCTGACTACATCTATAGAGAGATCAACAGTCTGATACATGTAGTACTACTGTAGTAACTCATCTTGGCCAGTTCAACAAGTTCTTTGTTAATTGGTCATCACACCGATCGTCGTCACTTTGTTGTCACTGGAACCTTTCTCTATAGATCTCCTTCTACATGTAAATGTAAGCAGTCAACATTTGAGACATCCCAAGAGTTTCGCGATTCCGTTCATATCGTCCGCGTTTTGTTTGGTTGTGTATTAAGAAGTAAGAATAATATGTACGTTAAAGTTTAATGACTGATTACATTTTTTTTTTCATACCGGTACTTGGTGCATCAAATCTTAATCTTCCAAAGTTATTATTATATATGGTTATACAAATATTTCCTACAACTGTATGTGCATTACTGTAATCTCTCTCTCTCTCTCTCTCTGAATACTCCTTTTGTTGACCAATTTATTTCTTAATTATGACAATAGCTTCTGATTGATATACTGTAATGGTTAAAACTTGATTGAAAACACTTCATTTTATACATGTACAGTATGTACTGTATATATTCTTGTGTCCCATTGCATGAACTGTACAATGTATATTAACTTTGGGGTGGTTAGACTTGCATGTTTGACTCTCGCCACTCTCCTATACATCCTTGACCTTCACTATTATTCAGCCATCATTTTATCATGCCCATATTGGTTCACCTGTCACTCTTGGTGCTTCTACTTTCTGGATTCTTCTATTCTCGGTTCTCTTTCATGTGAATGTACTTCATTATATTTGCATATTTTGCCATGGAAAAGGAGGACTGCTGTCTACAGGACATCTCAGAGCTCACATCTTGATTTTGAGTACTTCTGTTAGGTTGTTCAGTCAATTGATTTGGTACTCAAACTATCCTAGCTGTTTATTTTGACTGACCGTTTCGCGATAGTTATACGATGTAATTGTGTGTGTGGACGCTTACTAACGATACGTCGTTAACGAAACGTCGTATAACGAAACGTGGGTTTGGTCATCGTTTCGAACTAGAACTCAATAAAGAATCACGTCTAATCACGCCTAATCACGGAATGTGTTGTGTGTGGACGTAACTAGTATAACTAGTCGAACTAGAACGGTAGGCCTAACTGGGCAGGGCTTAACGTGACCTCGCGCAAAAGGAGACCTGACCTCTCATTTCCGCTTCCATTTCATGACCGCAGTAGCAAACTGCGCACCTATACTATTTCGCTGTAGAGTTTCGGGATTACTTTCTTGTGTGTGTGGACACCCTGGAATTTATACGATGATGCTTTATACAACGTTTCTTGTGTGTGGACACCCTGGAATTTATACGATGACTCTTTATATGATGTTTCGTTTCGGGATAAATTGTTTTGTGTGTGGACACGCTGATATTCGAACAAGCCTTTTGCCATTTTGGCTTTCAAATCGAGAGCTTAATTTTAGTAAAGATAGCATGACTATACCGTCTGCACTAGTTTGGCCAGGAGGGATTAGAGTATTAGACCTCCCAGCATTGTCACTGACAGGTGGTTATCTCATCAACTCAGCTCTCAATTAACATAAGGAAAAGAGGATCATGGGTGACCAATGGGCACCGCTTAGGCATTGTTTTCTATATAGAGGGAGCATGCAAGTAGCTACAAATAGTGCAGTGGGGCTTTAATGCGCACACCCTGTCTCATTTAACTCCACCAGGTCCAGGAGTGTTGAGCTGTACAGATTCAGACTAGATGAGACTTGAAATATAATAGTTCAAGATCTACATGTATGATGTAGGCCTAGATCTAAATGAAACTCAGACATGTCGTACTCGTAGTCGTACCATAGAGTTGAGCCTGGCCAGACTTGAGATCAGCTCATTCACGTCACACAGCACTGAATGATCTCAAATTCAAAATATTGAACACAATATTCAATAACTAAGTGAAGGATGAATAGACCTAGATCTACATGAATTCGAACTGGAAGCCTGACTGGTGTGAACACAGCATCCTTCCAGAATGTCGGGTAAAGGTAAAGGTAAATACAACAACAGTCAACAGACTGGCAGAACACCGACTTACATTATATACATGTAGACCTCTACCCGCACAATACCACAATCATATTCATACACAGAACGTCACAACATACGCATACGGTACAAACACATTCATCCAGGCCAGGCCCAGCCCAGGGACGGCGCCTTGTTATCTGCTGTCACTCCGCTGGTACAATCTGGTTGTTTTTCTACCCTGTAATACTTATTCATTCAACCATATACTCACCATGTATGCAATTTTGATGAATTTTCGTGAACATCATTGAACTTAAGGTAAATTCCAAGTGTTTGATAGGTGAAAACAATAGAAATTACGACGTTCCTTGCCTGCTTATCTCAGACGAAACGGGAATCCCCAAATGTTGTGAACATCGATATCGACTATCGTATCGGGCGCAGATATATAATTTTATGTTTTTCTTGTGTGTACAAAATAATGTGTGTCCTTCTGTTGTTGTTGTTGTTGTTGTAGTTGCTATTCTTCTTCTTTTTGTGACATGTAAGAGTTTCTTTCTTTCTCTCTTTTTTAAATATAATTTAGACCGCGTTGAGGCCTCAGAAACATGAAAAAAATTATTATTTCTCACATTTCGCTTACTATTTCTGTGCCCCGGCCTTCCTATAATTATATAGATCACCCATGCATGCACAACAGTAACGTTTTGGAGGGGCTGAGAAATGAAGCGTCTCTTCAAATTTTACCCCCTCCCCAGCCCCAAAAAAAAACACACACACATACGTACGTACTATACTGGGCCTATTCATAACCGCGTCTGAGTCACCATTGACGTATGGAGTAAGGGGGGGGGGCAGTTTCCAAGGCAAATCCCAATATGGAATAATTAAAGCCCAAGTCCACTCCAAAAATAACTCACTTGCAATAGAACCATAAAAATTAGACAAACCAATCAAAAAAAGTTTGAGCAAAATCGGATAACTAATAAGAAAGTTATGAATTTTTAATGACATGAAAAACTTTGAAAATCACTACACAAATTGGCAACTCACTCATGAGTCTGTGACGTATGGTCCTCACTATCCACTAATTATTTTCTTTATATTGATAATATAAATTTCCTATTTTCACCCTAAGAATCTTATTTCTTCACATCAGCATCCAAGTTAGATTATTAGTAATATGTTTTTTTGTGGATGCACAAATAAAGAGTAATTTTTGTCCAGTTAAATCATGAAAAATTGAATTTTGATAAACTATTTATATAAAAATCAATAATTATGAAATACAATATTCAGAAAATAGTATCAATTCTTCAAAATTCATAAAAGTTTTTGGGAAATGTCATGCACGCAATATGATACAAATCATATAACCTGGGCAAAGGCATGAGGAAATCAAGTTTGGGGGGATAAAAAGGGAAATTAATTGGATTAAACTATATAAAGCAATTGATAAGTTGTGAGGACATCACAAACTGATAACCATCTTGTCAATTTGTGTTGTGATTCTCATTGTTCCATAGTTTTACATACTACTTTTCAAAAATTCATAACTTTCTTATTAATTATCCGATTTTGCTCAAACTTTTTTGATTGGTTTGTCTGATTTTTCTGCTTTTATTGAAAGTAAGTTATTTTGGAGTGGACTTGGCCTTTATGTACTAAAGAGACAATCCATATTAATAATGCACCCTGATAGATATTTTAAATCCCAGATATATTAAATGAGTCTTTCTTCACTCTTAATTCTTCTTATTATTTCTTCTTCTTCTTCTTCTTCTTCTTCTTCTTCTTCTTCTTCTTCTTCTTCTTCTTCTTCTTCTTCTTCTTCTTCTCATTTTGCATAATCTTCTCTTTCAAAAAGGCTTCTTCTTACCCTCTTCCTCACTTATTCTTTGTTCTCATCCTTCTCCCAATTCTTAATTCTCGTTCTTCTATTCTTCTCTTATTTCTGCAGCTTCTCTAGCTGCCTCGCATCCTCCTCCTCCTTTTTACGTTCTCTTCTCCTTCTATAATGCTATTCGTTTCTCTCTGACTCTTGTCTCTGTATATACTCCCCTCATATTCTTAATAGAAACTCGAAAGTTTTGGAAGGATCTCTTACTTTTCCTATTTCTTCCGACGTGTACCCCCGCCCCCCTCCCCCGGCCGTTTCACAATTATTTCTTTAGGGCTCTCAGAGTGGAACATTAAATCATTTCTCAGTCCGTTTCGACACTCATAACCCTTACTATGCAAACACACAATCGAACTAGTATGAATTCCACATAGCTTTCATGATTTTTCTTTTCTTTATTTAATTCATCAAAATCAGTGCAAACGTGATTTTGAAACATATTCACGCCTTGCCTAGCGTATCAACCTGCTACAACTTATCTTTAAAGCTGAAGTAGTAAGCATCATAAAGGCAATAATAATGCATATGTTACAAAATCACCGAGTTTTTAACACTTAACGTGTGCACAAAGAAGTGACTAGATCTTTGACTAAAACTATAACTTTACATCATTAGTAAAACAAAAAAATTGTATTCCTAATTATCGTATTTTGGTCGAATTCGAAATTTAAACCTATTAGCATATCGTTGCATTAGAACTCACATAAGATAAAATTGATCAATATTGTATTATTACAATGAGTATACTTAAACAGTTTTTGTTGCGTTGTAATATTCTACTTTTATCAACTTAAAATCTTTAAACAACTTTATATATTGTAATTTAAAGCTCCTTTTGAATAAATCACTGGCTTTCGCCAACTAGAATATATATATATAAAGATATATGTAGCTATTGATATTGCGTTAAGTTGATAATTATGTCAAAAGTAGTTACGATCGTGTTATGATTGTTCTGTTTTTTCCTGTAAACTTTGTATGTAAAAAAATATGTGAGCGAAAAAAATATCCATGATATAATGTACATTGTACAAATAGATGAAATGAAATGAATAATTATTGCACTGTGGCTATATCAGCCAGAGTTTAAATAAAAACAAATATGCCTAATTATAATAATAAACTAAATGTATATCTTTCATAGAATGTTTTTTTCTTCTTTCTTTCAAAGGACAACTATAACATAACTATGGACCCATGAAGGTATCATTGCAACGTAATAAATGTCAAAACATGAGACGTGACAGAGAGAGAGAGACAGAGAGAGAGAGAGAGAGAGAGAGAGAGAGAGAGAGGGAGGGAGAGAAAGAGAGAGAGAAAAAGAAAGAAAGGGATAAGGGTGTGTGATAGGGACAGCGACAGGATGATTGGACGTAGAGGGGGTTATTGCATTTTTAATTGCAGGACACATCGTCGTTTTACAGTTCTTCTTTCTCCTTCTCCGTCTCTGACCTCGCAAAGCCGTGCTCGACCATCAAATCATTTATCTGATCCCTGTTCATCTCGGACAGGCCAATTCGCTATTAGAAAGAAAAAAAGAACAAATAAAGTAAATAATAAGAAACATCATCTGGCCATATCTTGTGTGGTGCCAGGTAAAAATGCCAGGGGTGAAAAATGTCAGATGTTAAAATGAAGGATTGTCTTACTGCATAGAGATATATACCTCTATGTCTTACTGTCACTAGTCTTGTCTAAAACTTTAAATTTAATTAGACAATTGCTTATATTACGTTACAAAGATGTAAGGAAAGAGTAGTGCATCATATTGCAAGGAAAGGGAAGAAATGTGAAAAGGTTTGGCCCTCGAATTAAATCAATAAAGAAGCGTTGCCATGGATACCTCATCAATGTTGCCTTCTGAATCCAGGATGAGTAGTTCTGGATTGGCGCCCCCCATAAACCTTAAATCTACGTCATGGCTGCAGATGACTACGATAAGGAAACATAATCTAATATTGATAATGATAACGATGCCAATAACAACAATAATGATAAAAATAATAATAATAATAATAATAATAATAATAATAATAATAATAATAATAATAATAATAATAATAATAATAATAATAATAATAATAATAATAATAATAATAATAATAATAATAATAATAATAATAATAATAATAATAATAATAATAATAATAATAATAATGGAGATTGTTAGAGCGCTCATGTCCACCATGAAAGGTGCCCAAGGTGTCCCAATGATTCCTCGATTCTAGCTACATATAGGCTACCGATTTCGGTGCAAACATCCTTCTTAGAATTCCATTCTTGTCGATACCCATTTTTTTTGGTTTAATACCTGGGTGGATCGAGAGTTGCAAATGTAGATTTATATATTCCCAAAGGACACTTGTGTCGCGCCGGGGTTCGAACCCACGTTTTGTGCATTTTCAGTCACGATGATAGCTAATTAACATAATTTTTAAATGGTAAAATATTTTACGGTGAAATTAGCATATGGGTAATTGGCATTTTGAACAATGCCAATTCAAAGTACAATTATTTAAATTATGCGCATAATTAATTAGGCATTTATGAATACATTATGCGTTAATTAGCTTTATTGGCATGAGGCTCGATCCTATGAAAAATATTTGGGCTACCAGGTTGAGTGGCATGTCATTTTAAAGCTATTTTTATGTGCAATGGGACTACAGAATTGTTTTGCATGTTGAAAATAAAGAAAAAAACATTATTCACAGAAAAGTGAACCTAATTATGTATGCAAGGTGACTGAATTATTACACTACCTTATAATTTTTTACCCCGCCCCCCAAAGTCATCCCATGCACTAATATATGTACTAACTATCATGACCATGTGATTTTTTTCATTAACAAAGGTAATAAAAATGAATACAGGAGAACTGTTTGAAATTTGTAGATCATTCAAAAAAATGAAAGTACATTAAATAGCCTTTAAAGTTTCTTGAGTCATGATGCGACAGGAAAATTACCATTTACTTTGTTTTTAAACCCCCATTGAGTAAGAAAACATCAACCTGGGATTTTTAAACTGTTTCTGTGGCTGAATATGATTAAAACTCTCCTGAAGCATAAACTTTCCTTCGTTCTCCTCCTGTTTGTCCTCCTGTTAGTCCTCAAATCACTTACGTCCAACTCAGAACATGTGTATTAGCCTAAATGTACAGGGCCCAATGAGTCAGCATGAAAAGAGCTCTCACTGGGGAATCCCCCTATGGTTATAGCGCCATCTATAGCTCAGATTGTATCTGAAAGATAGCACCTTTGTGATTCTGCTTTTCTCCTCAACAAATATGGAAATTATGCATTTTTTTTTTTGCCATTGCAACGTAAATGCTGGGAATCGCATGGCTCATTAAAAATTATTTAATTAAGTGACTTTCAAAAAGAATTTGGGTATTTTCTCTTTATATCATGAAAATATATACTTCAGGCTATTTTAAAGATACTATATCCCTTTTGCAGCCAACATCAAATTCTGTAGAACTTTGCAGGAATTATGAATATGTCATGTATGTCCTATCTGTGAAATTTAAATGTTAGCAGTGTCCTAATATTCAAATTATGCAAGGAAACCCGTTTACTTGCTAGACTTCACTGTCAGACACTATTGAGTGACTGACTGGCTTTTTCATCTTTGGTAATAACATACATAAAATGAGCTGTAAAGGGTACATGAGCATTTGTCTACATCAATAACCCACTTCTTGTAATGGCCAAAATTAAACTGATTGAATCTTTGCGCAGCATAAAACGTACGACCATTCGGTACAATGGTCTGAAAAATCAGACTATTACTTACTGGCTCTATAGCTCCTAAGTCGATTCGACAACTAATAGTCGTTATTTTCCCACTTAAAGACATTTTCAAGCCCCCCTTTTTTTAGGGAAGTTCTAAATTAGTATTGTCTTTCAAATGCTGTTGGAATTTAACCTTTTCATTTTTTTGGCCTGCAAATGGGACATAGTCCCTTTAATGCAAACAAACAGAAAGGAATTTTTTAATGTATATTAATTAGCTACTTTCATCCTTAGGATTTAACACCTGCCTATATAATATACGACGTACACCTCTTCGACGTGGTCTTATATAGTCCAACTTACACCTCTGACGTAGTCGAGTTGTGAGAATTAGTTTTTCCGCCCCATCAACCCCCATCCAAGCCGGACTTTGGGCATGTACTGCAGACTAATTATTTCTGGATTGTTTTTTTTTTCTTCAGGAAAGAATGCCCCTATTCACCCGCCTTTTGACGATCTTCTAAGAAACGTCACAATGTTATAGTAAAGAAACAAAACAAAATCAGAAACTAATAGGAGACGGGACCTTTTTCTTGAATTACTGTCGAGTATATGCTATCCATCATTTCCAACCGATGCTGAGAATAGTTTTGAATAAAATAAAACAATTATATAACTTGGTTTTTAAAAGACTTTGCCGGAAAGGATACTAAAAGGGAAGGTCTTTAAAGATGAAAGCCTTCACCGAAGGGAGCGAGTTCAACCGTCATCCACGGCAGGTCTGTAAATAGGGAGGTGAGGCATACGAAGGAAAGAGAAAGGATGGAGAGATAAGGAGGGAGAGAGATGGAGACAAAGAGAGAGAGAGAGAGAGAGAGAGAGAGAGAGGAAGGGAGAGAAGAGAAAAAATGATATTGAGAGGGAAGAGAAAGGGGAGAGAAGAGGGAAATTTTGGGGAGGAAGATAAAGAAAAAAAAAAAAGAAGAGAGAAAGGGAAGAGGGAATGAAAAGGAGGGGAAGAGAAAGGAGAGAATGGATAGAGAGAGAAATAAAGAAAGAAAGAGAGAGAGAGAGAGAAATATGGTGGAATGATGAAATAAGGGTTAATTAATAATTAATAATAAATAATATGACAAGCATAAACATATTTCTGTTTGGGCCAAAACAAATTTTCTGTATTTGATCCTCTTTTAAAAGCTCTTTGTTGAGCGTCACGATCCTATAGCTAGCGAGCATAATAATCGTGTTATTCCTTTTCAATCTACTCACCAGTGAAATATAGGTTTTACAAATCATTACACAGTGGAAAGTTCTGATTAAACTCCGAATATAATTTCAAAAGAGAAAACGCACACGTGTACAGCCATCTTCCCAATCAGTATTCAGTAGCACAATGCGCACTGACCTTGTCAGCGAAATGCTATTGTTTTTTGTTATTTTTCATACATGCAGCGGACGGCGTGTATAACCTTCAAAATCCCAGATGTTCAAAATTAACAATCTGTATAGATTTATAATGTTTGTTAATTCATGAAACGAAAGAAAGTCTATCCAGTATAATCGTACGATATTTTCAATCTGTTCTTATTCACGAATAAAATTTATTCACGAATTAATTTCGTCTGTTTGGAGCCACAAGAACTATGCTCTTCCAAATGATTTAAGTCATATATACATACATTGCATCATTTGAGTATTTTGTTAATACATGTATGATCAAAGGTAGAAAAATAAATGTTATTTCCAACTTGAATTGAAAAGACACCCTTCTAGCTCCAAACACACGATAAATCATGATGTGGGGTGCATGGCTGAAAGCATACAGTCAGATATTTGATAACTGTAGTCCTATACTAGTCGCAGTTTTTGCTATATTGTTATGGTAAAGAGCATTATGATTATTTTAGATGTATAATCATTAAAAGTATGACAGTTTAATATTGAACATCAAAAGAGTAGAGAGTGAAAGATATTGTTCATGTAATTGCGTTGTTAAGTACACTCAGCGTTGTATACAACAAATTTGTTGATTATATTATACAGTAGGCTATATATACTAATTAGTGTCAGTATATCTCAAATGTCAAGGAAATTCATGATTCAATATTTACTTTAATTCGACCCGCCTCCGCCCCCCCCCCCATCACGGAGGCAGTGGTGCATCCATAAATATGAAAAGAAAAAAAAGACACATACCTCTACTCGGGCAAGATATTGTGTTTTTTTAGGGTCTTCTCCCGCAGTCACAATATGTATGCTTGTTCCAGGCAGGCTAACATATAGCCCCAGCACGGTTAAAACGAAAAGCTGATAGTTCATCATCTTGGAGAAGGTAAGCATTCACAGTACCTCAGTAACACGAACTGGAAACGAATTTGTGAAAGAGTGATCTTTTTAGTCCCGACCCAGAACCACTTATCAACATACTCCACGTGTCCAAACAAAAAAAAAACAAAAAAAAAAACAAAAAAAATCAATATTATGATTGTTAGATCTAAGTGAGAGAGCATGGTCACAGGAGGGAGAGTGAGAGGGAGAGGGAGAGGGAGAGGGAGACAGAGAATCATCAGTGCCGAGAGAAAGAGACAAAGCAGAATTATGGGCTAGAAGGGGGAGGGAGGGAGAGATCTCGAGAGAGAGAAAGAGAGGAAGAGAGAGAGGGAAAGAGAGAAAGACAGAGAGAGAGAGATAGTGAGTGAGAGAGAGAGAGAGAGAGAGAGAGAGAGAGAGAGAGAGAGAGAGACCGAAAGAAACAAGCGAAGTGGATCCAATATTAATACAACCAATAAATTAAACAATGTCAGCTATGAGAAAATCGATCCACATAATTTTATTACCGTCAATTTAATTTTCTCGGCGGGAAAGCCTGATATAATATATATAATGATATTTTTTCCCCAATTCGGCCCGTTATTTTTTTTTATAGGAAAGGACTCTATGGGCGGCACAATATGTCAATAGACTTCTCAAAAGAAAAAATAAAGGAGGGGGCTTTGGCGGGGAGCAAAGTGAAACAAAAAAAACTATAGGGAATTCTTGGGAGAGGTCATCCCTAAACGGTCTCTCTTTTTTAAAAGTATAAGCTGGCCCCGACAGTGGTATCCGATTGCGTTTGCGCCCAAATCCTTAACATTGGTTTTACAAGTGGTTCCCAACATTATTTTGAAATTAAAATGTCTTAAAGTTGTTTTTCCTCTCTTGAAATTACACTACAGACCCATCCTATTCTTTTCCTGTAAAGATGTTGAACATGGTTGTCCTCCCACACAACGAGAAAGAACCTCTACTCTGCAGAAAGGGATAATACATCCAAAGGATTCGCCCATTGTTGCTATGTCAAGAATGCTCCACTGTGGTAAACCTAATGGGTAACAAAAATGTTTCCTATTGAAATAGAATGCTGAATCAGCCCCGTTTTTTATTACTTAGTTGAATTTGGTAGTTTTATTAAAGTCATTGGTGCTATGTCGGGAACACATTGCATACTGATACTTTAAATAACAGCCAGAGAAGAAATAAAGATCACTACCCCAATGTCATGTTCTATTAGTGCTTACACCTACTTTCTGTTTGATATTCTGCATAGCTAGTAGCCCTGTGTAGGGCTTTTTCATCACTGTCTTTTTAAAGCATTGAAACTCTCGCGTATAATTATTTTCTTCTCTCATTCACTTTGCAGCTTGGTCTATTTGGGCCCCAGGGGTCTCAGTCATGTAGAAATACTGTAAGCATGCGTGACCACAGGTTTTCCAGACACCCCCTATACGAGGTTTTCTTCTGAAGCCAAAATACACCCTAAATGAGGATTTCGCGTGTTCCCCGTATTCACACCCTAAACGGGTATTTCACAAAAGTGTACTACTAATTGTAAAATTGTAACCCCTTGAGCATTTTAAAGTGCGATAGGGATTACCATTTAAGTTGTTGACGATGTACAAAAAAAAAAATCAAATTGCGCTTCGAGTCAGATGTAAAATTCACAATGTAAACATGTATTTCAGTAGAGAAGCAATAACATCAACCTGTACACTTCCGAATGGGTTTAATGCACAGCCACCATATGTCCTTTCTTCGAAAAAAATTATTAAATTTCGTCGTCGTCGTAAATTCCCTAGTCGTAAAAAAAGCAATTCACATGCTGGTACACAAATTATTATCATTAATTTCCCCCACCCACTTTTTTTGCAAACACTTTCTTTTTTTAAGGAGATTTCAACATTATCACAAACTATAATGTCAAGACAAAAAAAGAAAGAAAACATAATCGTCGAATCAAGTCTACATCTCGTTGACATCAGAAAATTGTAGACCTTGACCGACTTTCATAAATAACTTATCTTAGTGAGATGTAAAACTAGAGCCAGTCTAGATCACATTGAAAGCGACAGCAAAGATTCGAGAAGAAGTCTGTAGATTTTGGATTATATATATATACAGTAACAGTATAGAGTATAGAGACTTTTTGTCTGACTCGTAGATCCATGTACCCGTATATTTTATCTCATGAAAATGGCATGCATGTTTTCAAAATAATATCTGTAGTCTAGGGAATGTAGAATCTATATAGATAAAAAGGGAGCATTTGGATGCCCCCATTATTTGTTATCAAGACCGAACTTTGTCTTGACCCTTAGCAAAATATGAAGAAACAGGTGTGGAATAGATTCTAGATTTAACAAGTTAAAACAACAGTACATATGTAACCATTATAGATTTTCAGTATAATATTAAGGGGGGAGGGCAATTTCAGAACAGAACCGGCCCTCCCTCCCCCTTTTTACTTGTCTTTTTGGTAGCATATCTTGGGACAGGAATGGCAATAAAGTATCAAAAAGAATGAAAATGAAAAAAGGTCTGACAAGTTGCAAGTTGAACAAAATAAATGTAATACAAGATACCAGTACAGAACAGGGGGACATAAAAACGCAAGAATCATAATTGCGTATGTTGTACATGATCTACCTGATGTAGTACTTTAATTTTTAACTATGCAAGTATCTATGTTTAGACATTTCATTCTGAGTGAATGACCAAAAAATGGTTTACATAGTAGCAGACCTTTGCAACATTTTCTTTTAAAACAGCAACATTGATATATATATATATATATTGTAGCGCCGGCTCTGTCAGGATATGCCGAGCTAGGCCGTGCTGTCCGTTTGGTCGTAATTTGCGACCGTGGCTCATGAAGCTAATTATTTGTTATTAAACTAATACCAATATTTCCTTACTTAATTCGCGATTCCACATACACAAATAACTCGGCAAACTTTTACTTACGTTTAAAGAGAAGGTTGAGTTCTGGGAAGAGGTGAAAAATAATTTGTGAGCGTTATCATTGTTATTATGCAAGTGTGGAAGAACATCAGAGAAAAAATGTTCCCTGAAAAGCATGGCTCTTCGAATGCCTTAATATTCTAAATATGGCATGTAACAGCATAAAAATCGGGACGGATTTTTATGCCACATGTTCGTGTAGTCCCATATACATCTTTCTGTGTACAGTGCTTGTAACTTTATCAAGATTCGGCCAAATTTCTTATCATTTTGATGATTCCAGAACCTTGCAGTACACACCAATACTTATATGCTAGATGATCAACCTTTTCTGATCGATTCCACACCGTTTCTTTCACAATGCAATCGCATGACCAGAACTCAACTTTATCTTTAATAAGCTTCAGCTCTTTAATCGTCCAATCGTCCTGTATCGGCTTTCAACATGAGCATAAACATTGAAAATAACAGTATTGAACACAGGAAACGCACATATATTTATGTGCGTATCCGCACATATGAAAAACAGTGCACCTTTAAAACCCAATTATAACTGGCCCGCACTTAATGATTCTTCAACTATTCAGAACAAATTACCCATCAAATTGTCTGAAACCACTAGAACAACAATTTGATATAGTCTATATTTGAATTGAATACCAAAACAAAATCCCATATCCAAAATTCCTCCAAAGCAGGGCAACCGCCATCAATCGATCCATCCCATCCTTACAATCGATCCTCAACACATCAACCCAATTTCGCTACACGACCCCCTGCTCCACTAAGCTCGGTCCCCGAGCTTAACTCATCCTACCATTAACAAATCCAACAAGCTGAACTCCAAAATTCAAAACTGTATAACTTTATGGAGGTAATTACAAAACGAATATACCCCAACAATAACTTTAACATTCCAATGACCATTACCAACACTCCTACCTTCTGTAATGTCAAAACAATTTACCACCTACTTTACTACTATATTCCTAATTCTTTAACTTTCCACACCGTTTAACCAAATTATCAGCACTGGTTTTTGCTATAGCTTCGGTCTATAAACCCACCAGGTTTAATACACAAAAATCACAAATAATATTACAAAATCAAGTGGCAGTACCACCACTATTATAGTGTCAATGGGTTTGCATTATGACCTAACACACAAAAAAACATTATACAGGTTCTTCCCTGTTGGACAAATAAATCCGTTTAAATCTTAACAAACCTATAAATGATCACAAATACACCATTGTTTTAGCAATAACTTTCCATTATCAAAATTCTATAACTCTAAAATAATAAACAAAACTGGTAATTGATACCAAATTGGCTTAAAGTCCTTTGCCAAAATTGAACCACCTAACTAATGTCCATGCACCAAAAACAGTGCCTCAAGTCTCTTCTAAAAAAACTCATAAACAGCTTAGCGTCCATATCCCAACTAAACATAATACAAGCTTGATATGCCTATTCTGTGCCCAAGGTTCATTCCTGCCTTAGTTCTCTGTAATGCGTTCGGTTAGCACTTCTAGTAGCTCGCCACTCCCGGTCAAATATCGTTCTGTAGTACGAGTCCAGGTACGTCCTGGTCGGAGCTGGTGTATGATGGTTCCCTTAGTAGAGCCGGTTATATCAGCCACTTCTCCACGCCTGAATTCCCCCAGCCTGTCCCTGATCATTTGGCCATCAATGTCCGATCCCCCAACCTGTACGCACACATCGCTAGCTCCCACGATTGATCTAGTAGCCTCCCTATTCCTGCCACAGGTCAGGTCTAGCAGTTCTCCATCACTATCCGAGCTAATTGGTGGTCGTTCGTCTGCTAACGGAGTTTCACTCCTGTCCTCTCGACTCCTGATGGTTGGAGAGATTCGGTTCTCCAGGGAATGGGTAAGAGTTTTGTTGAGCTGGGGACTATGACTGCGTTTGTGCTGGGGACTATGACTGCGTTTGTGCTGGGGACTACGGCCGGCTGAGTTGGGGGCTACGGCTCGGCGGCTGAGTTGGGGGCTACGGCCGGCTGAGCTGGGGACTACGGCTTCGGCTGAGTTGGGGACTACGGCTTCGGCTGAGTTGGGGACTACGGCTTCGGCTGAGTTGGGGGCGTTCCTTACTAGATTTGACTGGAGCCAACACCGGAGTTTTGGAATATACCCAGTAGGAGCCGACGTATGTTCAGCAAAATGCTTCTCTAAATCCCTCCTTCGACTGGTCTTGTGCGCAACGATCACAGTTATATTTCGGTTGGTGCACTTCCTGTTCATGTCTCTTAACGGATGCCCGACTGGCATAGGTGCGGTCACAGACTGGACACCTATAAATCTTCCGTACTTCATTCAGTGATTGTTGCTTGTTGGGGGATGCCATTACCTGGGTTTCAATGCACACATAAATGTATATTAGTCATGATATTTCTTATATATTGTTAAACAAGAATGTCATTCTAGTGAATCGGTAGGCCACTTCTAAAATTACGAATATCCCTCGTTCCGTGTCGAAAATACTGTCCGCTACGCTTTTCTTTACTCTCTCCGATCTGCCAACTTGCAATCTCGAGCCCAATCTTCTGCTGAATCACCTCGTAGCGACAAAAATGTTCATATACGGTTGACCAATGTTCCACCGAGAATTCCAAAATGCAGAACCGATTGTTTGCAAAAGTTTGGACCCAATGATTAGCGAAATCATAACAGCAATGTATTATGTCTAATAAAAGTAATCGGGACGGCGTCTGTTTCGTCTTGGATAGCACTTTCGCCCCACTGACTTGTCTTTAGCTTGGTCCCTTACTGGAACATCGGTAGACCCCCAACTTCTATTTGGTGTCTGATTAGCCCAGTTTGCACTAGAAACCGTCTGATCATTCACGTCGCTAGCCTCTGCTACCAGTGGATCTGCCATCTCGTCTCTACCAGGGGATTGGTTGAGGACCTCCCCTTCCAAAACTGATGCTTCTGTAGGCTCAGCCTCTGCTACCGGTGGATCTGCCATCTCGTCTCTACCAGGGGATTGGTTGAGGACCTCCCCTTCCAAAACTGATGCTTCTGTAGGCTCAGCCTCTGCTACCGGTGGATCTGCCATCTCGTCTCTACCAGGGGATTGGTTGAGGACCTCCCTTCCAAAACTGATGCTTCTGTAGGCTCAGCCTCTGCTACCGGTGGATCTGCCATCTCGTCGTCTCTACCAGGGGATTGGTTGAGGACCTCCCCTTCCAAAACTGATGCTTCTGTAGGCTCAGCCTCTGCTACCGGTGGATCTGCCATCTCGTCGTCTCTACCAGGGGATTGGTTGAGGACCTCCCCTTCCAAAACTGATGCTTCTGTAGGCTCAGCCTCTGCTACCGGTGGATCTGCCATCTCGTCGTCTCTACCAGGGGATTGGTTGAGGACCTCCCTTCCAAAATTGATGCTTCTGTAGGCTCAGCCTCTGCATCAGACACTGCATGCTGGTTCCGGTCCTCATCCTGCCTGTTTGCTCTGCCAGGTTGAAATTCCCATACAGGTCGCTGCACCCCAGTGTACGGCTTCAACCGGTCTACATGAACGACCACTAGTTTAGCCCTTGGTTTCAGCTGCAGTCGTACAGTCACATCTGATAACCTCGTCACAATGAGATATGGCCCAAGCCATTTCGTCTGTAGCTTTGGACAGCGGCCCTTCTCTCGCATCTTTCGCCTGAGCCATGCATACTGTCCAACGTTGAATGAGGTGCTTTGTGCTCTCCGGTCGTAGTACCGCTTCTGCTTTCTGCACGCCTGACCCAGTCTTGCACGTGCTCGCTCATGTGCTCTCCGCATCCGCATCCTCAGTTTCTCTGCATAATCTGTCCTTACTACGTCACTGTCAGTATCATCTGGTGCAGCAAGGTCGCCCGGCATCATCACCTCTCTCCCTAACATTAGCATGTTAGGTGTTTCTCCTGTTGACGCCTGTGGACTGCCCGGTATGCACATGTAGCGAAAGGAAGAAGCTGGTCCCAATCCTTCTCTTGCCTCTCTACATCGAGAAGCGCAGCAATTGTATCCACCAGCGTGCGGTTATATCTTTCAATGAGCCCATCGGACTTCGGGTTATAGGCGGTGGTCCTCGTCTTGGTTACCCCAAGCAGATTGCATACTTCTCGGAAGACTTCTGAGATAAAATTCGGCCCTGGTCTGAGTGAACGAACCTCGGTACACGAAACGACAGATGAACTCCACCACCAGCTTCTCTGCAACGGTTTCTGCTCTTTCGTCTGGGATGGGGTACGCTTCCATCCATTTGGTAAAGTAGTCTCCGATGACTAGGACGTACTTGTTGCCGTGTTTGGTTCTCGGCAATGGACCCAAGATGTCGAGGGCTACTCTCTCCATCGGGAAACCGCTGATTCGCTGTTGCAATGGTGCACGTGGTGTTCTACCAGCACACTTCCTTCTAGCACAAACATCGCATTCCCTCAGCGCAGAACGGATGTTGACTGCCATTCCAACCCAGTAATACCTGAGCCTGGCCCGACCCAATGACTTGGCGACCGAAGTGACCACCAGTTAGAGATGCATGGACCTCCTGAATTACATCCCTTATGAGCACTCTTGGTAGTACAATCTGCTTCCTGACAATGGTGCCGTCTGCTGACTCCCATCGGCGTACCAAGACATCGTTGCTCATCTCTAGTGCATTCCAATGCTCTAACAACTGTCTTGCGTTTTGGGACCATGATGCTGCTTCTTCGTCAGTTGGTCTTTCTGCTCTCAATTTGGCAGCTCGGACTGGCTTGATGTTTTCATCCTGCTCTTGTAGGCTTCCAATGTCAGGAGTCTCAACTGCTTCGTCTGCCAGCGCCCTGACATGTTCTGCCGATTCCTCGTCATTCCGCCCACACTGCTTACACGGTCGGCGCGACAGCCCATCAGCATTGCCGTGACTCCGCCCGGTCTATGATGGATCTCAAAATCGTATTCCGAGACCAACTCCAACCATCGTGCGAGCTGCCCCCTTGAATCCTTGAAGCGAACCAGCCACTGCAACGACCCATGATCGGTGCGGACGACCACATGACGACCATACAGATACTGCCGGAACTGTTTCAGGAATACCACCACTGCCAGCAACTCCTTCCTTGTTACGCAGTAGTTCAGCTCCTCCTTCCGCAATGTTCGGCTCGAGTATGCTACAACTCTTTCAACTCCATCCTGAACTTGCGAAAGGACTGCCCCGATACCGGTGTCACTGGCATCAGTATCCAAGATATAATCGCCATCTGGGCAGGGATAGGCCAGAATGGGTGGGGACAACAACCTCTGCTTGAGTTCATCGAAAGCGGCCTGACACTCCTCCGTCCACTCGAATCTTCGATTCTTCTCCATCAGCTGGTGCAGAGGTTTGGCGATGCTAGCAAACCCTCTACAAACTTCCGGTAATATGATACCAGCCCGATGAAACTCCTCATTTCCTTGGTGGTTCTTGGTGTAGGCCACTGCTGAATGGTTGCTGTCTTGTCTGGCTCTGTCGTCACTCCATCTGCTGACACAATGTGCCCTAGGTACCCAACACTGGTGCGAAACAGCTGGCACTTGGACGGTTTGAGCTTCAACCCAGCTTCACGCAGTCGCTGAAAAACCACTCTGAGACGTGACAGCTCCTCCTCCACCGTCTTGCCGAATACAATCACATCGTCCAAATACACCAGCAAGGTCTCCCACGTCAAGCCTGCCATCACCCGATCCATCAACCGCTCAAATGTAGCTGGTGCGTTGCATAACCCAAAGGGCATCACTCGCCAGGCATACAGCCCGCCATTTGCGATGAATGCTGATTTCTGCTGAGCCTGTTTGTCCAGTTGCACTTGCCAATACCCACTAGCTAGATCAAGAGTGGAGAACCACTTTGCCCCGCTTAGTGCATCCAGCGTGTCATCGATTCTTGGGAGCGGATAGGCATCCTTCAGCGTAACAGCATTCAATTGACGGTAGTCCACACAGAACCTCTTGCTGCCATCCTTCTTGGTGACGAGAACCACGTTGGACGCCCACGGACTACTTGTTCGCTCGATCGACCCCTGTGAGAGCATCTGATCTAACTGCTTGTCGATCTCCTTCCTTTGTTCAAATGGATGTCGTCTCTGTGCTTGCCGCACTGGCCTCGCGTCACCAGTATCAATCGTGTGCCGGACTAGATCAGTTCTGCCGATATCCATTGACCCTTCCGAGAAGATTCCGCCAAAATCTTGTAGCAGCTCCGCCACTTGGGGATGGTACAGCTCTGGAATATCTTTGATGCTACGCCCAAGCAGCTCCGTCAAATGTGTTGGCACACCATTGCCAACAGTCACGTTTCCGTCACGTTTGATCGGCTCGACAGACTCAGCTTCTGGTAGCGGGGTCAAGCAGGCCATCATAGTTCCCCGTTTCACTATCCTCTCCTCCTTTGTTGGATTGTAAACCCGTACTGGCAGCAAATCAGCATCCGTCCCGACTACAGCCCGTGCAATTAGCAAGCCCTTATTCATGATTTCTGTCTGGTCGGTAGGTGCTTCAAGGAGACCAAGCCCAGTGATCTGTTTCTGCTTAATACCTGCCACCACGCCCTTCAAGATCGCCTCCTGACCTGGAGGAACTATACTGGTTTCGCATGCTACTACTCTGCAGCAGAGTGGCTGGCCCCTGGAATCTCTGCATGGAATCGTCTCCCATGGTGTCTGCAACTCCATCTTGCGGCAATCAAGCACTGACTGCGTTTGCATCAGGAATTCTAGCCCAATGATTCCCTCATTCTTCAAATTAGCAACCGTCACCTCCACCATAAACAGCAAACCTCCCAGTTGAATCTCCGCTGTCGTTCTTCCCTTGGTCTCGAGTGGACTACCATCTGCCTGATGCACCGTACGAGTTTCTCGCTGCAATACCGGTGTCCTTGATTCCTCGATCTTGTCGAAAATTGTGTCAGACACAAATGACTGTGATGAACCAGTATCGATCAGGAACGTGATGGGCTGCCCATTAATCTTGGACTGGATGAAGAGTCCCTGGCGTTTGCTGTCTTCGGATGACCCAACTGGCCGAATTTGCTCTACTTGCTCTTGCCTCCCCCACTGCCTTTCACCAACCTGACTTCTACGAAGCTGGTCCTTGATACTGTTGACTGCTCACTGGTATCTGCTCGACATTTTGTGCTTCGGGCAATATCTCCAACCGTGGCCAACTCTTTTGCAATTGTAGCACTTCCGCCGATCTGCGCCTGCACTCACCGGTATGTTGTTGAGAGGCTGCATTATTGGATATGTGCATTCTTGTCGCCAATGCCCCTGTTGACCACAGTTGAAACATTTGTCGTTCTGGTATCCAGGCAGTGAAGTAGCTGGTGCTCTTGTGCCCGTTGCAATTCCAGTTGGCCTTGCTCCCGATTGCTTGGCAGACCCCACTCTTGAAATCAGCTCTTCCACCACTTTCGTCATCTTGCTCACAGCGCCTTCCGTCTCCTTCGTCGATCTGTTTGTTTGCTGATCTCCGCCATCCTCCAACGTTCTGCTATATCTCTGCGGTCGCCCGTCATATCTCTCTGTTTCCATCTTTAGAAATGCTTCTGTGCTCAGGGCTGCTTCAATCGCATCATCCAATGTGCGGGTTGTGCACGAAACAGACCCTCTCGTACCTCCGGCCTCACAACTGCATCCATAAAATGGCTTCTGGCTAACCGATCTTGCCCGGCCTCGTCGAACTCCTGGTACGCTAGCGCTGTTAGCTCCCGGATACTCTGACCCAACTCCTGCAGCGTCTCCTTTGATTTCCTCCGCCTGGTCCGCAGCTCAGCCAAGAAGATTTCTGACTTCCCCGCTGGGCCAAACCTCTGCTTAAGCCTGCTGACCAGCTCGCTGTACGTTAATTTCCTTCCTGTTTGCTGAACGAGTACTTTTACTGCTGGGCCTCTCATGCTGGCAGCCAAATACCGCAGTGCTTCATCCTCTGACCATCGATTAACTCCTGCACAGGCCTCAAAATGACTCAAATAGTCAAGAATCGGCCCTTTACCATCGAATCGATCTGGTGTCATCCGCAGTCGGTCACTATTTCTAAATCTTGGTTGGTATCTGCTTTCATTCCACAGCTCTGGTCTGCGCCATGGTGTGCCAGCCGTTGGTGTCACTGATGTCTTTACTCCACCACCTACCAGAACTTCATGCTGTGTTGCAAACTGGTCGTAATTTACTGGTATCTCACGATTACTCTGCTCAACCCTTATTTGATGGCCACTAGTCGCTGCTCCGTCCTGCCATTGTTGATTGCCGACACCCAACTTTGGTGTTGAGACTGGTGGTTCCCTGTGGCTGCCATATCCGTTACCATCCACTTGTCTGCCTTCCGGAATCGAGAAATCGTTGGGGAATGACGGGGGTATCTCGATGCTTCCATCTGAGTGCCTTGCGAACGTGGCAGGAACATCTCGTCTTCCAGATGGCTCTTTCATTACCCTGGATTTCTGGGGTATACCACCATGCTGCGCTGGTATGCTACTCTTTGGAGTTGGATGTGGTGTTCTTCCCATTGATGCTCGCAGATCACGCATCATCATGTCGATTTCGGCCATACCGTGGTCTAGCTGCATCCAGATCTCCGCTGGTGTTTGCTGATTCGCATTTCTCCGCGTTGGTTGGTCCATCATGTACTGCTCCATTGCCGAATCCCACTTCTGACACCATGTGTAGCGCCGGCTCTGTCAGGATATGCCGAGCTAGGCCGTGCTGTCCGTTTGGTCGTAATTTGCGACCGTGGCTCATGAAGCTAATTATTTGTTATTAAACTAATACCAATATTTCCTTACTTAATTCGCGATTCCACATACACAAATAACTCGGCAAACTTTTACTTACGTTTAAAGAGAAGGTTGAGTTCTGGGAAGAGGTGAAAAATAATTTGTGAGCGTTATCATTGTTATTATGCAAGTGTGGAAGAACATCAGAGAAAAAATGTTCCCTGAAAAGCATGGCTCTTCGAATGCCTTAATATTCTAAATATGGCATGTAACAGCATAAAAATCGGGACGGATTTTTATGCCACATGTTCGTGTAGTCCCATATACATCTTTCTGTGTACAGTGCTTGTAACTTTATCAAGATTCGGCCAAATTTCTTATCATTTTGATGATTCCAGAACCTTGCAGTACACACCAATACTTATATGCTAGATGATCAACCTTTTCTGATCGATTCCACACCGTTTCTTTCACAATGCAATCGCATGACCAGAACTCAACTTTATCTTTAATAAGCTTCAGCTCTTTAATCGTCCAATCGTCCTGTATCGGCTTTCAACATGAGCATAAACATTGAAAATAACAGTGTTGAACACAGGAAACGCACATATATTTATGTGCGTATCCGCACATATGAAAAACAGTGCACCTTTTAAAACCCAATTATAACTGGCCCGCACTTAATGATTCTTCAACTATTCAGAACAAATTACCCATCAAATTGTCTGAAACCACTAGAACAACAATTTGATATAGTCTATATTTGAATTGAATACCAAAACAAAATCCCATATCCAAAATTCCTCCAAAGCAGGGCAACCGCCATCAATCGATCCATCCCATCCTTACAATCGATCCTCAACACATCAACCCAATTTCGCTACAATATATATACAGTGAAACCTGTCTATAAAGACCACCCAATGGAGACAATGAATAGAGGTCTTTATAGGCAGGGGGGTCTTTATGTACAGGTTCCTTTAGTAGACATTTCAATGAGAAACCATTTTCAAGGGAAACAAAAAATGTGGACAGGTGATCTTTTTATACAGGTGGTCGTTGAAGCAGGTTTGACTGTATATTGAAAATACATATATTGAAATTACAATCTTATCAATCCTTCCAAATATGTTCATCAAGAATTTTTGTTTCAATAAGATGAGCTCTGAGTGGTCCTTCCTCAAAATATACTTCTGATTGAGGAGAGAAACTCAAATTTATGCCCACAAGTATACATGAAATATTGACCTTCTAAAAATTTGGTTCATTATACCTCAAAACCATTTTGCAGACATCTTTGGGCCACCAAAATTGCCAGATGGGTAAGAATACATAATCATTTACCCATAGGGCAAGCTGACTTTTAATTTACATGGAAACACACACACACAAACAAAAAATAATTGTTGATTAAATTTGCTCATATTATAACTATATTGTAATACATGAAAGTACCTCTGAGAAACTTGAAGTAGTTGAAAATGTCTCAGAATTCCATCAAATACCCACGGGACAATTTGAATCATTCATAGGTGACTTTTAAAAAATTTATTTATTTCTAATCTGTTATCAGGGTAGCCCATTCTCCAATATGTAGTGGTCTTCCATGGGGCCCTGAATAATTATGCACATATTTACATCAAAAAGCATAATGTTTATACAGAACAGTTAAAATAAAATTCCATAGTACATTTAGAAAGATATAACACAGCAATAATAGACGTGGCACAAACAAATACTCGTTTGCAAAATAATCATAACTCAGCAACGTAGTTCAACTGTAAAATATTGATTAAGTCGCAATTATGTGAATAAATCATGTTAATAGTACAGAATATGCACATATTGTATATTCGGCCGAGTTATTCACAAATTACAACTTTGTTTATTAACAATTTCTTAAATAAATTGACAGAGGAAGCCGTTCTCATCGAATTATCTAGCTTATTCTATTCAAATATAGAAGAAACAATTGGGCTACACTTATAACAATCAGTGTGAAATCTGGGCACATGTAAACATCCACTGCCTATTTGCCTTGTATGACTTAGGTGTACAGGTGAACTTTGGCCCGAGGGGCTATCTTTGCCTGCCCGATAATCAACTTTTCATTAATAACAAGAAACTAAAGCTCATGAGCAGATACACTTCATTGTGGTGAGAATGAAATTTGTCATAAAAATTTATACAAGGTAAGATTTAAAAATTCTGTACTACCAGTCTCCCTCACTGCTCAGGCAATAAAGAAATAATAATAATTATTATTATTATTTTATTCGGCAAAACAAAGTGTATACAAAAGAATTACATAGAAGAACAAATCATACAAAACAAAGGATGAAAATCATTAAAATTTGTTGTTGTTGTGATTCCCATGAGCATTTACAAGTTGCCAGGAATGAGGCAGGCAAACTGAATCACCGAAACCGTGAAGGTCCCCCATTCCGACTTGCAGTACTCATGGGAGATCACTACATAGATACAATGTAACAACTAATAAGAGTATAGCAACACTCGTTATGGCAATGATAAAAGAACAAACTCAAATAATTGAATTAATCAATGAAGTACAAATTATTTCCTAAGTTATTTTAAAAAAATTATGAAGAGCCAAGCAATCAAAACAAAAAATCAAATATGTCTTCATTTCAGACAATTATAAAGCGGAACAAATAAGAATGATGGCCTCTTGGAAGCAAATTACAGGCTAGGAGAGTACAGTTATTTGACATAAATGTTTTAAGGTTGAATTATACAAAATTAAGTTATATAAATGTGCTTTGTGTTATATATTAGATAATTATTAAGGGGCAGAAATGCAGATGTTTGGCAAGGGTCGCAAAGTACAAACTATTCCTTTAGCAAGTTCATTTTTAAACCAAGAGTCGTACAAAGTCAAACAAATTATAGAAAATGGGGTGTAATGTACTAACAAGGCAAAGAAAATACAGAAGCTGTGCAATTGATGATAGTAAAAGGTAATATCTGATCATCCTACAATAAAGTAAGCAAATAAAACACATGTATATATACTAAAAACCTAATAAAGCTGAGAGCAGATTTGGCAAGTGCCAAGTTTGATATTGTAATAAAAGAAATTCATTGCGAAGTTCTACAGGGACTTCATCCCAGAATCGTGGAAAGAGATACAAAGTGGTATTATTTAAACTCTGGGTTTGGGCAAGTAGGTGATGAAACTTCAGTTCATTTGGGCGTCGTGTATCATCTGGATATTTTGTATAACTACATCACAGTCAATGAACCTGTAAAGTGATTTACAAATGAATGACATCAGCAAGTACTTTCTACGAGACTCAAGTGTATACCAGTTAAGTGACCTCAGACGCTGATTGTAAGGCATCTGCTGTCGGTACTGTTTTAGTATCAGACAAGTTGCTCTACGTTGGATGCTTTCTAATCTGTCACATAAATTACGATTGACAGGGAACCAAGCTGGTATACCATATTCCACAAGAGGAAGAACAAGTGATTTGTACAGACAGAGTAGGGCTGGTGGTGAGAGATCCCCAAAACGGAAGTGATGGGACCTAACATACGATTCGCACGTGAAACATAATCAACGTGCGAATCCCACTTCAGGCTACTGGTAATAATTATTCCAAGATATTTGGTTTTCTGGACAACTTCTATTGGTTGGTCAATCAAAATGTAAGCAGGCGGGTCAACCCTTTTGGGCGTTGCGGATAATCTCATCACTTTCGTGTTTACAGACATTTAGAGACATACGGTTAGATAAGCACCAACTAGAGACTTTAGTAAGATCATTTTGGAAGGTATTTGAATCAACATTTGATCTTATTGGCCTAAATATCATAGTGTTGTCCGCGAACAACGTACTAGGAGAGTCAACTAAAGATGTCAAGTCGTTTATAAACATGTTAAACAAAAGCGGTCCAATCACACTCCCTTGGGGGACACCAGATGGAACTCTAGACCATTCAGAGACAGCACCTTTATAGATTACTCGTTGGCGGCGACTGCAGAGTAGTGACTTTATCCAATGCCAGAGATCTAGAGATTACCACTGATGTTGAACTGAATGGCTAACTTCTGCAAAAATACATCATGAGGCAATTTATCGAAGGCTCGTGAAAAGTCCAAATATATTACATCGACCGGGCAAGATTTGGGACCTTCTAAGCACTTCAGCCACTCATGAGTGAACCGTAATACTTGGGTGACACACAACTTTCCTTTCCTAAAACCGTGTTGGAAGGTGGCGATTGGACATGAATAATCAAGATGAGATTTGATTTTAGCAACTATCAGCGATTCCATGATTTTACACCCAACTGAAGTAAGGGCCACTGGACGATAGTTAAACGGAGATGACTTATCACCAGATTTAAACACGAGTGTAACATTGGCAGATTTCCACACAGTTGGGACTTTACCAAGAGCTAGTGATACAAAATAGATACGCTGGAGGATGGGAGCTGACACAATGGCAGTATGTTTCAGCAAAGACGGAGATAATAATGATAATAATAATCTACTTTCTTTTGGATTGAAGTTCTTTGGTGTGATCATGGTATGTGTTTGGACTGCTCTGCACCCATTGGGTCTTTACAGACTGAAGGGAGAGTTTGAGGGCATCATGGTACCCCCGCAGATCCCTAGAGATATTGTTGACTTGGCAGTGGACAGATTCTCCTCCTTGCTCTCCGAGGAGTCCAAGAGAAGCCTTCCACTGCCTGAGCCATGGGATGGTGTGGTTCTCTAGGATATGCTGCTTGGGGGTAACCGTTTCACTTGGGAAGTTTTGGCGGTAGAATTCCATATAGGATCTAATATCCTCCTCTAGAAACAAAAGAGATAATAAATTAAAGAATTAGTAAAAGTTTGTTCTTTCACTTTACAGTAATTGAAATCACATATTTTTTCCCCTTGGAAGTACACTGTGACGTAGCCTCTATAAATTGCAAGTTACTACATTTAGATGTAAAATGACGAGCATTGTGAGCGAAAACACTACTCATATTTATGTAAGTATTTACTTTGCTGTGTGCTGTACTCATTTAATAGTACAAGCACATTAGGAGCAAATTTCTCTTGTCTCGAAAAACTTGAAAATGATTCAAATGAGAAATTAAATAGATATTAACTGGCATTAGGGTGGGATTGAGAATATATTATACAGTATATAATCACTTATCCATCCCAATCCCAATCAGTATATACATGTAATTGTACTGATTTTGATCTTACCCAAGTGAGTGATGCCCTCGTCATCCAGGAATGAGCCACTGCTCATCCCCCTGTGGCAGGCACCAAACAAGTGGAACAGCTGATTGTACTTTCTACCAGTGGCACCCGCTTCTGCCTTTAGGAGCTCTGATGTTGGACAAACGGCTTCTACAGTCTGGAGCAGGGATTCTGTGATTTTGTCTACATTGTGTGGCTGTGGAGGCAATGAAATATTGATAGATTAAACAATGTTTGTCATTTCTTGTGGTATATGAGGTTGATTTTTGTTTAAAACCTACTGAAACCATGACAGATATTTACATATTATATCTACATTATTATTTCTTTCCTTTCTGTAGGAGTTCTGTTCAGCTTTCTACTTTTCTGTGGTTAAAAAATAATTTTCTTTTAAATATTTTTTTTTAAATCACAACACTGTTCCTTCGATACCAAAAATGTGTATTTTATTTCCCCTAAAATACAGTTATACTCACTTGCAGAGTACGATGGACATGATTTCCAACGAATGCTCTCCCATGGAAAGCCTGTCGACAGACTTGCATACGTTGGAGGACTTCCTCCAGTCTCATGGAGATTGGACCAGCCCCAAATGGCAGATCAGGGAGCTTGGAGATGTCTTTTTCCTGTAAAAAGAAAAACCAGTGTACTGTTGATTACAAATCAGGGTTCTGTAAGTTTATTTTGGGGTCATGAAAAGTTCAAAGACCTAGATTGATAATTACATGTATTATTATTATTTTTTGTTTAAATTTGTTCTTTGGCTTTCTATACTGCCTTGTATTTTGTATTAAAAAATGTTGAAACTGACCATTTTGATTTTTTCCTTCTTTTTTTCCTCAGCCATCTCTAGGATTGCTGCAGGAGGTTCATTCTCTGGGTAGAGTAGGGCCGCCATTGTGTGTTGCTCTATCAGATCTTTCATATCTTGCCCGAGTTCCTCTGCCTTTGCCTGAAGAACAAGCTTTTGAACTTGGTTCTCAAATGCTTGGTTAGCAGCTTCCTTCTCTTCTGCAGAGTTGGCAAGGTGTTGGGCAATCTTTAGATCCAGTAGGTGGCTGGACTTAGTCAGAGATACATAGTGTTTCAAATGAATCCCCAGAGACATGTGGAGGCCTGGCGGGCATACCTATTGAAAATAGAAAGAAATAAGCGTTATTTGAAATTGAATTTGTAATCATTCATAATTTAATATGAATAGCTAATTTAATGTGTTCTATGTGTATTTATCTTTTTTAAAAAAATATTTGTGTTTTCCCACTGCAGTATACTATGTGATTAAAAAAAAAAAAAAAAAAAAAAAGAGATATAATCACGTGACGTAAAGTATTTTGACGACAATAGTCACAACTGACTAATTGCCATTGAGTCAAAACAGAAGAAGAAGAAGAAGAAGATGACGGAAGAATTTGTGTTCTGATCAAACTATGAGAAGGAAGGTAACAAGTGGTAAGTATGAAGATCTGTCTGGCCAGGGTCTAGCATGTGTTGTTAAGAAGAGGTAATGATGTGTATTCCCTTGTTTTGCTTGTTATTCAAATACGTCAAGGGGCATGATTTTGATTTAAACCTTTATTTTGTATTTTGTTTTTATATTTGTAACAACAGAATGTCTTATTTTAAGCCATGTTCTATCTCAGCCTAATAATTATCAGCTATGTTATCTTAGGGACGGTGCGCTTCAAACATATTTTGTTTATGCACTGTTCCTACTATGTATTATATCTTGATGTAACCCACTGAATTTTATTATCTGTAAACAATAATTTTTACATGGTGAATAAATAAAACATACAAACAAACACGTGAGATTCAGAAACAGGTCACTACCCCTCTTTTTGTCAATTCCTGGCTACTGATGAAGAAAGTGACTGATGTTATTTTGTTTGTTAAAGCTAAATACTGTGTTGGTAAAGGTCATTGGATTTGCTATCTGATTATATGGTCTGTTTTGCTTCAGGATCTTCCAAGACCACATTGATTCATCTAAAATAATTGAAATAGGCTTTATGCCCCTTCTTTCTTTACCATCGCTTAATTGTCTCCAAAATTAAATGGATTCCTACCCGCTCAATAGGAATGGTGAAAAATGGCTCTCGAACCACGTTGTTCGCTTTCTTCGGAATTCCTTGCTGCTTGAACATCTCCAAGGAAGCATGCAAGGTCTGCAACGTGCGGAGACGAGTTGCAGGTCTTTTCATGGGTGGAGTTGCCAATTCCTTTTTACTGATATCACAGTACAAGCAGCAATGGTGACCTGGATGAATTTTGAATTACAAGGTCAACAAAATCAAGAAAAGGTCAATTATCAATTCTACTAAAACATTTTCTCTGAGATTTAATCTTTAAAATCATTACTGATAAACCTCATTCTGTAATCAAACTTCCCTCTGCAAAATTACTTAGAGCCTGTGCATCGTTCTCAATTCTATTTGAATATTATAATGAATGTTACTTGCAAATCAATGGACAGGTAAATTGTTGTGCTTTAAAACAAGGCGGGGGAACTGTGTTAGGAAATTTCAATAATCTCAACAAACACTCATAAACAACACAATCCCTTTCAATTTGAATGCTTACCATTGGGACCACTGAGGCCGTACATTCGGGTTAGATACTCATAATCGCCAAATGCAAAGATCTTGATCTTCTTCCCTCTGTAAAGATAGTTATAAAGGTAGAAATTTACTGTACTGTCGTGTATCAACATCATGTACTTTTATCATATTAATTTTATACTGTATAAACTGTTATAAATTTTGTTCATATGAATGAATTATCAAATATGTACATGTTTAACATCCTTATTAAAGTGTTTCAAGGAAAGTAATGAATAATAAAGACATTTAATTTCTAAATCTAAAAATAAAATATTGATAAATATTTTGGGCACATCAAGTAACAATTTGAAAATTTTGAATCACCAAGTATCGGAGTAGGCCTACTTTTTATAGAACTATACATAGTATCTACCAACCTCCAAGTTGACGAAGACAGCTCTTCGACCTGAGGGGTGAAACAGCATAGCGCAACATCAAGATTGAATGAGGAATCCCCGCCAGGGTAGAGAAGGACTACTCGAGTATTGGCTACGCTGTTTGGTCGAGACACATTTGCTACTTGGATCATCAACTTGAAGGTGCCACCGCCTTTGTCGCCCCCGATCTTTATCCAGAGTTCATCTGAAGGAATGCACCCATTGTGCCAAGTCAGTTCATTGAGTCTATATATTTTGTCCAAAAATATGAAACAAAAAAACAATCATTATAAAAGTGAAATATGGAAATTGTTCTTATATTTGTACATGTATTTTTACCTCTTGCATTGTCATATTAAGGTTACCCATTATGATTAGGCCTACCAAATTTTTAACATTTGTATGTACTCAATTTTCTGATAGACATCATTTGATTTGTTATAATGATTCATTCTGTACTTTTTGTTGTTCAATATTTGTTTTGATTTATGTTTAATTGCATCACCAAACAACAGGATGAATATAAAAACTTGTTACGTGTGTGACAGTAACTCACTCATCGTACTGGTCCAGCAGGTCGAAGACCAGAGATGTTAAATTCTTAACGTGGATCAGGGGGGTTTCCTTAATCACCAGGGTTTGGGTAACATCACTGCAGAACTGCATGGGAACGTATACCCCATCTAGGTTGTTCCCTATGATTTTATCTTGAAGCCGGCGAACCCCGCCTTCATGACCTGTAGAGACATCCCTCTCTTTGAGCCATCTGTTGAAAATGTGGTACAAAAATTCACTAGTTATTTTCTTATTAATTTCTACAAAATAAAATATATTTATAACTGATTGTTTGCTTCATGTTTACAAATTGGAGAATCTAGTTATATATATTAAAACAAATAATCTTATATAATATTCAGGGAAACTTGGTAGCATTGTAATAATACACACTATAAATGTATGTTGTAAGTTACTAGCTTTTATCTTTTAATTTAAAAAAAATTATATTGCATGTGCTTTATTTACCTCTTCAGTCTCCTGAGTTTTGACCAGCTGAAACCAAAAAATGATTTCAGCTGTAGGATGTCCTTGACAGGAATACTTATTCCAACTGGTCCCAATATTTCAAGTAGGCCCCCACTAGTCTGGATTTCGTGTACCTGCTGGGCCTTCTCCTCCCCCAGAGAAATGCCCTTCCTCATCTTGGCCATCACTGCACTCCTCCTTCTTTTCGTCGCGCTTGAGCAATCTTTGCTCGAGACTGTTGCCGCAGGAATTATTGTAGTTTTGATGGGCTGAAACAGGGATATACATGTATGTAAATGAATATTTACATATTATCTGACATGATTTTGCAATATATGTGAGTCAGATGATGTTAATTTTGTATCATACGATTAAGAAGAATATAGACATAAAAGCAGTGGCGTGATGAGCAAAAAAGTTTTTGGAGGCTGACAGACAAAAAAATCCGCATCAACCCACCCTTACATGCAGGCCCCGCTGAACATTTTTCAAAGTGGGTGGGGGAGGCTAAAGTATTTACGATCAGGTAGAGTGTAGTGTAAATTGGCGTGGGGTCTAGGGGCAAAGCTCTGGCAGGGGTCAAGGGGCAGAGTCCCCGGAAGCTCAGGGGGTATGGGCATTTAATTACGGTCAGCTGAGCATATTTTGATACCTTATTCATGACACTGGCAGGTCACTAATTGGTATGGGGTCCAGAGGGCTGAGCCCCCTGAAACTCAGGGATTTGAGGCATTTTATAACGGTCATTGAGCATTCAGGGCCCCGCCTTAGGCCCCCTGGTGGGGTCGACGGGCGGAGCTCCCGGAAGCTCAGGGGTTTTAGGCGTTTAATTACGGTCAGGTGAGCATACTATTTTGATAACCTATTTGTGACACTGGCAGGTCACTAATTGGCGTGGGGTCCAGGGAGCGTATCCCCTGGAAGCTCAGGGGTTTTAGGCACTAAATTACGGTCAGACAAGCATTCAGGGGCCCGCCTTAGGACCCTGGTGGGGTCGAGGGGCAGAGCCACCGGAAGCTCAGGGTTTTAGGCATTTAATTACGGTCAGATGAGCATATTTTGATACCTATTTGTGACACTGGCAGGTCACTAATTGGCGTGGGGTCCAGGGGCCCAGAAGCTCAGGGTTTCAGGCATTTTATAACGGTCAGATAAGCATTCAGGGGCCCGCCTTATGGCCCCAGGTTGGGTCGAGGGGGCAGAGCCACCGGAAGTTCATGGGTTTTAGGCATTTAATTACGGTCAGATGAGCATATTTTGATACCTTATTTGTGACACTGGCAGGACACTTATTGGCGTGGGGTCCAGGGGGCGGAGCCCCCAGAAGCTCAGGGGTTTTAGGCATTAAATAACGGTCAGATGAGCATCCAGGGGCCCGCCTTAGGGCCCTAGGTGGAATCCAGGGGACAGAGCCCCCGGAAGCTCAGGGGTTTTAGGCATTTAATCACGGTCAGATGAGCATATTTTGATACCTCATTATTTTGTGACACTGGCAGGTCACTATTCTTTCTTTCTTTCTCTCTTTCTTTCTATTTAGTATACTTTTTCCAAAAAGTGGGGCGGAGCTCGAGGCCCCGGAGCCCAGTCGTTCAGCGGGCCCTGCCATGTAGGCCTCTAAATAAGCATATTTCTTGCCTGACTGTAAATTTAGGAATTTGTAATTTTCCAACAAACGTATAAAAAAGTATAATTTACTAAAAAAAGTGAGGAAAATCTCGGAAAATTATGTCATTTCAGCAACATTTGTAAATCACCGGTATCGATTTAGAAATGGACCACGTTTGAAATTTATTGTGACACTGGCAGAACACTAATTGCCCCCCGATCTACACCTTGTTGGCGGGAAAAATCGCAACTGATCTCCCTACCTATCTTCTTTCTCTTTCTTTTCTTACCTTTCCCTCCCCCTTCCCTCTCTCTCTTTTAGGTTTGCTAGGGGCAAGAGCCTTTCACCCCCCCCCCCTGATCCACATGTTGTTGGCGGGATTAATCGCAACTGATCTCCCTTCTTTTCACCCTTTTCTTTTCTTCTTCCTCTTTTTTGTTCCCTTTTAGCTCTCCTCTTTCCCTTTCCCTTCTCTTTTTTTGGCGGGGGCAGGGGAGAGGCAAGGGCCTTTGGCCCCTCCCGATCCACAACTTGTTGGTGGGAAAATTGCAACTGATATCCCCCTTCTTTTCTTTTCTTCTTCCTTTTTCCTTCCCTTTATCTCCTCTTTTCCTTTTTTTTCCCTTTCCTTCCTTCTCTCTTATTTTTTTGATGGGGGGCAACAGTCTGGGAGGCAAGGCCCTTTCGGCCCCCCGATCTCCTTCTTTTCCCCCAATTTTCTTTTCTTCTTCCTCTTCTTTCTTTCCCTTTCTCTTCTCTTTCCCTTTCCCTTCTTTTCCTTCTCTCTCTCGTTTTGTTTTCTTTGCGGGGGGCAAGGCCCGCTCGCCCCGGCCCCTGGATCCGCGCCTGTGGAACATTCCCTCCGGAAATGACCCTCCTCGCCACATCCAAAACAAACCCTGAGCGCAGGCGACTGCGCATTCCCCCGCGTACCGCCTGGAGCTGCCGCGATCTTCTCCAAGCTCTTCTCTAGGCCGGACATACAGGTATCCAGACTTTTCGCTAAACTGGATTATGGAGCTAAAAGACTTTTAGCTCCATGACTGGATATACGGTTATCTACTATATACTATACTATACTATATACTACTATACTATACTACTATATTAGTGACTATAAAAAACATAGGCCTATGCTTTTCCTGGCTTTTGGGGAATGTGTCAGCCTTGCAACAGAAATGGAGAAACGCGCATTTTGTTGAAAATCATGTGATATCACGAACATTTATAGATCACTTGTATGGAATTGAAAACAAGTCAGTGGTTTAATTTTATTGGGGCTAGCGGCGCCGGCCCCCACCAGTACGCCAGTGCATAAAAGCCTCAAATTGGTTATAAATGCCAAGTCAATATTTAGCCAGTGATTCACTTTGATACTATCTAAATACTGTAGGTAGCCTATTATTATTATTATTAACCCATTGCCTGCGGGAACCGGATGGTCCCTGTATTAAGCCTTTGGGAATTAGAGGATTCAGTAGTCGATGGGTTAAGTCACTTAATTGTGACTTGATTGTTTACATCACAAGTCTCATGTTTTGCATAAAACGTCTCTAGAAGATCAGTGACATTTATGTTTCATGTCTCTGCATAAATAATGTGGCATTGTAATGAAATTGAGCTAATATTTGTTTGTATATATCCCACCGAGAAAATAAGAACAATTCTTTACAATTTTGTTCTGTTATGGAGCAGCGAATGGAATTGTCAAATAAAGTTAATATATATTTCTCAGTGTTTTTGATAATAGCAGTTAAATCAAAGTCCATAATCAAGCAATCAATGACCCCCCACACACACACACTTTTTCCATGTCACTTCTTGCTAATTATAGTGGGGCCTTAATTTTTCATCATTTCTTATACAGAATGCACAGAATTTTACCTATCACACAACATTCTGTATTTTGAATCCCCATAGCAATTAATGGCATAAAAAATAGTTTGATCTACCGGTAGTAGTATGACTAGACTGCACTTTGTAAAAATATTAATGAATTAGAAATGTCAGATAAGAAATAGAATTGTGGAGGTCACAAGTAACATAGGTATATTGCTTTACCTTTCCACGGCCAGGTATTCCAAACGTAGCAGAGATGCCATCACGAGATTGTGCACATTGAGATTTAAGATATGACATTGCCACCTCTTGCTTCTGTCTGTTTGTTAATTGTGTTATGACGATGTCTGGGTTTTTACTGTATGTGTGGTCATTTTGACGGCATAAATGAATGGATGTTTTTGTGTGATGAATAGCTGACTGGCAGTGTGTGCATTGCAAATGTAGGTTGTCTATGAGAGTGTTGATATATGTAAATGGTTTCTTTGTTTGTTTGAAGTGAACATTAACATTACAAAGAGGACAGTTGATAGAAACTTTACAAAACAGTGAAGTCAAACAATCAACACAGAACAGATGACCACAATGGGTTTCAACAGGACATGTAACAACACAGTTACAAACACTACAGATAAGAAAAGTGTGACAGGGATCCACTTGAAAACCGGTTGAAATATAGCACTTAGTGATAGGTGTTGGCGTCGAATGATCGTAAAGTTGCGAAAATGAGAGGCCGGAGTAGACAAGGGACGCCCACCAGCCTTCCGCTTTTTGGGCCTACCAGGTCTGGCTGAACTCTGAAATAATGTACATGTATAGCAATCTGCATTTCTTTTGTGGGCGTACCAATCATTTTTGGGAGACCATGATTTTTGTTCATTTTTTTTTATTCGGCAGTAACATTTTGAACACAAGAAAATTGGGTGGACATCAGGCAGGTCTTGTGATAAATCAATGTTGAATTTGGCTTCAGTAATTTGCTGATAATCAGATACTTTGTAGGCATGATTGCGTTTCCAATTAGCTTTGATTACCCTCCCCCCACAGAATCTACACAGAGAATCCAGACACTGCCTGTGATAGTCCATGATTTATAGATATCAGTACGATCGAAGACACAGTTAGTGCGCGTGTTACACTGACAGTACAGTAGTCAGTACATATACAGACTACCGACACCGAGCCTCAGACTTCGGCCGCATGGTCATGGTCACACAAAACGGTAAAAACACAAAAAACTCTAACTGATGGAACGAAATACAAAAGACTTACTACAAAAGCAATCACAAATCCAAGGAAAGTAAAGGTCAATTCACACAAAAAAACGACGAAACAGTACAATGGGAAAACACACAATAGACAATCATGAAAATTATTTTAGAAAAAATGTGTTTACTACGGTCTACGTAGTACGTGTACGTGTATCACCAGACGTAAACACAGAAGTGGTGCACGCGCACGTGGCGGCGGCCGGGTAAATATTTTGGATCGCGGCCGGAAATATCTCTATGCATAATGGGCATGATGGCCATGCCCATGGTACATACAGCGTAGCAGATTGGACTACTTCTAGCGACCACAACTCAGCGACCACTCGTGTGCACCAAACCGTGACCGCATGATAACAATATAATTGTTTGCTATGGAGTATGGTGTCTTCAAACCGGTATACAGAAAAGGAAGTTCTAAGAGGTACTCATCAGATGGAAAAGGACGAGCCGGTTTCCACTGTCAAGTTAATTAAACCTGAACATTGGTACACACGACAAGCACTATAATTGCATACCCTACCGACGGTGGAATGCGGGCGCGCACGCGTGCGTGAAGTTAGCGACCGTAATGATGAATTACTTACATGATTTTAATGAGGATCTGAGATTACAGTCGCTAACTTCACACACGCGCGCACCCACACTACACCGTCGGTTTACACTAATTGTGCACCGGTTTGCCGTGGAAACTGTGAGAAAGTGTCTTCGTTTTTAGTTAAAATACTTCAAAAAATATAAGAAAATTGACACGAAACAGGTAAGAAAGATAACGACTTTTAAATCATGACCATTATTTGAACAAGTTATTGTTGAAGAGTCATCCCGAATCAGGTTAGTCAGTCTACCTCTCTTTTTATACTTCTTCTTAATGTTATTTTCTCTCACCCCCCCCTCTCATTCGATCTCTTTCTCTCTCTCTATTTTCTCCAGACTATCCTTTCTTCCTCAGCCTTTGTCCCTCCCTTTCATTCCCTGCATGTTCCTCTATCTTTATAAATCTATATATATTCATCTCTTCAGTTCTCCTTTCTTTCTTTTATATCTACAGTATACCCCCCTCTCTCTCTCTCTCTCTCTCTCTCTCTATAACCCATTTAGAATGATAAGTGGACCAGTAGATCTGAGATTAAGCCATTACAAAAAGGAAGAGGAAGAAGGGAAAGAAGAAGAGCTAGAGAAAAGATAATATGTAAAAAAACTAGAGATTTATGAAGAGAACGCATTGACAAATAGTATACGAAAACAAAATTGAAAGGCGTAAATAATTATTCTCAAAAAGAATGAAACGCCGATAACACCAACAAACAACAACAACAACAACATAAGGGTTCCATTTGTTGGCTAACATACAAAACATATCTTTCTCTGTCCCCCCTCTCTCTTCCTTCATTGTTTGTCTGTATTTCATTTGCTCTCACACATGTTTCCTCAGCTTATATCCCTTCCACTCATTCCTTGATAGTTCCTCTATTTTCAATCTATCCAGATAATTTTTTTAAATATCTATCAACATAATTATTCCTTTCCTTTTCTCGCGCTCTCTAGTATCAGCCTCTTCCATTTACATCACCCCTACCCCTTTTTTTCTCTCTCTCTCTCTCTCTGTTTCCCCTCCCCCCGGCTCTCTCGCTCTCTCTCTCTCTCTCTCTCTCTCTTTCTCCTTACTCTCTCTATTTCATCTATCCATATTATATATTTTTCTTTCTATCTATAATTATATTCCTTCCCTTCTAACGCGTGCTCTAGTACCAGCCTCTTACATTTACATTTCCTCTACCCCTTTCTCTCTCTCTCTTTCTCCAATTCCCTTATAATAGACATATTCTTTTACTTTTTTATTTTCCTTCTCATTCCTTTCCAGTCTATTTTGCCCCTCCTCTCCATCTGGAATCATCCTCTGCCATTTACATTACCCCTACCCCTTCTCTCTCTCTCTCTCTCTCTCTATTTCTCTCTCTCTCTCTCTCTCTCTCTCTCTTTCTCCTAACTCTCTCTCTATTTCATCTATCCATATCCCCTTTTCCTTCGACAAGTTCCCATTTTCCTTTGCAATAAGTGTCCGTTTTCCATTCTCATAAGTGCCCTTTTTAATTTCTAGTAAGTGCCCCTTTTCAGGTACGAGAAGCGCCCCTTTTCACTTTTGATAAGCGCCTCCTTCATCTCTGATAATTGCCCTATTCAAATCTTAGAGCTGCCCCTTTTGCTTTGACAAGACAGTGTCCCTTTTCTTTTTAATAACTACCCCTTTTTAACTCGGATAAGCGCACCTTATATTTTCACATGTGCCCCCTTTCCTTTCTAATAAGTCCCCCTTTTCCTTATGATGAGTGCCCCCATTTATAAAAAAGAGCCTATTCCCCTTCTCATAAGTGCCCTTTTCATCTCTTGCAAATGACCCTATTAAATTCTGAGAGATACTCGTTTTACTTTGACAAGTGCCTTCCCCTCCTGATTGGTGCTCTTTTCATCTCTAATAAATGCCCCGTTTATTTTAACATGTGCCTCTTTTTCTTTTTAATTAGAGCCACTTCCCCCTTCTCATAAAATCCCCATTTCACCTCCGATAAATGCCCCTATTAAAATCTGATCGATGCCCCCATTTATAAAAAAGAGCCCATTCCCCTTCTCATAAGTGCCCTTTTTCATCTCTTGTAAATGACTCCATATTAAATTCTGAGAGATACTCGTTTTACTTTGACAAGTGTCCCTTCCCCTTTTAATAACTACCCCCTTTTTAACTCGGATAAGCGCACCTTATATTTACACATGAGCCCCCTTTCCTTTCTAATAAGTGCCCCTTTTCCTTATGATCGGTGCCCCCAGTTATAAAAAAGAGCCTATTCCCCTTCTCATAAGTGCCCTTTTTCATCTCTTGTAAATGACCCTATTCAATTCTGAGAGATACTCGTTTTACTTTAACAAGTACCTTCCCCTCCTGATTAGTGCTCTTTTCATCTCTAATAAATGCCCCGTTTATATTAACATGTGCCTCTTTTTCTGTTTAATTAGAGCCACTTCCCCCTTCTCATAAAAGCCCCATTTCACCTCCGATAAATGCCCCTATTAAAATCTGATCGATGCCCCCTTTCTTTCAACAAATGCACATTTCCCTTTATTAGTAGTGCCCCTTTTTCATTCTCATAAGTGCCTCTTTTCATATATGGTCAGTGCCCCTTTTCAGATGCCATAAGTGTCCCTTTTCACTTCTGATAATTACCCTTTTAACAATGATACGTGCCCCTTTTTCCTTTCTAATAAGGAACCTATCCCTTTTTCATAAATGCTCCTTTTCACTTCTTCTAAATGCCCCTATCAAATTCTGATGGGTGCCTCTTTTCTGTCGACAAATGCCCATTTCCCATTCTCACAAGTGCCTTTTTCATCTCTGGTGAGTGCCTTTGTACTTTGACCCGTGCTCCTTTTCTTTTCTAATAAATAGTGTCTTATCCCTTTCGGTAAGTGTCCCCTTTTCTCCTAATTTCAAGTGACTAAGAGCAATTTCCCCCAAAGCTAGCTCGCATTTATAAATGTTATAATTATGTTACTTATCAAAGGCCTTTTCAGTCTAACGTTATGATAATATGCTTATAACCCCATCAGGATTTGGTTTTTCCTCTTTATAAGATGAAATTGTTCGCACTGCAACCTCACAAATCTTCATTTTTTTTCCTCGCGCTATGCTCGCACGCAAATGAATTTTCAGACCATCACACCCAACTGCACAGTATAATGTATAAAGTGAAACAAAATTGAAATCATCCCTGAACGGGATATAACGTTATTGTGCGGAATGTCCGTACATTTTCAGAATACAGAGCCAATATTAAAGTTAAACAGTAAGGTCCAGACATCTTCCTCTGGCAAGTGACCTATACCACCATAAAGCTGGAAATCTCTTCTATTGAAATATGTAAACAGCTAAGAATAAAAAATGTCGTCCAAATATTTAGGCGCCTTGACAGTTAGGCATCTCATTTTGGATTGCGTAAACGGGATTTGAAGCAATTGTGCGGAATGACCGAACATTTTCAAAATACAGAGCCAATAATAAAGTTAAACAGTAAGGTTCAGACATCTTCCTTAAGCAAGTGACCTATATACCACCAGAAAGCTGGAAATCTCTTCCATTAGAATATGTAAACAGCTAAGAATAAAAAATGTCGGCCCATTATTTGGGCGCCTTGACAGTTAGGCACCTCATTTTGGATTGCGTAAACGGGATTTGAAGCAATTGTGCAGAATGACCGAACATTTTCAAAATACAGAGCCGATATTAAAGTTAAACAGTAAGGTCCAGACATCTTCCTCCGGCAAGTGACTTATACCAGCAGAAATTTCGAAATCTCTTCTATTAGAATGTGTAAACAGCTAAGAATAAAAAATGTCGTCCAAATATTTAGGCGCCTTGACAGTTAGGCATCTCATTTTGGATTGCTTGAACGGGATTTGAAGCTATTGTGCGGAATGACTGAACATTTTGAAAATACAGAGCCGATATAAAAGTTAAACAGTAAGGTCCAGACATCTTCCTCCGGCAAGTGATCTATACCAGCAGAAAGCTCGAAATCTCTTCTATTAGAATGTGTAAACAGCTAAGAATAAAAAATGTTGGCCAAATATTTAGGCGCCTTGACAGTTAGGCATCTCATTTTGGATTGCTTGAACGGGATTTGAAGCTATTGTGCGGAATGACCGAACATTTTCAAAATACAGAGCCGATATTAAAGTTAAACAGTAAGGTCCAGACATCTTCCTCCGGTAAGTGACCTATACCACCAGAAAGCTGGAAATCTCTTCTATTAGAATATGTAAACAGCTAAGAATGAAAAATGTCGGCCAAATATTTAGGCGCCTTGACAGTTAGGCATCTCATTTATGTGAAGCTATTAGAATATGTTACTAACTAAGAATAACAAATGTCGACCAAAGTTTTTGGATATAGTGCACGAATGTATTGCCAGTGTGCCGATAAATCCACTATTTTTTATGATATAGAGGGTTATTTCCCATTTCATTGATAATACTATACAGTTGAAATAGACGACAAATATAAAAAAATTTCCAGCGAGTAGCATCTAAAGAGAATGAGCGATATTTTTTCTTTTCTCTTTTACCCTTTTGACGACACCGTAAATGGTCGCTGAATTTGTGGTCGCCAGATTCAAGGAGCGGCGTAGCAGTAATATCTTCTAAGTAAAAGTAAGAAAATAACGTTAATTCTGTTTTTTGAGATAAATTTATGTGAACTGAGGAATATTTAGAATTAAGTCAACTCTGTATAGGATAACCCTCTTTTCAGTTGTTTTAATTGGCGTAAAAATAAGTGTTTAGAGGAGGACACGTCGATGGTATGCATGGCACAACATTTTATATATATCATTCAATCATACTACTAGGTCTAGTCCCACATATTGTCTTTTACGTAGACCCTATTGACTGGATTTACTGGACACTGCACTGATTGAGTGAGTGATTTTTCACTGTTATATTTATAAATCTCTGTTCTTCTAATCATATATATTTTCTAGTGCGCTTCTACCTGTAGTATGTGCACTTAAACAAACTTATCTGGTTTTGATTTAGATCTAGTGTAAAGTAATTTAGTAAAGTCAGTGAAGTGTGTCATTTCATTTGTCCATGCCATTGCTGTGCTGAAAATTTCTGTCTCTTTCGTTCGTTAGCCTCTGATTTGGTTTGGGTAGGGTCGGCTCCTCTCTTTAGAGACAGAAGCCGACCAAAGGCGCTCCTGTTCAAACATTTTGGCCATTTATGGCCAAAACTCTTTGCCCAAAATAGATCTAATACATTTTACCCGATGCATATCCGATGCATTTATTATTAGGGTGTCTGAACGATTTTTCAATTTTCCCTTTTGGATCATTTTTCACCATTATGGTTGGATAATTGAAAAAATTATTCACTCAGAATAATACATTTCAAATTTCAAGACTCACTGATGTTTCTATCAAAAGTTACAGCCCCTTCAATTCCTTACAATATTCATCCATTTTTTGTAAGAATCGACGAAAAAGGCGTACACGCAGAGTTATGTTGTTTTGCTAAATTTAGCACAACAGCTGAATTGCGCAATATGCAAGCGTACACATACGCGTGCAAGCGTAGCGTGTTGCTTAAATGATGCGCGATCGGCAATCCATTGTCTTCAATGGGCACCCACTTCCGGGTTTGCAAACATGCGGTCCGATGTTTATTCATGTGCAGATTTTACGCGCTATCACCATGGGTTCGGCCGGCGCGGAGCTCACGCCTCCCTGCTTAGCTGATCCGAAAAATGTGGGGAAGGGTATTTTCAAACTGTAATCGCTTGTGATCCCTTGGGGCTAGCGAAAAAATAAGTGCTGGGATATTTTCCTTCCGTCTAGCCCTACATAAGCCTGGGGGGCTCGGTTCAGGAAAGTGGCAAAGATCGGAGCTACGATGGAAACGATGTTTAAATCGCTGTTTTGATCAAGATATTTTTAGAATTACGAAGTGAGCCCCTTTGGGAAATATGGAGAAAACCTGCTCTTTCATATGACACCTCATTTATTGAGTTTCATCTTCAGGATCACAAGCGATTTAGGTTTGAATTTCGATTTGGTGATAAAAACATTGACCAATTTTGCATGGTCGCGCAATGTACGTAGACTGCATAGGGCTGCGTGCAATCTCTATGGGAAGGATTTTAGCACACAACATCGGGTGCGCGATCAGACACCCTATTATTATTGTAAATTAGGCCTAGGCTAATATATCGGTTCCACTTACCAGATTGAGTGTACAGTATGATGCGTTTAAGGGTCTTTTTTCTGGATTTTCATCGCCGAAATTGAGCTCCGTGTTGAAATTCTTGCAGCCGTATTTTAAACTGTTAGTGTTACTGTCAATGGATAACGTTTTCTTCCTTCATGCGCAGTAACTGTTTAAAATATGGCTGCAAGAATTGCAACACGGAGCTCAATTTCGGCGATGAAAATCGGGAAAAAAGACCCTTAAACACATCATACAGTCAATCTGGTAAGTGGAACCGATGTATATTAGCCTAGGCCTAATTTACAATAATAAATGCATCGGATATGCATCGGGTAACATGTAGTATTTTGGGCAAAGAGTTTTGGTCATACATGTAAATGGCCAAAATGTTTGAACAGGAGCGCCTATGGTCAGCTTCTGTCTCTAAAGAGAGGAGCCGACCCTACCCAAATCAGAGGCTAACGAACGAAAGAGACAGACATTTTCGGTCTAAGACTAGAGTAGCTAGACACACGTAGGCCTACTAGCTGCATTACTACTATCCAGGGGCGGTATTCTGAACATTGTTGTATCTTTTGTGTTATCTTTTGTTGTATGTTCCAGAGATAACACAGCGCTAATATAATTGTTGTAAGTTGCTATTCTGAAAATCATTTTATCCCTGTGTTATCTCTTGAAGAACTGCCTCTATCTTATCTTTGGCACGCCCATTTTTATAGACCCTACCAATCAAGATCTATTTTATATAAGCATGATAAGTAGGTCAACCAATAGGAATAATTTATGCCATATCTGAAGATGCGCCCATCGCATATAATCTTGGGCGTAATTAGTTAATTGAGCCCTTATTACTCGCGTCATCATATGCGCTGTTGCATGTGGATCATGCTGTGGACAAGTCACGCTTTCACTTGGTGGTTAAGAAACATCACAGAGAAGAGAGCATTAAAATCATCATATCCTAGCATGTAATTTCTTAAAAGTTCTCATCTGTGATGTCTCAGTCAACACCCAATCTTCTTTTAACTCGTCTATTGGCACGACGTTGGTTCTGGGCAAGGAAGATTGCCGCCATTTTATCACCATATATTGTTGTAAATACCATGCAAGATAAGATTAGATAAAAGATACACAATTTTTCAGAATACCAATTATCTTGTCGTAGTGAGCACTCATTTCTTTTTTTCTTTTTTTTTGCTCAATGGGGGGAAAGTGTTATTTTTCACCCCCTCCACCCCCCCCCTCCTCCCCTTGAGCACCAGGGGAGGGAGCCCATCTTATTTTTTCTTCTTTAAAAAAGGGTGTTTTTTCCTAGGGAGGGGCCGGCCCCTGGATCCGCCACTGGGTCTACCACAGAAAAGTAGCCGAAGATCGAACAGTCTGAGAGGTACTCAAGTTGAAATTTCTGGTCGTTCCTTAAACATCATTCCTGGTATTGTAGGATATGAAATGTGAATGCCAGTATCACCATTTCTCTTTTTAGTTCGACTTGATGTCTTTGTGATGGCGAATGCAGCTCAAGGGCAGACGACTGAAGATGCATTCAGTAGTGACAGCGAGGAGGGCTCTGAAACCGAGTGTTATGGGACACGTATCAACCGTCTCGATGCTGCCGAAAGACAGGAATTGAGAGACAGGGGTGAGTACTTTGTAAAAGAGAATTCCAATCATGTTTTTGCTTGGAAGGAAAGCCGGAAAATAAGAGACATATTGGCAAAAGTTTCAACAAGTTTGGATAAACAATAAGAAAGTTATGAATTTATACGGTAGAATCACTGATTTTGATAAGCAAATAAGTACTGTCACTATGATGTAGTAATGGACAACTCCCCCATTTGTGTTTCCTTTTTTTAGGAACTACGATTAGTTTGAAGTAAATGCCCCACACCCACGGGGTGGGGGGCTCTCCTAAGTCACTTATAAAATTTTAGTCCTGTACTACGAACAGGAAGTAATCTGCCCCCACAAAAAAAAAAAAGTCACAGTTGATTGACTAATATGTCACTTTGTTGAAAATTGAAAATTAATAAATTTTTCAGTTTTGTACAATTTGTTCAAACTGCACTAATCTTTATTTATATTATCTGACTGTATTTTTGGGTTCAGTTTGTAAAAAAAGTTTTATTGCTCGTATGTAACTGAAGGGGTGGGGGCAACCTGGAACACTTGCAGATAGATATTTTATGTATCAGAAATCCACTTTAAAAGTAATGACATAAGGTTATCTATTGTAATCGGGTTCATAGCTTATCTATTTTTTCCCACACCCATCTTCTATTCTGACCAAACTTAGTGGAGTGTACTGATTATTATAATGAGTCAGACCTGAGTGGCCACCTTTCTACTTAGGCAACCTGTCTATAGTAGTGGTCGCCAACATTGTATCCCAGGAAGAAATATGTGATATAAACTTGTCTAAAAAGACCACTTGACTTATGTTTTCTTTAAAGCCAGTCTGCACTAGTTTGGCCGGGAGGGATTAGACCTCCCAGCGTGGTCACTGAGACTTGGTTATCTCATCAACTCAGCTCTCAATTAACATAAGAAAAAGGGGATCATGGGGGACCAACGGGCACCGCTCAGGCATTGTTTGCTATATAGAGGGAGCAAGTAGCTACAAGTAGTGCAGTGGGGCTTTAATAGCTTTTCTTAATAGACAGGTTTGACTGTCTTTAATATGATTTTGTTTGTTGCAAATTATAGGCATTGTTGTGAGAGAGGGTGCATGGACAGGGCTAGAAGACAAGCAGTTGAAAAAGAATATGCGGCACATATGCAAGGTGAGTTTGTGTACTGTGTTACAGTGTAATACCGTAAATGTTTTACAAACACACATCTTATATGCTTCGTTATTGTATATATATCACAGGTAACAAAGATTTAGGCAGTTGTTCATCTATGGCAGCAGATTAAATCTTTGTTTGTTTGTCAGGGCAAGGAATAATTTGTCATGATTTGAAATCAAAAGATCAGCTGGAAACAAAGTAGTATAAATACAAATCTGTTAAAAACGGGGTGAAAAATGGTGGCCAATAAGCAGGAGTTAAATATTTCATGTACCCAATTTATTTTAAACATTTCATGTACCCAATTTATTTTGTGCTTCTTTAAGGGTAAATTATTTTGCTTAAGAGTGTAGATTATCTGTGTTGATAACAACTATTCACTCACTCCCTCCTACTCCCTCTTTCCCTCCCCATCTCTCTCCTGCCATCACTGTCCCTCCCCATCGCTGTCTTTATAATCCCCTTCTCTCTCTCTCTCTCCCTCACCCTCTCTCTGTCCCTTCCCATCTCTCTCCCTCCCTCCCTTCATCTTTCTTTTTCTTTTATATTTACTTTTCCACAGAAATATGGTATAGATGATCCCAGGAAGTTAATCTTTGCAGGTGACTATCCTGATGCGAAGGAGATAAGAAAGCTGTTTGATGAGGAGCTTATACACATGAAGCTCAGTGAGTTTATTTCTTGCTCATGTTCCCTTCATACAATGAGTGGATGTTTCTTTATATTTAATGCTCAGGAGCTACATATAAAGAAATACATGAATTAGAACTGACAGATTCAGAATTTTCTGTGTGATGTTATATTTCACTGAGGATGCTGGCAGAAATTGAAATATCATTGTTGGGGTAAGTTCTGAATTTGGTTGTGATTATACATGTACGTTACATGTATGTTATATGCATATTTGTTTGTATAAAATCAAGGGTATTACCGATCTCATGCCTCGTTTGTTCCTAAGCCATCCAGCCTTCCATGTCAAATGCATGTCACTAATAGTAAGACAATGCGAACAATGGGAACATGCAGGGTGGCTGGATATGGGGTATGGTTTCTGTAACACTTATCTTCATTTCTATTTTTTTTTTTGCATTAATGCAGGAAAAGGAATCCAACGTCCTGTTTACAATGTCTACATCAGAGCAAGGAAGATCTTTGATCCTCAAAATTATCTTGGCAGGTAAGGGATTGCATCTAATAGTTCATTAAGAGGAGGAACCTTGAAAAACAAACAGAAATTTGATTATATCCTGTGTTCATTACTATCAAAATACATGATGTTTGCATGATATCGATGATCCTTTGTTTATTTATCTTTGTTTATTTTTATACATGTACTTATAAAAGTTATACTTCAAAAAAAATTTGTCATTTATCTCTTTATATGATATTTTAGACATTATTGTCTATCTGTGTTTTTGTATTTCAGTTCATTATGTTTTAGCTTGTGTATATGTAAGTTTTGTTGTTCTAAACAACAATTTATTAGGGATATCACTTACTCTACGGTCAATGAATGGCAAATAGGCTATATGAAGTGTAACTATTATTATTATTTTCATTATCATCATCATCGTCATCATCATAATCATCATCATCATCATTATCATTATTATTATTAGTTTTATTATGAGTATTATAATAGTTATTATTATTATTAATTATTTATTATTATTACTGCTCTCAAATTAGGTTTTCCGATGAGGAGGTTCACAGGATGAAGAAACTAAACCTAGCGATGGGAACCAAATGGAGTCAGATCGCCAAGAAGATGGGACGCAGTGGGAGGGCACTCTGCGACAGATTCAAGATCTCAGGAAACGGAAGTATGTATTAATAATGATAATAAAAGCTACATTAATATTGTGAATGTATCCATCCCAGGAGATGCTCAAAGCACCTACAAGTTCCTATTATTTCCTGGCTTTATTTACCCCACCTGCCCTCAGGTATTGAAAGCATTGATGAAATAAATTCCTACGAGATACCAATTCACTACACCTGGGTGGAGAGTGGCAAATGTAGATTAATGTTTTCCCAAAGGACATTTGGGCAATTCCACGGAAACTGTTCGCTCGTCAAAAATCATGAAATTGGGGATTACTCCAGAAATACAAAGTTCTACCATGAAAGATATAGTTTCCTTCCCACTTGGGCTTTTTTAGGCATAACATTATTTTTAACTCACCCTAGATTCTGGTTTTTGGTCTGATGAGGAAAGGGAGAGACTGGTGAAGGTGGTCAAGGAATTATCCAGTTTCAAACGAGACCAGGATGTTGGGAAGCTTTACTTCAACATCCCTAGGCCATCCTAAGACCCAAGCAAATTTAGACACAATTCTCCCCCTTTTACTTCTTCAGGGCTGACATTATTTTTCATTTAACCCTAGATTCTGGTTTTTGGTCTGATGAGGAGAGGGAGAGACTGTTGAGGGTGGTCAAGGAGTTGTCCGGTTTCAACCGAGACCAGGATGTTGAGAAGCTTTTCTTCAACATCCCCTGGGTCAAGGTCGAGAACGCCATGGAAACCAGGAATGTTCATCAGTGCAGGATGGAATGGTAAACATCAATTTAAATTAAATGATGTATTTGTAAAGGATTTCAAAACACTGTTACTTTCGTGTTCTTCCTTGGTCCAATTGTTTCTAGACAGTTTCTTTGACGATGTTATCTCATGACCAAAACTCAGCTTTATCTTTCAATATGATATATGTTTTTATTATTTTCACCCGAAATGGTTACCGTGATGTCTTTTTGGAAATGAACATGGAATGCCCTTTGTAGACCAATATGCTTCTAAATATTAAACACTGTTACACTTGCCTTTGTCAAAAATGCATATCATGTACCTCCATCACTGTAAAAAAATTGAACTTTTAACTCATAAAGGCTCGTTCATACATGATGTCGTAAACTACAGCGTGTTTTATTTTATACATTTAAAGTGAATGGCAAGTGGGGTTGAAACAAATTGAGTGCACAACTCACATTGCCGATAGTACGTTTGTGTTGTACGAAACGTAACTGTGCAGTGCATTACGCTTGTGCCAAATTAAAAAACCGCCATAGTAAACATCTCCTGGGCCCCATTTCACAAAACTTGTCATCAGTGACAAATGACAGTTTTTGTTATAAGCTACTGAAATCCTTGCTTCTGATTGGTTATCAACAGATTTGTCACGGATTTTTGTCATTTGTCATTGAAAAAATGCTTTGTGAAACGGGACCCTGGTTATATCTTCATATAAATAGGCCTTAAGAATGCTTGTGTCAAGTTTTTGTGAAACTGCGTATTGTATACTGGTAGTCAAATAGAAAGAATATCATTACATTACTTTAAAATTGGCAATTCTTTTGCTTCAATACATTCTATTTAGTCATGCATTTTCATCATAGGTACATGTATATGTACTGTACAGTTAACAAATAAATTATTCATACCCTTACTAAGATTTGTAATTTTTGAAGCATGTGAAACTTAATGTGATATATTATAGCTTACATCTAAAATTATTCAACAAAGGCTGTAAATCATCCAGTCCACCTTTTATTCTTGACTTACAAAATAAAAATTAAAAAAAATAAAAATAAAATAAAAATCGAATTTACAAGGGCTATGAATAATTCAGTTGTTAACGGTACATCTTATTTTTAGCATTTCATGTTGCTGATATCAGTGCTGACAATTGCTCCAATATGCATGTATCCATGTCCTATATTCTCTCTTGCTATATTAGGATTCACATTGTTTCATGGGTTGCAGCTGACTACCAAACCCGCTATACCTCAAGAGGGCGCTGGAATGTAGAGGATAACGTCAGGCTTATAGAGAAGTAAGTTTTGAAGAACTCTGCGCTTCACATACATCACTTCATACTCCTTCCATGTTCCAATTTTACATGTTAGAATATATGTTTGTTGCATCATCCATCATCATCATCATCATCATTGCATCATCACCATCATCATCCATTGTCATCATCATCATCATCATCATCATCATCTTCATCATCATCATCATCATCATCATCATCTTCATCATCATCATTATCATCATCTTCATCATTGTTAAGAAGTATTTTAATGTTCTTTGTAATTCAGAGAGTCAATTATAAATTAAGTGCATAGATACATGCAATTATGCCTATGTGTTATGCAATATACAAAAATGTTGAATTGTTATTATTATTAATATTATCATTTTGCCCCAGACATTTTGCTTGGATATTATGTGGCATCCCTCAAATGTGGAGAATACACTCAATTTGACTTTCATCTGTATTTCACCTATTTCTGTGTAGGGTATACAACATGGATATTCATGATGAACAAGATATAGATTGGATGGCGTTATTAGATGACTTTCCAAGGTAATATGGTTTTTCAATACAATTTCTTTTTCTTTCTTTTTCTTTGATAATGGTTAAAAAAATTATTACAGATCTTAATGTTATTGCATGTATGAGGAAGATGAAAAATTAAACAAAATAGTTAGTTTGGAAATTACAATGTGAATCAGAATGTGAATACTTGGGCCGGAGTAAACAGATTTTCAAACAAGGCATTTTTTTAATGGCCAAATTGGAAGATTTGAAGCACTTTCATTTTTTTGGACGTTTGATGATCCTGTCCCTTGGGGCTTTTGTCAAAAAAATCATATTTTCCAACAAGGCTTATTTTACAACTCTTGCAACAAACCACAGATTTTTTTCATTTCGCCATGTTCCACTCAGGTGTTGCACTATTACCGGCACGATAGAATTCCTTGACTTGTATGCTGTGAACAGGAGCACTGAAATCGGTATCCAAGTCAGAGCCAGTGTAATGTTAAAGCATCGTGAGCTCCATGTCTGGTGGATATGTGTACTACATTCTACCAAAATATCCATAATGATTCATAGCATCATTACTTTTTAATTGATTGTATGTACTGACCTATTGAATATATTTGTTGAGTGATTGGACAATATTTCTTTTTACCTTTTTCTTCCAGGGTACCATCCCCTCAGAAGCTTACCTATCACTGGTACAGACTCAAAGTGAAATATATTCCCAATTACCGGTTCAAGCCTTTTGAGGGTATGTGCAAGATGAAAATGGTTCAAGTAATCTCTGAGGATGCTATTCTATGAATATCTTTGGAAGAATGTATTTCCAATTTATCTAAAATCTAATAAAATGAATCTCACAAATCGAGGAAAATATCCAAAGTACTGAATGACTAATTCCTCCTTTTTAAAAGTTTAGGAAAACTTTGTTCTTTCATTCACTGTGACAAGATGTAAATAAAAGTGAAGGTATATGTATAAAATGTTACATTGTGCTACAAGCAATTTCACCATATGTGAGGGGAAAGAAAGGACTTTCCACTTGATTAAAAATTGTCAGCAACTTCAGATTTTAATGCCGATTTTAATAATGAGAATGTTCCATTTGATAAATTATGTACTGCACTGAACAGTTGTTCTTCACTTTTTGTGCTCATACATTCAGTGTAAATTGTACATATTGTATTTTCAAAGGAGAAAATTTGCAAAGTGTTGATAGAATGGCCGAATGCTGTGATCCCAAGGAAAATAAGCAAAGCTATAATACAATTAAGTTTTTTTCTCCCTCCCTGTAAATCATGTTCAGAGTATGAAAATGTGATCTTGTTTTCATTTGCTAGGGATGCATATTGACAAATTCATTGTTACATTCATGCACTATATTACAGATATTGTCTGCCATCTTCATGAAACTGCCTTGCCAGAACTGAGGGAGAAACTGACCAAGCGTGGGCAGAAGATCGTCTCAAGGGAGATCTTGCAGGAAGAAAGTGACTCAGGAGGTGACGACACACAAGCTGTGAATGAGAGGAATGATGGTCAGAGTGATGGTGTATCCATGGCAACCAGCAGAGGAATATCAAATGAATCTCACACTGATAGAGTGAATGAGCAAGGACGGGATGGTGAAGATACAGAGGAAGGCAGACACAATGGTCTTGATGAAGTGGAAAGTGAAGAAAGGAAAAACAACAGCAGACAGAGAACAAAAAAGAAAGAAGAGACCGAGAAATGAACGAGGAACAAGTGATGATGATGGTGAAGTAGAAAGCAATGTTGAAAGGAGACCAAAAGATGCAGAAAACAGGGAGCTGGTCGTATTCACAAGAAAACAAAGATTGACAAGGCTGTAAATGAAAACAGTTTGGAAGAAGAAGAGAGGATATCGGACACAAGGAAGGAGAAGAAAAAGAAGAAGAAAAGGAAGAAGAAAAGGCTTTCTGATAGTGAAATAACAGGTTGAACATATTAATACTGATGAATACTGATGAAAGGGGTAACGAATTAGATGCTCCTGGTAGAGAGGTGGGGAGAATGAGAGACATGCATACATGTAGATGATGATGTCATCAGATTTACATAACTGCATAGAGACCTAAGGAGCAGCTCTAGTAAGGGGGATTTAATCGATTCCTGAGAGCTTACAACCACCTATGACTCTGGCAGCTCCACCATACACAAAGTACATCTCCTTTTCACAGAAGTGAATTTGACTCAAATCTCGGCAGCGAACACAAAGCGACTGTTTATCAAGATGATATATCAATCAATTATACCAGCCTGTGATACTAGTTTGAATGATAAACTTGGTTTTTGTCTCGCCTGCGTAGCAAAAAGCGAGACATAGGCGCCGCTTTTCCGGTGGCGGCGGTGGCAACGGCGTCAACATCAAAAACTTAACCAAGGTTAAGTTTTTGAATTTTTAATATAATTTTGAAAGTATAAGTTCTTATTCAATGAAACTTGGACTAAAGTTGAAAACCATCTAGAGACTCCTAATAAATTGCGATACTGGTTAATTAATTATATTTCAACAATTTTTAAATTTCAGTTTCTTTACGGATAACTGAATTTTCTTATATTATAACGAAGATATGGCGTATATACATGTATTCAGTACTGAATGAACGCCATAAAACTACTAACAACAACAACAACAAGTTGGACTAAAAGAGTTATCAAGTATCTCCAATCATGTGAGGAGAATTTCAGGTCACAAAGTCAAGGTCAAAGGTCAATTAATTTTGAAAGTTCTTATTTAATGAAACTTGGACTAAAAGAGTTATCAAGTATCTCCAATCATGTGAGGAGAATTTCAGGTCACAAACTTAGACTATGTTGTGGCATCATCATCAAAAACTTAACCTGAGGTTAAGTTTTTGAATTTTCAATATAATTTTGAAAGTACAAGTTCTTATTCAATGAAACTTAGACTAAAGGGTTATCAAGTATTCCCAATCATGTGAGTAGAATTTCAGGTCACTAAGTCAAGGTCAAAGGTCATTTCCGGTCAACAAACTTAGACTGTGTTGTGGCATTGGGTTAAGATTTTGAATTTTTATCATAATTTTGAAAGTATACATTCCTTTTCCATGAAACTTGAACATAAGGGTCATCAAGTATCACCAATCATGTGATTAGTCTTTTAAGTGACAAAGTCAAGGTCAAATGTCATTTCAGGTCTGCAAACTTAGACTTTGTTGTGGCATCAACATCAAGATTTTGAATTTTTAGCATAATTTCAAATGTGTTTGTTCAAATTCCATGAAACTTGTACCCAAGGGTAATCAAGTATCACAAATCATATGACACAAATTCCAGGTCACAAAATCAAGGTCAAAGGTCATTTCAGGTCAGTAGACTTGGATTATGTCTTTCACAACTCAACACGAGAATTAATAAATCAATTTTTGTTATTTGTTCATATTTCATGAAAGTTATCAATCTTGGTACAAATAATCGTAAATAATTTTTCTGATGATTCTTAGTCAATATTCACCTCAAAATGCTGATTATATTCAGAGGATTTCATTTTTGGGGGCCTGCTAATTGGCCACCCTGCCTATAAATAATGTCCCAACCTCAATTTTTCATCATATCGAATTGCGTAATGCAGGCGAGACCGCCAAGAGCGTTTCCCTTGTTCAAAGGATATCATCTAGCTTTTATTTTCAGATTGTTTAGATCATTGGCAAAATATATCCTCATCGTTTGCAGTCTTGTGTGTTTAATATTTCTTGTGTTTCACAATTGGGGTAGCATATATTGATGACGATGCTGATGATGAAGAATATGATTTTTATTAGTGTAACGAATTTAGAAATATATGTCTATATCATGTGCAGTATCCATGAATTAGAAGTGCACATACATGCATAGTTCATTATTTTGTCAGTATAAATTGTTACTTGTTGTGCAAGTCAAACTTTATAGTCCTTGAATAGATTAAAAAGATAGAGTGAAAAAAAAAAATCTTTTCATATGCAATCTTATTTCGATTTTTCTCTGTACAGCAGCTCTTCATATCCAGTCGACCGTATTGCAATAAAGCGATAAACTGATAAACTCATCCGATTTACTTCCTTCATGCAGTGAATATAGTAGCCATGTGAAAGGGAATTTGTAACATGTATTTGAGTGTGCAGATGTGTGTGCGTACGTGGATGGGTGGATACCGAGGACACTCAAAAGAATTGTACCTTAACTTTAAAGACCACTCACAAAACAAGGACGTCCTCGGTTCGAGAACCCTGTAAATTTTGGGGTTTAAAATTTGAGGATCTTTAAAGGGCAAGTCCACTCCAAAAATTACTTACTTTCAATAGAAGCAGAAAAATCAGACCAACCAATCAAAAAAAGTTTGAGCAAAATCGGATAACTAATAAGAAAGTTATTAATTTTTAATGACATGAAAAACTTTGAAAATCACTAGACAAATTGGCAACTCACTCATGAGTCTGTGACGTCATTCCTCACTATCCACTAATTATTTTCTTTATATTGATAATGTAAATTTCCTATTTTCCCCCTAAGAATCTTATTTCTTCACACCAGCATCCAAGTTAGATTGATAGTAATATGTTTTTGTGAATTTTGATAAACTATTTATATACAAATCAATAATTATGAATATAAAATATTCAGAAAATAGTATCAATTTTTCAAGGTTCATAAAAGATTTTGTGAAATGTCATGCACGCAATATGATACAAATCATATAACCTGGGCAAAGGCATGAGGAAATCAAGTTTTGGGGGATAAAAAGGGAAATTAATGGGATTAAACTACCGTATATAAAGCAATTGATAAATAGTGAGGACATGACGTCACAAACTGATAACCGAATTGGCAATTTGTGTAGTGATTTCCATTGTTCCATAGTTTTACATACTTTTTCAAAAGTTCAAAACTTTATTATTATTTATCCGATTTTGCTCAAACTTTTTTTGATTGGTTTGTCTGATTTTTCTGCTTCTATTGAAAGCAAGTTATTTTTGGAGTGGATTTGTACTTTAAAAAAATGTTCATGAAGGCCTACAAGTAGGCAATCTCGAGTCATTGGTCATGACACCATGTCCAAACATTTTTCTTTGTGATCATGTAAAAACAATTTCTATTGAAAATTGATTTATCCACAGAGTTAGGTAGGCCTAACACTGAGAGTGAACATATTTATATCCCTAATTCCCTATATATAATATCCATAAGCATGTTATTCATTCTCTTGATGTTTCTCCTTTTCCTCTTTCTGTCAGTTTATAAGATTAGAATAGTGGGAGAAAGAGATAGATATAGAGAAAGAGACAGAGAGAGATAGGGGCAGCAGAGCATCTTCTAAAGTGGGGGGCACCAACAAAAAGGGGCATCTACAAACGGAAACCTTGGAGGGAACATACTCTTTTTAGACATTGAAATATGCCCCTACATTGTCGTGATGGTGATTACATTATCAGGGATAATATCAATATTTGTTTCTCTCATTACATGGTGGATCCCAGATACTGCTTAAGCTTCTACTTCGCAGTTGGGTGTGATCGTTTCAATATTAATTTGCAAGCGACCGAGCAAAAACATAAGATTTGTGAGGTTGCAGTGCGTAAAATTAGCCTACATCTTGTAAAGAGGATAAAAAACAAATCTTGATGTGTTATATTGGTAACATAATTACATGCAAATCAATTATAAATGCCAGCGAGCTTTTGGGGGGGGGGGATTAAAGAAAAAGGGGCTCGCGATCTAAGTCCCTTTTAATTTGGGGTGCATGTTATGGAGAAAGAATATGGAAACAATAATTTTCAGAAGGGAAAAGGACACTTCAAAGACAAGAAAAAGAGCAAGTGTCAAAGTAAAAAGGGCAATTATCAGAGGTGAAAATGGGGCACTCCTCAAACCTGAAAAAGAGGCTCTCCCAAGAAATGGAAAATTGGCACCTCTCAGATAGGGGCAATTATCAGGAAGGTAAGGGGTACTTAAAAGAATGTGGAATGGGCACCTATTATAGAATAAAACGGGGGCACTTAATTATGATCGACTTATATCTGCAGTAAAAGGGGCACTTTTCCTATGTAAAAAATTAAGGGCACTTTTGGGGAACTAGAAAAAGTGGGAGGGGGGATGGTGAAATCCCTGTTCAATCAACAATAACAACAACGATAATTTAATAGAAATATCAATGATATGATGATGATCAATGATCATGATAGTAATATAATAATAATAATACGAAAATATTCATGATAATTAGAACTTATATTAATTATGATAATTATATTACTGAATAATAACAATAACAATTATAACAATATTGATGATGACAATGAGAGCTGAGAGGCACTCAGATTGTTACTTAATTTTGTGTGTGGAATTAACTGTGGATTATATATAGCTCTCTTCCATTAACAATTAAATCGAAAATCACGGACTGATTCATCTAGACTACGAAACAACAACCAATCAGCTTCCATTATGAAGGTCACATGACATTTTCAACTAGTGGTGAATTTAAATCGCCGTAAACAATTTTGACGCACTGCTAGCTGCTCTGTAGTCTGTTATTGAAAAGAAAAAAAAGTTCTCAGGTAAGTAAATGCATTTTAATCCATTAATATAATGAATTATTGTGATTGTTGATTGGTTGTATGTACGGTTCCGCTAAATTTAGCGTAAACGAGACGCTGCCTCACCCGAGGAAAGTCACGCCGGATTTTCGGGCATGCGAGGAATGGCCATGCCCATGGAACGGTATAGGTAGCGAGCGCTAAATAACCGAGGCCATGCCTATAAGCGTCCGGCCGCGGGCCGCGTCCCACGCCACGGCCACCGGCTAGGCCTAGGCTTACCTGGGCCTGGGGGCTTACCATGTACTACGTACTACTACTATTACTACTACTAGATGTAGAGTTAGTAGTTAGTATTAGTCGTAGACGGTGTGAAAAATACGGTCAGCACTTCTTCTTCTTCTTCCTCGTTAAGTGCTACTTCATGCAATTAACGAAGACTACGTCTACGCACTGCAGCACAGTGCAGTGTGGTGTGTGTCATGTCCAAAAATGTGTGTATGACTATGAGTCTGACTAGAACTAGATCTAGGCCTAGTCTATCCGAGTATGACTGTGGGCTGTGTACAGCTACAGTGTAGATCTAGGCATTTCAGGTGCAAAACATGATAATTGATATAGACTACATACTTTAACTTACTATTACAGTGCAGTGATGTGCATATTAGACATAAATAACCGTCTGGTATGGGTCATTCTTTAATAAAACTGACATTTGTTGACATTCCCCATACACAGACGGTACCCCATACGGCTCGCACCACGGGGAGAGATTGAGCCGATTGTGACACACTTTTTACCCGAAACTTTCTCCCACGATTTTCTTTATTTAGATCTAATTTTCTGATTTATAAATCAGATACAAAAATACTATGTCTATTTTTCTCCTATGTACAGTTATCATTTTTTAATGAATTATTTCTAAATGCAAAATTTACGGACTTACGTATATGAATTATCCAATTTTTATCTCAGAACCAAGGAAACGGTACGTTCATGCATTCGAACTGGTAATCTATGACATGACCCGCCCGATATATTTCCGGGTCAACCGACCAAAACAAGCCCAATGGCCAATCAGAGCACGTGTTTGATATTGGGCTTATGAATATTCAAACATCACCGGCTCAAGCCGGGCTGACTCATACGTAGCTATTGGACGTTCGAAAGAAAAAATGAATATTCATCAACTTAAACCAAGATGGCTGACAACAAATCTTGTTGACTACAAGACTTTCTCGGATTAATCATTAATATAGGATCTAAATGAGCAAGCTATCGTAAGTCAAAGTATATATTTCCGGGTTATTTATTATGGCTATTTAGATTCAGTGTAATATTGCAGCCAAAGTGGATATATGAAGACGTAAAGAGTGAAAAACTCGTTGCATATCTCATTCATCGCGGTCCGGCCGAACTGAACCATTCGTTCCCCACACTACTCCATTGACGTACTTCAGTCTATGTATAGAGGCGGTCAGAGGAGCCAGATGCAATCTCAGCGGAACAACCGTCGATATCAGAGACTGAAGCTTTCGGTCTATGTGCATATGTGCTGTTAAAAAAACGTACTACGACGTAGTACGTTGGACGCGATGCTTCCTTTGAATGCCCCTTTAAAGGTACTATGTCCCATTTGCAGGCCAAAAAAATGAAAAGGTTAAATTCCAACGGCATTTGAAAGACAATACTAATTTAGAACTTCCCTAAAAAAGGGGGGCTTGAAAATGTCTTTAAGTGGGAAAATAACGACTATTAGTTGTCGAATCGACTTAGGAGCTATAGAGCCAGTAAGTAATAGTCTGATTTTCAGACCATTGTACCGAATGGTCGTACGTTTTATGCTGCGCAAAGATTCAATCAGTTTAATTTTGGCCATTACAAGAAGTGGGTTATTGATGTAGACAAATGCTCATGTACCCTTTACAGCTCATTTTATGTATGTTATTACCAAAGATGAAAAAGCCAGTCAGTCACTCAATAGTGTCTGACAGTGAAGTCTAGCAAGTAAACAGGTTTCCTTGCATAATTTGAATATTAGGACACTGCTAACGTTTAAATTTCACAGATAGGACATACATGACATATTCATAATTCCTGCAAAGTTCTACAGAATTTGATGTTGGCTGCAAAAGGGACATAGTATCTTTAAACTAAAGGCATCCAGAGTAAGGAAGTCTGCACTGTGCGCCCAACATTTGATTTTGATCAGAACAGAAAACTAGAACACAAGGTCAAGGATTTTCATTTATATTTCTTCTAACTAATGCTTACTAAGCTTTAGTCTAATAGTAATTAGTAGACTGCTTCCTTTGAATGCCCCTTTAAATTAAAGGCATCGAGAGTAAGGAAGTCTGCACTGCAGCACGCCCAACATTTGATTTTGATCAGAACGGAAAACTAGAACACAAGCCACTAGGATTTTCATTTATATTTCTTCCAACTAATGCTCACTAAGCTTTAGTCTAATTAGTAGACTATACTCACTATATAGCAATAGGGTCTATACTATAGCTAGATCTATATCACTAATTATTCCATATATTCTACAGATCAAAAATTCTACTTGCCTGAGTGCATGTCGACTGTGAGTGGGACATCATATTCATATCACACAAAACCGAGTAGTAATTTTAAAAATATATATCAATAAAAGTGTTTGTAATAGTCTACTGAATAAAAACATTTTCCTCATATTTCATTTCATTTCATTTCATTTCATTTCATTTATTTCACTTTCTTTTAAAAAACATCAGAAGTATATACATGTTCGTTCATTATCAACATAAGATAAAAGGAAGTGGGGAATCATGAAAGCCAGAATTGGCTTGATGAGAATGATCCCCAAATAAATACATAGCATGAATAAGAATAAGATACAAAATTATTTTATATAAAAAACATCGTACATACATTTTCAACAACAGAGGACAGAGGAAAGATAAGGTAAGGTAAAGACAGTTACAGGAAGATAAGAAGAAAGAGAAGATAAGAAGAAGGAAGTTACAACTTGAGTTTTACATTCTACATAATAAATGACAATTTCATTTTGTTCGCTTAAATAACCCTTATACATATATTTGAAGCGTTTCAATGTATTGCACTGTTTTATGTCTTCTGGCAAAGTATTCCAAATTAATGGGCCGTGGAAAAATATGGAATCTTTAGAAGTTGAAGTACGGTGTAAAGGAAGATGAAAATCAAGAGCATGTCTGGTACTATAATCATGGATTTGACAATTCATTGTAAAACATTCCCTAAATGAATCTGGTAGAGGTATACCTTTTAAAAGCATGAACATAAAAGTAGCAACATTTAGTGATATGATGTCATGGATTGGCAAGATTTGCATCTGTTTAAAAAGAGGATCACTATGACAAAGGAAATTTGAATGAGTTATTGTACGTATTACTCGTTTTTGTAACTTATGTATTCTGTTAAGATTGGTCTTTGATGTGAATCCCCAAATCATATTACAGTAATTCAAGTGTGAAAATACAAGGGAGTAATACAATAGTTTTAATATTTTTTGCGGTAAAAACTGTAACCTATAGAGTACACCAATATTCTTTGAAAGTTTTTTGCAGAGATCATTTATATGGTAGTTCCATGATAGTTTATCATCTAAGTAGATACCCAAAAATTTAATATTTTGAACCTTTATTATTTCTTCATTCCTATAATGTAATTTCAAATCCATATCCATATTTCCAATGTGGCGAGTTCCAAAATCATGCAATTTGTTTTTCCAGTATTCAAAATCAACTTATTGGCGTCCATCCATTGACTTATATTGTTTAATTGCGTGTTAACCAATTGGTACAGTGAGTATAAATTTTTACCTGATGAAAAAATACTTGTATCATCTGCAAATAGAATAAAATTAATCGACTGAGTACAAAATATGATGTCATTAATATAAATAAGAAACAAAATTGGTCCCAAAATAGATCCCTGGGGCACTCCATATCTAACTGTTTTATATTCAGATTTTATATTATTAATAACAGTAAGTTGTTTTCTTGAATCTAGATAGCTGCCGAACCACTTCAGTGGTATACCTCTAACTCCATAGTAATCTAATTTTTGTAACAATATTGAGTGATCAATTACATCAAAAGCCTTCGACAGATCAATAAAAACTGCTAAGGTAAATTCACCCCTGTCAATTGCTCGATTTATTTTATGTATTAATTCTAAAATTGCTGTAGATGTGGAGTGCCCTCTCTAAATCCAAACTGGTTTCTATACAATATATCATGTTTATTTATAAAATCTAATAATCGTCTATAAATGCATCTTTCTAAGATTTTCGAGAAAATATTTAAAACAGATATTGGTCGATAGTTATTTACATCATCGGTTCTTCCTTTCTTATGAATTGGAGTAATTCTTGCAACTTTCATATCATTTGGTACTGTTCCGCTTGAAAGACTTTGATTGAATATTGTACATAGTGGTTCACTGATTAAAAATATCACATGTTTAATAACTTTGATATTAATTGAGTCAACTCCTGCACTCGTTTCATTTTTCATGTCATGAACTATTTTCAGTATTTCAGAAACAGTGATAGGTTTAAAAAAGGCTGTGTGATTATTAGGACTTGTCAAGTAAGAATAAAAGAGTTATTAGAAGCACCTGGTTGTTTTTGCCATAATTTACCACCGACACTCACAAAAAGTTATTAAAGGCATTTGTAATATCTACAATATTAGAAAAAGTATTATCATTCACACATATGGTATCAATATTCTTTGTTTTCTTATTCTTTTTTAAGATCATATTTATCAAATTCCAGGTAGATTTAGAATTATTTTTAACATCAATGAACTTTTTATAATAAAATTCTCTCTTAGCCTGCCGTAGTTTAGATGTTACAAAATTACGATATTGTTTATATTTTTTTTGACGTGAATTTGAAGGTTTTTAAGGTATTTCTTATATAACTTTGATCTTTTACGACATAATTTAAGTAAATCTCGAGTGATCCACTGTTTTTTATTACGTGTTCTCTTCCGAACAGACTTAATAGGGAAACACTCGTTATACACTTTCATAAATATTGCAATAAAATTATCATATGTCTGATTAACATTGTCATAATGATAAATATTCCATGGTAATTCACTTAATCTTGAAGAAAACAAATGCAAGTTACACTCATTTATATAACGTTTGTGAAAAGTAGATGGTTGTTTAAGATTTTCCTGAATATAGAGGGAAGTCAAAATGGTAAATATTGGTAAGTGATCACTGATGTCACTAATCAAAATTCCAGAACTCATATGGTTTCCATAATTTGTAAAAATATTGTCAATAAGTGATGCAGATGATGATGTAATACGTGTAGGACTTTCTATCAAAGAAAAGAATGAAAAGCTATATAAAAGATCAAAAATTTGTCAACTTGTATGTTCGAACCTAGTTTCAATAAATCCAAATTAAAATCACCCATGATGAAACAATTATGAGAACTTGCATTGACTTTATTCAAAATAGTCGTGAATTCGCTTAGAAAGAGGTCTATCGATTGTCCGGGTGGACGGTATATAACACCAATAATTGTATTTTTGTTCTGTTTATTATCTAATTCAATAAAAGACTTTCAATTGATTCAGTAGCAACTGTTAATTCTCTTTTCTCTATATACTGAAACGATTTATCAATGTACATACCAGTACCACCACCACGTTTGTTTTGCCTATTATTGCATATAAAATCATAGTTTGCTAAATCATACATATTTATTGATGATGTTTCACTCAACCAGGTTTCAGTTAGACCAATTATTTTAAATTTATGTTTAAGGCTGTTCAAAAAAAATTCAAAATGTTCAAAGTTTTTAGAAAGACTTCTACAATTAAAATGAGCTAAGGATTGACACTTGTAGGTTGTTTCTCGATATTTTGCATTGAAGGCATTTGTATCAAAATAATCATTTACAAATTCATTTTCTTTTGAAACATTATCAAGGGTATGATTATCGTGCACGTGAGATTCCAATGAAACTTCTACCATGTAAATTCATTCAATGAAAATGTAAGAGACATAGTATACAGCATGGTTTTAGGATGAAGAGTAGAAGAATGAAGAAAAGACATAGAGAAAGAAGAAATAACACATTGACATTTTACCATACGGCAAAACATACAGCAAAATAGATAAAAAAGTACAATATATATACATAACAAATGGGATATAAAACGATATCAATTAGGAGTAGGTGGATTAGAGTCAGATCTTTGTTACTAAATAGTCATTTACGAGAGGCAAGAGTGTAGCATGAAGTCATCAATGAGTTATAATATGTTGAAGGTCATTACCACAGGTGATGAGTTTTGTGATACTTTTCCCTCCACTTGCAGGAATCAAGGCGATTATTCGTCCATCCGAAGACCATGCAGATTGTACCCCTTCGGTACTGCGTGTAGCTGCAAGCAATTTCTGATTTTTGTAGTCAAATCTTCCACAATTGATATTCCTGTATTTTTGAGCTTCCTTCTTTTTCCAAGATTTCCTTCCTTTTCCTGTAGCTTGTGAACTTCACAATTATTGATCTTGGTCGGGCTTCTTTGCTTCCTGTCTAGGCTCAGATGTTGCAGTATCTGCTGCTGAAACTACTTTCCCAACGCGATGGGAACGATCAATATCACGCTCCACGTCAAGGGGGATACCAAGCGTTTCTCTGACAACCTTAGCTACCTCTGTATCTGTATTCTCCCCTTTCACTTCATCTACACCAAAAATTCGGATACATGCTCGTCTTGAATATTGTTCCATGGTATTTAATGCATTTTCCAGTTTATCGGTGGTGTTGTCACAGTGTGAAACCTTTTCTTCTAGTTTTTCAATTCTTTATTTTTCATTTCCAGTTTACTTTGCAGGTCAAAGACATCACCTTCGACTCGTTCTATTCTTGTCAATATCTCATTCATCTTCTTGTCTATGGCATTACTCACAACACATGCAAGAAGATCATTGAATTCTTTATTCTTCAGTAGGTCTTTTATAACCAGACAAGTTACAGCTGCAGTTTGTCTGGTGTTCACAGACGGGCTATCATTAGACATCTTGAACGTTGAATAGAATTAGAATGACAATAGAAATTGCACGTTGATGGAATGTCTTGAGAGTCAATACTGATACCGGCGGCCAAGACAGTGAAGAAGAAACACAGAATGTCATATGTGGGGCTGAAGGTGAAAAGATACTGGACATTTTAGTCATTAATCATGTTAATACATTACTACCACTCCAGCGAAGCATATAAGTCAATGCTAATGCGTAGTGACCTCTAGCGCTGTTCTATGTGCTAATAGGCAGCAATAGGCAGTGAATAGTCAATACACTTATAACACACAAATGCACACAATGTATACGATGTGGCTGATCGGCAAGTTTGAATTATTCTTTCTAACATCGGTAAGTTGAAAAAATTGTATTTTACTGCCATTTAGGTGTCATCAATTGTCACTAAAGTACCGATTTTGAGTGAAATCAGTTGAGTTTTGTACAGTGGTGTTTGAAATGTTGAGAATCAATAGTAGGCCTACAGCTTTTAATACACAGCCAGGATAGTAATGCAGCTATGTGTGTATTACTACAGGTTCCCTATATGAAACATTATTTTCATAACCAGGATAACATGGGATATTCAATTGCATATTAATATTTAGACAGAAATCACTGCCTGGTAAGTGGTATGGGTCATCAACATTCATATGTATAGAGGCGGTCAGAGAAGCCAGACGTAATCTCAGCGGAACAACCGTCCATATCAGAGACTGAAGCTTTCGGTCTAATTAATATTATGCAGTAAAGTAATGTTTAAAACATGCTGTAATACTAATACCGTATTATTATTGCCTGATATCTCCAGGCATATTTCTTCCAGAGTCAGCTGTACGTCAGTTGAGGAAATGGCTCATCTGAGTGGCAGTACACGGGACAACACCACTGGCAACTTGACCAGTCTGGCAAGATTTCACAGCATGACGGGCAAGTTTTTTTTGTATTTTGCAGGGTTTGACAACATTGCAATGGATGTGGGTATAAAATCAATGGCTCTCATTATTTATTGAATGACCTAAATATCACTAAAATCACTAATATTCTCTTAAATTAATGTTATTTTAAGTTTTAGAACAACTTTTACCAAAAAATCTCATCACATGTTATTTCCATTTTCATAAATAAGACATAAATATGACATACACATGTATTATTATTATTATCAATATCATTATTATTATAGAGAATTAGGAGTGTATTGATCAATCAATGACTCTCAACGTCTTTTATATGATTCCCACAGACCACACAGAGTGTATGTCTGAGCTTGCAAAGCATGGCAACCAACCCTGTGAATGGCTCTCCTACCTCTCCCTGGTGGAATCTAGTACCGTACACGCAGAGGAGACCAGTCGCTACCGGTTCCTGAGCCTGGCCTACAACCGTGCCACCAAACAGATCCCCATTGACAAGTTCTGTGAAGACCCAGCATATGCCAGGATCATCATCAAGCTTGCTCACCTCAAGGCGTAGGTTTAAGTTTTGTATTTATTTATTTAATTATTTATTTCTGATATTTATACAGGGTGGCACATATCACCAATTTGGTGGTCTTCCATGAGGCCCTGTTTGGTAAGAATAAAACAAATAACAGCAGCAAACACAAAATAGATAAATACACAAGCGTATAAACTGGTATAATACAAATTAATTGGTATTCTCATGAAAAAACTGATCATTCAAGAATTATCCTTGATCATTTAAAAGAAATATGTGGCTGGAATTTTCAATTTAAATAGAAAATACATTCAACTAAATGCTTGCTTTTTAGAACCCATGATGTGGATGACGGACGCATGATGTTCAAGTTTGCCAGGGCCAACGTCCGGAAGCAGGCCATTGTGCATTTGGAGGCAGCAAAGTTTGAAGAAATTCATGGTAACTGAAATAATATAATAATGCATCCTTCCAAGTACGTTTTCTTACATTTTGCTCTTAAACCTACATTAAACATGCAGTGAATTACGTATTTCTGTCTCATATACTCGCCAAGATTCAGGACATTCATGTGGTAAGTATTGCATTCTTTCATCTGATTTTGAACATGTTGCTGGAAACAATAATGGTTCATGGTCATGGAATTTTTAGTTCTCAAATTTCTGTGTGAACCTTGTATGAAGAACTGGTATCTATTTCATATAATTAAAGGGATTGGGTAACTTTGTCTCAGATTCTGAAACAAAATTCTGGATTTAGCTCATGCTGCAATCATAATTATAAACCTTTAGGTCAGTAAGGAACCCTGTAACTTTTACAAGCCGATTGCCTTTCTGATTATCAAGATATTTATGATTGGAAATCGAAATCAAATTTTGCGTTTTCCTAACGGTTTTCATAACACTACAGTCTATTGGTCTATTGGGGAAAATGAGTATGGTAAAACCGGTCACTCAAAGATTTTTACTTTTTTGAGGCACTTCTTGATCATTTTGAAGCGCAATTTTTTTAGGGCTTCAATGTTACACCATATCTCAGACACTGATAACACGTAGGGCCATGCATCTCAGATTTAACATTGTTAAACGATGCCTTTAATTTCAACAGGTGACATGAAGAAGTGTTTGGGCATCTTGGAGAAAGGTTTCAAGGTGACCTCAGACCCCCGGCTCTCAGAGGCCCTCCATCGAGTCAAGAACGGACTACCCATTCTCCTAGACTCCCAAGAACCAATGGAGTCACAAGATGGTCAGTTATGTCTTCATTCATTGTCAGTTCATGTATGAATATAATGATTGATAATGATAAATCATAATGATTATTATTTTTATATAAGTCTCTGAGCTGTGCATTTGAATACACATATTTTGCCTCGGCTCAATGACAGCGGACAATATTTTCTGATCTACTGCTTTTTGTGGGAAATCCCCCAATTTGACAATGTGTATACGACCACAATATATCCCATCCCATATCTTGTCTAGTTTCGAAAGTCCTTATTATGCAGTGGAACCTGCTTTAAAGAGCACATTTTCCAATCCCTCCATAAGTTTTTCTCTCTGAAACCTGTACAAAATAGATCTGTGCAGAGACAGGTCCATATATTTTTCTCCCATGAATGGTATTCAATGGGGATGTCCACCCTGATATAAAGTTGTCTTTCATAGATGCAGAAAATGTTAGGAACAGGTCAGTGAAAGTTTCAGCAAAATCTGATTAAAAATAAGAAAGTCATTAATTTTTAAAAAGTTGTCATTAAACACAAATGGTCAACACTGACATATCTTGCAAGGTCCTCTTCAGGGGGGCAGAAGAGGGAGAAAACAAAATTACCCAATTCATTTCAGATTATAAAAGGGTAATTTTGTCTCTTTTTTTCTTCATCAGGACCACAAACAATGAGTGCAGCTGCATCAGCCCCTGTACAGCCTTCTCACAAGTAAGTGTCATGGAAAACATAAAATAGACCATTATTGTAATGTAATCAAATTTAAAATACAAATCTTTGTTACAATGTATGTGCCATTTTACAAATTATTTCATTCACCTGTTATGGATAATTGTATTTCTATAGTCAGAATGCAAATTGCATACATTAATTGTTGCTAGGTAGGACAACATTATGGCTTGTCCTACCTGATTATATTGGCTGAACATGAAGAAAGTGAAATTTAACAGCATTTCTTATTGGTTATCGCATCACAAATGGGTCTTGGCGAGAAAAAGTTGAGATTAAATGATGCCCAGAATACCGATTTAAAAAGATTTTAATTTTATTTTATCTCACTGAGATAAAATGTTGAAATGATTCTCAGACTACCGCCCCTGTTCTTTAGCCCAAAGCATAAAGATCATCAGTGCCATTCTTGGGCAGGTATTGCCACCCACAGATTGGAAGGGTTCAATTTTTAACCTTGTTCCAAATGTTCCTTCATTTCATTGTTTTGCAGTGAAACAGAAGAGAAGAGATCCACCCATGTACCTTGTACCATGGAGTATGTTGACACCACTATTAGTTTCAGGAGACCTGAGGTTGAGTCAAGGTGAGAGAATTGCTTCTGTTTGACATACATGTACAGTTAACAACTAAATTATTCATACCCTTACCAAGTTTTGTCATTTTCTAAGTTTGTGAAAAATTGATTTGTCCCGATTTTTGTTTCTTGAGAATGTGACATTAAAACTTACTTCTAGAAGTATTCAACCAGTCCACCTTTCATTCTTGAGTTATGAAAAAACACAAAAAACATCGAATTTACAAGGGGTATGAATAATTCAGTTATTAACTGTTTATTAACCCATTGCCTACGGGAACCTGATGAGCTGTGTATTAAGCCTATGGGGATCAAAGGATCCAGTATTTAAGGGGTTAATAGCTCGAAAGTTTAAGATACAGGGCTGGTATTCAAATTCAATACCTACATGTATGCGCTAGAAACATGAGTAAATTACTCTGTTTTCTGCTTAGTTAAATGCCTTAGCCATATTCGGTATTCGGTTGAAACGGTTGGCTAAGTATTTTACCCTAAGTTTAGGACAGCTCCCCAGCAGACTTTAGCCAAGTATTTTGGAGGCCTTGATCTTGATTTGCAGGCATGTGAATTTCATATATAGGCCACAGCAAGCTTCTCCCATTATTTGATATGTTGGATATAGGATGAATACCTTAGACCCACTGTAGCAATGCCTATTTTGTTTGATTTTTACTCACTGCTACATGTTTACTTTTTGTTCCAGATTATTATCCCACCCAAAGAGTGATAGTGATCATGAAAGTGACACAATGCCCATTAATGCTGGATCCAGGTATGCAGGCTCACAGACTCCAGATGTCCCCAACAAGTTTAGTGTCTTCGGAAGCAGCAGACGCAAAAGAAGGTAAACGTTATATGCAAAACAATGTGAAAATAGCTTGACGCGCTATTTCATTGCAAGAAGTGAGGAAGTGATTTTGTTCAATATGTCCTCCTGTATGACACATATTTTTTTCCCCCACATATTTCATCCAAACTGAAGAATCTCTAGATAAGAACATTTAATAATTGTGCTGTCTGGTATCAGTACAGTTAATAGTCATTGTTATATCAAAGAGATTTTCATTCATTGATGAAGTACATGATTAAATGCATATATTTCGTAAGGGACACATTGCACGGAATCGCCCAACACGTGACAGAACTTCTACTGCAAGTTGAAGTATTCATCAATGCAAATATATGTATTGGAATGACTCTGTGTACATCAGTAACTCTGCCCACCTTAATTGAGGTTTGTCTTTCATTTTTATATATACATGTATATGGCCATGTAATATCATCTTATATGATTGCTCCTCCACTTTTCTTCATTGATGTTTGCAACTTCATAAAAACATTTATTTCTAACATTTGGGAAAGGCTTCATTATGTGTGTATGAAATACTCGCAATTAATCAACTTCTTTCATATTTAAAATGTATATTACTAATTCACTATAGTACTGTTTAATTCGATTTTTGCTTTAAAACACTTTTAATGATATGTTACAGTGGTAACATTGGTATGCCGATGAGAGTCAGTAGGACCAGTCTGCCTCAGCTCAAGAAGGAATCTAAGGATGATGACGACGATGATGATGACGACGACGATGATGACATCAGACCACTGAAGTGCAGCCCCCAGGAAACAAAGCCTGGACCTCTAGCACCGATCACAGAGAAGACTAATGAGAGTGATTCCGGTGTCCAGACGACACCTAGGGATCTCACCCAGACAGACAGGAATCCTTTCACCTTTAAAGAGAGGACCATAGAGATGGGGGCAGAATCAACAGTGCCGGGCCAATGGGCGAACTCGATGCAGAGGTACTTGTGTGTTTGTGGTCTGTTGAAAACAAAAAAGGCGTTAACTTGTACCCTTAAATATAGAGTGAATGGCCTGGCTCTAAACAGACTATGTGATGTTGGATGTTTAATTTACTCAGCAATGGTGTATACAATTTTGCATGAGAAGCTATGTTTTTCCTTGTTTTTATAGTTGACAGATCCATGCTTGTGCCATTCCTTATGTTTTTCATAAATTATTCCATAATTGTATTTAACTCTTTCCTTATAACATACCACTTTCATTTTCAGACATGACCCTCTAATGCCAGTTCAACAAATGGCTCATCATCAGATGCCAGTACAGCCACAATGGCAACAGCAACAACAATGGCAACAACAGCAACAACAACATTCAGTGCCACAAATGAGCATGCCACATGTAGATCTACAACATATGCAACCTCTTCAGCAACAGCTTTTCCAACAGCCTACCCCTGCTGGCATGCAACCCAACCATCAATTTCCTGCACCACAGATGGTGAGTTGTGTTTATCGTCAATGTGATTTTTCGAAGCAAGAAAAATACAATACAATTTGGAGGATGCGCAGAAAATTCTACAGAGCTTCGCAAAGGGTTTCTCATTAGCGTATTTTCTTGAATGATCATAATAATAATATGTTCATTTATATAATGCAGCTACTACACTAATATACTCTACTGCGCCTCATATAAAAGGCACTAATGTGTTCAAGGAATTTCCTTGTACCAGGTACCCGTATCCTTCACCTGGGTCGAGAGTGGCAAACTGAGACTGATATCTTGCCGCCAAAAGATACTAGTGAATATCAAGTCAGATCTTGTACATATTCACAGTTTAATCATTATATACATGCCCTCATAATTCATGTGTTACAAATTGCTTTCCAATACACTTACCCCTGGCCCTTATGTCTTTTAATCTTATTCCATGCTTGTGCATTGAATATATCATGTTCTTCATTTCTCCATTGCACCTTGACTATATTAGTTACATGAAGATTAAAAGAATTATAGAAAACTTAGTGTTCATATTCACATTCAATATGGGTATTTCTTGTTGTGTAGCACCAAAAGAGGGTAAAAACGGTTTGATGATATTTTTAGATTTAATGATATACACATGTGTCAGTCCTTTGCTCATTACAGTCATATTAGTTTTCAGGCTTGTGTCTGATTTTAAGCCTGTCACCTCTCCTTTTCATGTGTTTTCATGCTTCCTATCGCACAGAAAATAAAGGACATCAGCATATTTTTGTCGCTTTTCTAGCTCAAAGAATAAAATCAACCAATCGGTTTCCCCATCCATTTCTTTACAGGTGGCCCCTGTCCCTCAACCCAAGTCTAAGAACATGATACAGGTGAATGGCAAGGGATACTCCATCATTAGACTCATCGGTAAAGGTGGCTCATCCAAGGTGAGAAATAACATTAAGGGTTGTACAAGTCTGCACACAGCAAACCCGTAGGCCAATCAAGAAATACTCCCTAGCCTCTCATAGAGTCTTCCGTTGGGTGATGCAAATGTCAGATAATGACTTTGCCATGTGGAGAAAAGGTAGAGCATTGCATAAAGCCTGTTGGTCCTAAAACTGAAGGCTAATCCTGGTGATTGACAACACCTGCTATTGGGTAAACACCTGAATGGTGTCAAATTCCCCATGAGAGCCCACTTCTATGTGTCTTTAGCACATGATGATAATAATAATTGATCTTTATAAAGATGATGATGATGTTGAGAATGATTCTGGTGTTAATGATAATGATAAGGATGATGATGATGATGATGATGATGATGATGATGATGATGATGATGATGATGATGATGATGATAATGATGATAATGAGATGATGATGATGAATTGATGATGAAAACTTTTTAAATGGTAAGATACAAGATAATCAATTCTATACAAAGATGATGAGCTAGAGACAGATGCAGGCATAGTATGATAGCAAGAGAGTGAAAGTAATCCTATGGTGTGTAGATGATATAGACTAGAGCAGAGAAGAAAAGATAGGGAGAGTGAATAACACAAGAGTCACACATATATTCACAAGAGTCTCCATCGGATACGACATGACTTCTGTCATCGCTCACCATACTCTTCTTATCTTCTGCAGGTTTTCCAGGTTCTCACTGAAGACAGTAAGAAGCTGCTGGCTTTGAAGTACGTGAAGTTGGACTTTGCTGATGAGATGGCCATGCAGAGTTACATGAATGAAATCACTTTACTAGCGAGACTCAAAACGTTCAAAAGGATAATCCACCTCCATGACTAGTAAGTAGACCAAGAATCTTACTACATGTATTATTATTCATTATTTTAATATGGTCTAGATTGGATAGATTAAGACTCATCATTTCAGTCTACACTTGCCTCTTGGTTAAAATTAAATACCATGCAGAGTTACATTAATCAAATCACTCTTCTAGTAAGATTCACATTCGAAAAGATTATCCTTCTCTATAACTAGTAAGGAGACCAAGAATCTAACTATAGTTTCATCATTTTGCTATGGTCCCAATTGGAAGGAATTAGAAAGTTGGGCACATTTAATAGATTCATCATTTCAATGTGGACTACATGTAGGTTGGTTAAAATCAAGTCCATGCAAAATCACATGCATCAAATTACTCTTCTAGTAAGATTCACACCATTCAAAATGACTATACTTCTCTGACTAATAAGTGGACCAGGAATTAGGCAATAATTCAAAAGCCCTTTATTGTTTGGCACTCACTCGTCCATCATCAATTAACCTTCTTGGCTGCAAGATTGTTAGTATAAACAGGCTACTTTTAGGATTTCAGGTACCTATTTAAGAACTCCATTTTTATGAAGATTGTAAGCAATGGAATATAGCTCTATTAGTGACAGGTGCTCCAACATCTTTTCTTTCAACAAGTAATCTGGGCTTTATTTCATTCAAAAATAGGGTATGGGTTGCCATTGGGTTTTAGGTTAGATTTAGGGTTGGTTATGGTCGTAAGTCTAGGGTTGAAGGTAGGAATTTGGTTAGTGTAGGAAGCAAGAGTCGTACAACCCGGAGACAAAATCGTGTTAACCAAGATTTTTTTCCCCCATATATTTTCAGTGAGATCACCGAGGACTACATCTACCTTGTAATGGAATGCGGTTCCATAGATCTGGCTACATTCCTCAAGAAGAACAAAGACAACCTCTCCCCTCATCACATGTGGTGCTACTGGCAAGAGATGCTGGAAGCTGTCGATGTCATTCATAAAGAAGGTGGGTGATTGTGTCACCAGGCTTAATGGCAGGAAATAGTTTAAGCTTGGTGCTTATTATAGAGAAGGTTAAGTTCTGGCAAAGATTACAAAATGATTTGTGAGCTCTCTCTTCTCTTGTATGTCAGTATGGAAGAATATCATAGTTGAAATATACAAAAAAGGATTGCTCGTAAAATGCTCTTGTATTTCAATAAATGGCAAGAAATAGCTCACTGTTTGGACCAAACATTAGTGTGTAGTTCTATATACTCATTTCTGTGTGCAGAGCACGTGATCTTCAGCAAGCTTAAATCAATTTAGTTTCAATTTAGTATGAATCAGTTCTTATGTAATACTTAATTATCTTTTCCCAATTGCTTCCAGGCATCGTACACAGTGATCTCAAACCAGCCAACTTCATCTTTGTGGAGGCCAGTCTGAAGCTGATAGACTTTGGGATTGCCAATGCCATCCAGAATGACCACACCAGCGTGGTCAAGGAGTCACAGGTTGGGACACTCAACTACATGTCTCCCGAGGCCATTCAAGACACCTCTCCGGTCACCGAGGTCAACGAGTACGGACACAAGAAACCTAGACTCAAGGTATCAATATTTGTCTTAATTATTTCTTCTGCTACTCTTCTATGTAATAGCACATAACAGTTCAGAATGTTATAATGGTCTAACTGTCTCCGGATTTTTCAGCCTCCTTTCTTATTTTATTAAGAAACCGTTACATAACTCATGAATGCAAATTTATGTTTAATTGACAAAAGCAGCTATTTTCAACAATATTGAGTCTTTGGTATTCCTTCCATAATGCTGGAGATTTGTGCAAGTGTTTAGCCACTGGTTACACTTTGGCAGATATCTCAAGGAGAGGCCATCAAGTTCCCCCAAATGTTTTGAACCTCAGACAAAGTTTTTTATTTTCATGCTTTAACACTCTTCATCTTCCTACCCATACAGATCAACTGCAAGAGTGATGTGTGGTCTTTGGGCTGCATCCTCTACTCCATGGTGTACGGCCGCACACCGTTCCAGCACATTGTACATCGTCTGCTCAAGATGCAAGCCATCTGCAACCCTGATCATGTCGTTGACTTCCCACCCATTGAAAATGATCTCCTCCTAGATGTGATGAAAGTATGTATTACTTTTTTATTTATTTTATTTTTGGGGGGGATATTGCCCAAAAAAAAATGTTATACATGCTCATACTTTTTCAGATGTAAAGATTTTTTCTTCTAAACTTCAGAATAATTGCAGCGGATCCTTGTTATGGAGATCACTGATATAACAAACTAAAGGTGATATTGTTGGCCCCACTTCTTGATATGCACATATTTGGGGAATACTAGCTAGATTTCCTTTTTTTCTTCTTTACTTCTTACCTGCTGTTTTACTTTTCCGAAAAATTAATAGAAGAAAAAACAATTGTGATAAATCATTGCTTTGTATTCGTGAACATGCAGTATACATGTATGTTTGTTTTTCTGCATAGTTGCACACAGTTTCTAAGCTAGGAATTATAACGACCCACCTACCTAGGGTAGATGAATTTGACTTAACACCAACGAAAAAAAACCAGCAATAATGACCTGAACTTGAGCATACCTTTCATGTCCATGATTTGATATATTTTCAGAAATGCCTAACAAGAGATGTGAAGAAGAGGCCTTCGATAGAGGAGCTACTCAACCATCCTTATGTGAAGAAACCGTTCACTGCAGGTATGATGTTGCTTCTACGTACTTCAGCAAGTGTGACATCTGTGCCCCTTCCCCCAAAAAAATATATAATTGATTAAAGGAAACCTCACTCCATGAAATAACTTCAGTTATTCTGAGAGATTTATTCTATTCTTGCCCATTAATCTAGAGTATTACCTTCTCAAGTGTCCTTCTCTTCCTCCTCCTCCTCCTCCTCCTCCTCCTCCTCCTCCTCCTCCTCCTCCTCCTCCTCCTCCTTCTCCTCCTTCTCCTTGTTCATGATGATGTTGTTATATGTAGTTGTTACTAAATTAATGTTAACAATTTTGTTTAAATATACTTAGCGGAAAAGCCAACAGCAAGCCTCACCACAGAGCACATAAGTGCCCTAGTGTCCCAGCTCAGCCAGAGTCAGATTAACTCACCAAGGAGTATAGCCAGACTTGCGCAGGTAACCACATTGCAAATTGTCAACTCTTTTGTCATAACGTTCGAGCACCTTTTCCCAATTTGTTTTGTACAGAAAATTGGGAAAATTATTAATTTTTTGGTACAGAGCAAATGGGACTAGATCTTGAAAGTACATCATAATGTTTCCAATTTGTGTTTCATTGATTGCAACTCAAGGAATTCATAACTTATCTTGTGTTTTATTGGATTTCCTCAAACTTTCAATGATCTTTTGTCCTATTTGTCTGCTTTTATTAATACAATCTTAATATCAGGGTAGACTTTCCCTTTAATTGAAAGTCTGTTACATTAATTGAACAGGTTGCTAAAACCAATATGAAGCTTGAGGTCCTTTGCTGAGAACTACACTGAATTGGGTAATTGAGGAGGACTCATTACTCTTGGGCATTAGTGCAGGAAATTGGTTTCAAACCTGGATGGATTTGAAGACTATCACTCCATCCACCTAGCCCTGTACATGTATGTGTAAACTGCCTGTTGTGGAGGCATAGTTCTAATTTTCGGGCCCTCAGACCTTTTTTGTCTGGAAAGTTGGAAGGTATGGATGTACTGCTTACTCATTGTAGAATAAGAATTTAGATACAAATATTTATAATCTAGCATAACAGCAAAAGAATTTGACATCTTCCTCTTGTACTGTTGACAGGGTGTGGTGGAACAGATCAGTAGAGGGCAGCAGATAGACATATCCAGTGCGGTGAAGGGCAATGCTCAACAGCAGGTAACATATCTATTCATCAGTGATAAAATATCTCGATATAAAAATCTATTTTAAAGTTGTGGTGTATCATTTTAACGATATAGCTCCAAGAGTATTCTGTTAAATTAAAAAACAGCTCTGGTAAAAAAAAAAAAAAAAAATTAGTATCACTTTGAGAAAATTGCACACTTATACAACTTCACATATGTACCAAAAGAGCTCCTGCAAAGAGGAAAGTATTTATTACACTGTACAGTAAGTTCTCATTGTATTGAGTTTATTGTGCATTTTGTTCTGTTGTTCATGATCCACAACAGATTCCACAAGCTCCATCACAATACCAGTACCCACATCAGCCACACCCGCATCCTCAACCCCACGCCCACCACCACCACCAGCAGGGGCAGGTATCGGGTCATGATGGGGGCTACCGATCCCAGCGCGCCCCTCTGAGGGTCATCAACTCATCAGACATGGCCTCGCATCATTCGCTTCTCAAGCCTCTCTCTATAGCACCCAAATATGACATCAGTTCCTGTCAAGAAAATGGACAGGTTTGTTTTCTTTTAAGCTCACCGCACACTTATCAATGTGACTGCTATCCAATTTTTGAAGAAATCACAATTGCATAGCTGCCAATCAGTCCTATTTTGGAGGAATGATTCCTATTTATTTTTTTCTGAAAAAATCTGCACAAAAGCATGTAAACCACCATGTATTCCGAACTTTGGCTAAGCAGATTCCTATTTTTTGCTGTGGAAGGTTAGCAGGTATGTAATTGGATTGGATATGAAATTTGAAATACTCATCTACCTGATTTAGGTTCAGAGTACTCTGAAATTCTGATTATCCATTCATATAGCTATTCAGAACCTCAATCATTAAAAATATTACATATTACATGAACAAGCACCTAAATTATGTTTAATATTATCATACATGTACATCACATGTAATATCATGTATGTATCTTGGATTATCCCCATTGTAGAGGTGTAGAGGTGTTGTGGCGTAGTGGATAAGTCGTCGGACTGTGGATCACAGGGTCCGCGGTTCAAGTCCCGCCGCAGCACTAATGTCCTTTGGCAAGACATTAATCTACACTTGCCACTCTCCACCCAGGTGTTAAATGGGTACCGGTAGGAAGGAATTCCTTGAATGCTGTGAGCGCCGAAATCGGCAGCCTAGCATAGCCGGGTAATCTTAGAGCGCCTTGAGCACCTTGCAAGGTGGATACGTGCGCTATATAAGAATCCAATATTATTATTTATTATTATTATTATTATTGCTGAATGATTAATAGATAATGAATGAAGATCACAAGACCTGCTACAGTGTATGTCTATGTTTCTTTTCATTTGCAGATGAACACCTGAATATACGTAGGTCTTTCCATGACAATGATTCAAGGATAACTGAATGAGCTTTGATCATTGCCTGCAAGAGCAGAAGATACCAAAGAAGCAGATTGAGTGCTGAAACTGAACAGAATGGCAAAGAGAAGAAATGATGTACTGTATCATGTGCAAAATCAATCAAAAATATATCAGGAGAGTCATATAATTTGGTGATTGATGATTTAATAGGATGTCATAGTCTCCATTGGATACTGGTCACGTAGATTTAGCATCAAGAACTCAATTGAAACATAGTATATGTTATGCAATTGTTTTGACAAAGAAAGACACTTTGTTATAGGGGGCAGTGTAATGCAAAATTGCAAATAGTTCTAGACAAGGCCTTACTCTGCAAGATAGATATTTTTGTCATATTGGTGTTGTGTCTTTGTTTATATAAATCATGTTCAAAATTTGAAATCAAGGACTGGCCACAAAAGACTCCTCCGATGTGTAAATTGAAAGTTGAATGTAGCACAGCACAATGTATTTTGCAGGAAAATTCCTGTCCAAAACCCACAAGGGTTGAAAAAACATAATTTTATCACATTAAGAGGAAGAGCTGTAATATTATGATGGGGATCATGTATACATTCCTACTATAAACAAGTACCAGTATGTACCCCTTTTAAAGCTAAAAACAACCAGATCTGGCAGTCTGATATATGTACTTGAGATTACTGACATAACTATCAATTAACTAACCCTCATCAATTCCAGACATGGATTCCAATGTCACTAATTTTCACCAAGATACCCAGGCCAAGATAGATATTTATTGGAATCTCATACACTGCACATTGTTGCATGTTTAGAAATGCTCACTGCAAGTGCCTTTTCATGTTTCTCTGAGGCATACATGTATTTACAATTTTTTAAGAGGGTAAAATTTATGGGAGAATGGAGTTCTTGTATCTCTAATGATTATGAATAGAGTTGGGTAAAAAAATACACATATGGATGACATGTATTGTAATTACCTGAATTTATCCATAATTTGTTTTCTTTCAATGAATTGCTGGTGTATGGTTAATGATTTATGCTATCCTGTAAAGTAAATAGAGAACGATATACATGTAGTACATTCATAAGGAGGACCGACTATTGGTCATTGCGAAAAATAACTAGTGACTTCTGATTCTTCTTCTTCCTCTGTTAAATATTACCATAGTAGCAATGTTGCATAAAATGATTGCCAATGAAATGCTTTCATATTTCATATACATTGTACCTAGTATGCTTACATGCTCTAGCCGTATGATGCTTTCTAGCCTACACCTTGCAGCCGAGTTGAACGTACCAATTTCATTTTACGCTTCATATATAGATATCAAGATATCAATATATTAGATAACAACAAAGAAAATCAATTGATATTACATTTTTTTTCTTATCTAATTTGGACGAGTTGACATCTTATCATCCTTCCTGTTCTGCATAACAATTAATTCACAGCACATCATATATTTGTCTTTGCTCAATATATTGCTGTTCTGTTGCCCGTAGCGATGTCGATTGATTTTTACCTATTACTTATGAAATTGAAACAATACTACTCAAAAGGGAATAGGTTTACATGCATATATTCATTATCTGTTTTATTCAGCAATCGGAGTCATAATAGAGACTGACTAGTAAGGCTCATTTCTATCTTCAGATAATTCCTATTCCAATGCAGTGAACAAAGAGTGTTTGCTTCATTGCTTCTTGTCTACTAAAGGCCTGTGCTGATATGGTGCGGCAAACCACCGCAATGAAGCCGATGTGGTTTTGTTCAACGTGTAACGTGACTGGCAACTGCGCAAAAGAGGACTTACGCATATTTGGGTTATAGGATACAGAAATGAGAAGCATATTACACTTTACGTCATCATAAAAACAAACACTGCGGTTTGGCCTCGTAGTATCTTAAGCCTTAAGTATGTTAAGAAACAAAAAATGTGGCTTTCATGTATATAGTTGTATCTTCCTGTAATTATACACTTTGTGAAATATATGAATATATAAGTTTACTATTCAAACCTTTGTCAGTCTATGATATCATTGTGTACTTATGTTTGCATTCGTGTATGTTTGCTTGCATGTATGTTTGCCTGTGTGTGCAATGTGTAAAGTTGAGCATTTGATATGACATCTGGAATGCTTTCCTAATGCATATCATTTTGGGATACATGGCATATTTGAAAGACTTGCAAGTTTTCCCTTGAATGTCATTAAACATGGACACTTTATAATACGTGCATTATGTAATGGCTATATTAAGATTTTTAGTATCTGTAAAATTGCATTCCACTCAACAATCAAGTGGTTTTTTATTTTTAATATCACATACAAATGTAATTCATATACTTAAAAATATCTCAGAATACAAATACATGTACATAAAATAACAAAGGCGTAGGATACCGCCTGGAAATTAAAAGAGTAAACCGAATAAGATGGACAATAAGAGGCAAAAATAAACAAAACAATTTTCAAATAGTAGAAAATACAGGTATAGACATTGGTGGCATACCGACTGATTCAGATCAAAAGTAATTTATATGAAAATAATATTTGACTCGGATTGAAAAGTAGAAAATGATATTATGAGTGTATTTATGGAGTGTGAATGATTCTGAAGGTCTTTTATAATGGAATCGTCCAAGCTCAGAATGACAGTATGTGGAAAGAGCGAATTAAAGGTATAGAATGTGTTTTCAAATGAATGGTGATCTGTAATGGTAAAAACATGATCACAACTATTTTCGACTAAATACCCTGTCATAGGCCCCCTAGATATCATTTTCGGATCACGTAATTCGTCATTGTCATGTTCGTACATTCCAATAGGTGACGCACAAGGCTATTGAAATTGCCTTGGGTTGATTTTCTAAAGTAGTTGCTATCGTGGTTATATTACGTTGTCGTCTAAGAAATACAACAACACATAAATGACGTAAAAACTTTAGAAGACACAAGGTCAAAACGGTGAGATTATTCTTACCAGACAGCTTAGCTGTATAATGATAATCTGTGTAATACCTATGATATTTAGCATAGGTATTACACAGAGTATCATGTTTTGGCTAAAAGTATAAATGTCGGGGAGCAAACGTAACAATACAGTGAAAATCAATAACAAATGCGTATTTTGCCAGTGACAACCACGTGGAAGAGAGACATGAGTTATACAACATATCTTTCCATACACAAGAACATAATGAAGAAAATTGTCCTGGTAGAGAAAAATGACAAAAGAAATGGGCTCTTTATATCCAATCTTGCTACAGTTAAATATATCTTACCAGCATTGGATCTTTAACATAAAATTAATTACCGGGCCCTTATGTGACATATTTGTGTATTCCCATCATATATCTATATCAAGTGTCCTCATTTATTCGTATTTTTCATCAATCTTTTGTAGGCTTGTTTTTTTAATTTGATAATTCCAAAAATCTAATAACCTCTTTCGTAGTGAAATTGAAAGAACCCATTGCCCAGCATGAACAATCCTCATATAACCGCACTAAGATTTTATTTCTACTTATTTTCAAGAATAATGAAAGCAGGCCAAATACATATAGTCTTAAAGGCCTTAATGGCTCCCGTTTTCTTCAGAATTTTGGAAACGTTACCCCAATAAAATTGAAAAAATAATAACAAAGGGCTCCTGGGTAGATGACATCATAATATTTTCATTTATACCAAGTCACTGCGTTTTCATGTATCCTTTTCTCTTTAAAAATCAACTCTAAATACTGCATTACCTATTGCATTGAGATTCAATGAAAGTGAAGTTGCAATAACGAGAGTGTATAGTCCTGAAAGCAAAAGAATTGAGATTGAAGCACGTGCTTCTCTTCTCACCGATTAAGTGTTAAAATCCACACAATTTCCCTTGATCGTTAAAATGCTTGAACTCCAGAAAATATGGAAAAACGTGATTTGTATGGGCGTGTCTCTCAATATTTGCGCGATAGAAAACACAGGTTTTCATTCAATTATCAACTGCTGCTCACATCGTCGAGAAGGGTGGATTTTTAGAATATCTTACAGTTGGAAAATGGTGAGTTCCAGTCCGAGATCTCAGTTTTACATATAAGTATTAGAAACAACGTAATGTTTTAATGAAATTATTATAATGATACGTTATTTACACATCCTCATATTACCTTTACTTTCCAATATTACAATTGTCTCTCATTGGCGAGAAAATAAAGCTAAGGACATTACACGTATGCTTTAATATAGTGCAGATAAACTTAATGGAGACGTAGAGTAAATTGTATTTTTCCTCGACGGATAGTTTAACACACAGTCGTTATTTTTCTCTCGCTACATTTATGGTAAAATTAGCTAGTTTTCTGTTCTATCATTAAACGTAATTATTAATCAACTATGAGAAAGAATGCATGAGTAAATAGATTAATGTCACAATGGAATTATCGGTAAATGGTGGTTATTATGAGGATGATATATTACTCTCCATAGTATATTTTGAGTAGTTTGTTTGTTTGTTTGATTGTTTGATTGGTTTTATTTCTGCGTTCAAAAAGATACAAATTCAAACTCAAATTACAAAAATCCGAACAATAACAAATACAATGAATAACATGTTTACAAAAGTAATTAAATAGAAGGTCATGTACAATTATATCATACAATAAACATGTACGAAGCATACACAAAAGATAACAAATACATAGTAAACATTTTTCAATAAATTAGAGAGGTAATTTAGAACGCAGGACGTAGTGTACCAAGGATGATGACACTTGAGAGAAAACTGAAATTAGTGATATACAGTGCGTATCAATAAAAAATGTACCCAACTTTGGTAGCTTCTAATTAAAATTTATAACCTATGTGACCTTGAAACATTTCTCATGGTAAAGAGTAACTAATACCCTGTCTAAAAAAAAATGATACCATATTAATAATTGTGCTGCCACGGATGACTGAGCAGCAGGCTTTTCAAAAAGTATTGTCAAAATCTTCTTGTACCACGTTTGGGCTGCAGCATTTAATGTGGGTCAAAAGCCATTATGTTTGTGTTATCTCATTCCAAAAGCAATTGCTCACTTTTTACATTGACTATTGGCATGTGGAAAGAAAAGGGGTTAGATCAACTTTAAAAAAAATGCTTATTACAAAAAAAAATTATAATATTCTCTTCGTTATGGTAATTACAATCTTGACTTCATTCGCATCCCTTCTCAATGAGTGATACAAAATGGATAAAGTTTATTTCCGATTTCATCTTTTTAATGAAAGTCTACTGTCAACTTCTTAGATGATTATCATCATATGTGTTCTTTTTTGCATTTGGGTTTAGTAACCTTTGAGTTTTCATTCGCTATTCGAGATAACCAACTGATGCTCCTTTTGCGTGTGAAATGACGCAGTGGGCAAGTGAGCAGAGAGAACTTAGATATCATGAGACAAGAAGTTAGAAGGCTGTTCAAAATAATCAAAGGTTATCCTATGGATTGAAACAAGGCTCTGTGAAAGCCTATATACATTGCATCATTTTTAACAATTAAGCACTGAAGCACGAGACATAATTTAACATTTAAATGGATTTAAGAACGAAGAAGCACATGCATATGGCCTGACCCACATTCGTTCCATCAGCCCAAACTTGGTGCAAGGCGATTTTGACAAAAACAATTAAAAGCCATGGTGTTCAGTCACCCGTGGCAGAAATATTATAAATAGGGTATCATTGCACAGAAAACAAGTTACTTTTCATCAATAAAAAGATTTCAAGGTCATATTGATTATTATTTTGTAATTAGGAGCTACCAAAGTTGGCCACCCTTTTTTAATACGCACTGTACAAACGGAAGAGTTAGCCGTCTCTACGTCACAAATCACTGACAAAATTGCCAATTTGAGTTTCGCATAGCTGCAGTGATCTCATATTTCAAACCTTCGTAACTTCTTTATTATTGGTCTGATTTATTTCAAACTTTCGCCACTCTGTCTCTCTGATTTTTCTGCTATCATTCAAATGAACTTATATTACAAGGGTTGGATTGCCCTTTATTAGATGAATATACACATCCTTTTACGCATAATTATGATTGAGGATGATTTTTTTCCCTTTATATTAGGCATTTGTGACGCTTCAATGCAGTATTCGCATATTGTTTGTGATGTCATACGCCATGTATTGTATCTGTGAATAGTTCTATTGCACAAGACTCGATAAGTGACGCCCGTGTGAATTATTTCTCGCCACGTGATGCGCAATTGACCAATCAATAATTGTGCGGATTCGTTTTATCACGGATATAAAACCTTCTTGAAACAGTTATTGAGTATTTTTTTTTTCAAGGAACATATACCCTCTCCTGCATGTCCTATATGGCAGCTTCTCTAATCGAATAAGCATAGAACCGTATCTTCTAAGAATAAAAAAGCACACTTTTTTCCTTTTAGTTGCTGGTATGTTGGGCAAACTTTGGAAAGTTTTAGAAATTGACTGCAACAAAATCAAATGAATAAATATACTGGTAAATTCAAGTACCTAATTTTAGGATTTCGCAGAAGTAATACAAATGAAAAACCCTCCTCTTCCTCTCTCTTCTCTCTATCGCCTTTTTTTTAACGTACTGGATTCGATCCTTTTCTGTCTCCACTTTATAATTACAAATATCTTTTACGTTTACCATCAATCTGACGTGAAATATGTTTAACAATTCTCCTTCATTTCTATTCTTCAATTTTGTTGCTTGTCAATATTGGTGAAAGATATGAGACAATGCAACTATCTTTTGACTGTTTTGATTTTACAAGCATTTGTCTACCAATACATGGAAATGAAAGAATGAAAAGTAAAACAAAGGTCATATGACAACCTTGCAGTATATCAATTCCGAGATTAAAGTCGTTTAAAATGTGTAAAGTTTTAACTTAAATTTAACTGAAAAATATGGTGGTTTGGTGCTTATAAGTACATATCGCATCCACGACCTTCCAGCTTTACATGATTATGAAAGGACAGACATTTTCTACCGCACAAAGACAAATTCATCGAAAACAAATAAAATAACCTCCAGCCACCATTAAATAGACTGTTGAATACACCCAGAGCATTGTTAGTAATTTTGAGTTTGACCTTCAATTACTTGGAACCATTGTTAAAAATCCAACACAGCTGTTTAATAGTGGGAATAGTGTATACCATTAACCAGGCTTTGGCAGTTGTGTCGTCCTAATATTCATTTTTACACATAGAATAGCAAAATTCAGTTTATTACACGTCTGCAATTGATTTTTTAAAATGCTGTTGACGAAGGGATGTTACGGTGACACTATAGTCTTGCTCTGGGCCTTACTCCATCAAAGATAAAGGGTATATAGGGTTAGTTTTAGGGATAGGTTGCAGTAGATGTAGTAGAGTGTTTCTTTAGGCTCTATATGGCTGTTAAACAAAACAATGAAGCCTTGGGCCTAATCTAAACTTTTCAATCTCTATTACATGAAAAACGTGCAACGATGTGTGGCTGACACCTTACATGCTTGCAAATCTCTACTAATTCAATACGTCATAACTCAGTCCGCGTGACGTAATTTAGGATTCATACGTAAATACCTAACTTACAGTGCCACAGAGAAGATTACCCATGCTTTGACGTCATATCGTCTTGATTTTGGAAATGCTCTTTGTTCAACTTAACTCAAAATCAGCTTGTATGATTACAGAAATTACAGAATGCTGCTGTTCGTATATATAGTGACCCTCTCCAACACAGTCATAACACACCAGTTCTTAAAGCACTCCATTGGTTGCCCATGAGTGAACGCATTGTTTTCTAAAGATCTTTTGCTTTTATTGCATTGTGTTTATATATCTCTGATCCACAGTACAATATTAATTTGATAACTTATTTCATTCCGTCCACATCTTTACGCTCTCAAAAGTCCGGATTTCTTGTACTTCCTATATTATAGGCTCAATACTCAATTTAAGTGGGGAAAATAACCTTTCATGCAGGGCCTTTGCTGTGGAATGCTCTTCCTCGAGGGATTCGTAATAGCAGATCAGTTGAAGCGTTTAAAATTAATCATAAAAGATATCTGTTTAATTCCATATATCATTGATTGTTCTTTCATTTTAGTAAATACATCTAATTCCTGTTCCTTTGTTTATAATGCAGATTCTGTTATGTGATTTTGTGTGTGTGCGCCTTGAGCATTTGTTTTCAGGTGGATTCGGCGCCTTTCAAATATAATTAATAAGTCAATAATTTCGCCAAAACTGCTCAAAAATAATGCAGCATACAATAGATAATGTAGGTTTTTTTTTCACCAAAACATCCAGGGGGAAGGTTTTATACATTTGTATTATTATAATTATAATAATACTATTATCATTATTATCATTATTATTATCATCAGTATCAATATTATTTTTTATTGCTGTTATCATTACTATAATAATAAATATTGTTATGTCATAGTGTCTGATTTATGTTGCTTCATTTTATTCTACCGGGAAAAAAAAATGATAGGTAGTGAGCCTGAATGTTTAGATTTCATTAACATGAATTGAGTTTGAACGTGCCTGTTGTAATTAAGTTGAACGAATGAGAGGAAAATTGTCTAGATGCGAAATTTCGCATCACGTCGTATCATGTATCATTACATAATATGTAGATGAAACTATTGAGTTTTGCTAGGAGTTCGAAAATACGAAAAGAAAAAATATATACAAAATAAAATAATAAACAATGGAGCTCCGTACAAGAAAAAATATATATTTCTCGAGATTTCGCACATAGGCCTTTCTCAAGGACTAATTAATTTTAATTAGAAAATAAATTGTTATGCATCTAATGTATATTAATGCTATATATATATATATATATATATATACATATAATTTATATATATATATATATAACTTGAGGTGATTTTAATCTATTGTTACCAATGATTTCATTTTACAGTATGTTTTATGATAGGACTGGGACCTTTTTGTTGACACACTAGAAATTTGATTGTAGCCCGGACTTGATCAGAAACTAGCTGTTGCAAATTTGCTGTTGAATCCCCAAAAAGATGTCCTCTAGAAAGCAGGTAGGTGACCAATAAACGTCATTAAAAAATAATAATATCATGCTTTTCAGATTTCGAATGCCATAGATTAACACGGGAAAGCAGGGATTTTAATAATGATCACGGTTGCGTAAAATGTGACTTGTATGGAATTTGAGGACATGGTACAATAGAGGCTGAAAAGCCAAGGAGACAACATTACAAAAATTGAATGTGCGAACATTACAGTGAATGTGGACATGATTTCTATGAGATATACAAATAGGGTATTGAAATTGCCCTTGAGTTGAATTCTCAAAAGTCTGCGCGATCGTATTGAGCTTGTTATTATTAATATGGAAGTTGGAGTCTAGCTCATGCACAAGCTTGTGCGATCATATATTATTTTGTACACCATTCATCGATTCCACCTATATGTTTTTTTTCGTCTTGTAGAGATGTCTTAGTCGAATGGTTTAAACACTGGACTGGATCGAGATGCGAGGGTCATTGGTTTGATCCCGGCACGTTACCTTATTGCCCTTAAGCAACTAAGGTTCTGTAAAATTTAATGGTGCCTGGTCGAATGACCACACCCATTCCCCCGGGAGTGGAAGGTGTACAATATCATATGCGGCGGATTAGAAATTGAATCGAGTGACCGCAGTAATAATAAATATAATTTCACGTGCTTAGTGCTAATTGTAATTGTTAATAATTATCATTATTATCTTTATCATTATTATCATCATCATTATTATTGATATCATAATTATCATTATTATTTCTAATATCATCATTATCATTATTATTGTTATTATTATTATTAATATCATTACTTTGTCATCCGTTTTTGTTGCCAGAGAGAATGTATCTCAATACACATCGGGCAGGCCGGGGTCCAGATGGGCAACTCATGCTGGGAACTCTACTGCATTGAGCACGGCATCCAGCCCGATGGGCGACTGCTCGATGACAGTACCACCGCGGGGACAATGAGTGACGTCGAAGCGGACGATGGGCCCCACGAGGTGAAACCGTTCACCACGTTCTTTAGTGAGACTGGATCCGGTAAACATGTACCCCGGTCCATATTTGTAGATCTTGAGCCGACTGTCGTAGGTAAACTTTCATTGCACATTCTTTATATATTTTTTTTTTTTTTTGGGGGGGGCTCTTTATTGGACACTTTTCCTAGCAAATTTTATGATGAAGTATGGGTAGCTCGATTTGCCTAAATATGAGAAGGGTCATTTGCCGATTTTGTATCCAAAGTATTCCAGACGTTTAACAAGTAGCAGGCCGGTCGTTGACTGAACTCATACAATTTTTACTCAGAGTTAATAAGGTTAACGCCCTTTAATTCAAATCAATTATAACTGAATTCTTCCGATATCACAGATCAAATTCGCACCAGTACGTACCGGGATCTGTTCCGCCCGAAACAGATGATAACCAGCAACGAAGACGCTGCAAATAATTACGCAAGAGGTCACTACTCTAACGGTAAAGATGTCATCGATAAAGTGATGGATCAAGTCAAGAGACTGGCTGAAAACTGCGAAGGTCTTCAAGGGTTCCTGCTCTTCCACAGCTTTGGAGGCGGGACAGGTTCGGGTTCACATCCCTTCTAATGGAGCGCCTGTCGGTGGACTACGGAAAGAAGACCAAGCTAGAATTCGCCATCTATCCTGCGCCCCAGGTTTCGACGGCCGTCGTCGAGCCCTATAACACCGTTCTGACAACGCACAGCACTCTTGAACATTCTGACTGCGCCTTCATAGTTGACAACGAAGCCATCTACGAAATATGTCATAGTAACCTGGACGTAGAACGCCCAACGTATACGAATCTCAACCGCTTAATCGGTCAGGTGGTATCCTCGATTACTGCGTCCTTGAGATTCGAAGGCGCCCTCAATGTTGACCTAACAGAGTTCCAAACAAACTTGGTGCCATACCCGCGAATTCACTTTCCCTCTCAACCATAGCTCCGATCGTGTCCCAGGAGAAGTCCCATCATGAGAGGTTTTCAGTGGCTGAAATCACAAATTCTTGCTTCGAAGCCGGCAACCAGATGGTGAAGTGTGACCCTCGCGAAGGCAAGTATATGTCATGTTGTCTGCTCTATCGAGGAGATATTGTCCCTAAAGACATTGCCTCAGCCATCAGTAAGATCAAGACCATGCGCACCATCCAGTTCGTTGACTGGTGCCCTACAGGTTTCAAGGTCGGCATCAACAGTACTCCTCCTTCGATCGTTCCTGGTGGGGACCTGGCAAAGGTTCAACGGGGTGTCTGTATGCTTAGCAATACCACGGCCATCGCCGCTGCCTGGGCGCGTGTCAACCACAAATTCGATCTCATGTACGCCAAGCGAGCATTCGTCCACTGGTACGTCGGAGAAGGCATGGAGGAAGGAGAGTTTTCGGAGTCAAGAGATGATCTGGCTGCTTTGGAGAAGGACTATGAAGAAGTAGGGATGGATTCAACAGTAGGAGATGATGACGATTTCGACGCTTATTAACATTAAACAGATCTTTCTCTCTCTCATAGTTTCCTGAGATAATTGTGAAAAGTTTGAGGAATTGTAGATTTAAAAAAAATTACTGTTAGATCTAGACATAAATATGGACACTTGGCAGTACTGTAGTATGGCTTTAAAATCATTTAGTAATTACTGATTTGCTTGTAATGGTTTCTGTTAGATATATTTATATTATTTATCTTTAGTAGTTAATAATTTTTTTAACAATACTGAAGCAATACACACACTGACAACTCATGACCTATTAGTACAAGTTTTTTTACATATCCCATCACATTTTTTCACGTGGTCTGCTGTATAAAACGTTTATTACAGTAAAATAGAATAGCATTTGTCACCGAATCCAAATTATCCAATGAGTATCTTCTGCTATATCTAGCATTTGATGCTTATATAAATCGCGCATGGATTGTGATCCAAGTCGATTCTTTTAAAGTGCAATACATTGAATAACAAACAAACAAACAAAACACGTATTGTGTGCACCTACGAATAAATGTATCTCAATAGTCAGAATCCAGATTGCATACCGGTACATTAGTTGTTGCTAGGTAGGACAAACATTATGGCTTGCCCTACCTAACAACACTGCAACTTGCATTCTGACTATTGAAATACAATTTGTAACAGGTGAAAGAAATAATTCGTATCGAGGCACTTAAGTATAAATTTTGTTACATTACGAAAATTGCCTATTGAGCTGAATCACTCTACCCATATATCTTATAAAATAAAGCTCGGAGATAGCCGTTGCGAGTAACTATATCTTCTTAAAGGTACTGTGTCCCTTTTGCAGGCCAAAAAATGAAAACGTTAAATTCCAACGGCATTTGAAAGACAATAGGGGCTTTTCGTTTATGTGGACGAGAACGTTTCGTCCACACAAACGAAAAGCCCCTAATACTAATTTGGAACTTCCTCAAAACAAAAGGGCTTGAAAAATGGCTTTTGTGGGAAAATAACGAGTTGTCGAATCGACTTAAGGATTGCAATCACCTAAGTAATAGTCTGATTTTCAGACCTTTACCGAATGGTCGTACGTTTTGTGCTGCACAAATATTCAATCAGTTTAATTTTGGCCATTACAAGTAGTGGGTTATTGACAGGGGCGGCCGAGCAACTTCCAAAGTGGGGGGGCACCAAGAAAAAAGGGCACTTTCTGGAAAAAAGGGCACCTACAACGGGAAATCTCAAGGCGAAAATATACAATTTTTTAGACATTGGTATATACCCCTACATTGTGATTACATTATCAGGGATGATTTCAATATTAATTTTGTTTCACTTTATACACCATACAAGATATTGCTTAAGCATCATGCTTTGCAGTTGGGCGTGATGGTCTGACAATTTATTTGCGAGCGAGTGAAACGAGCGAGGAAAATGTTAAGATTTGTGAGGTCGCAGTGCGAAAAATTACATCTTATAAAGAGGAAAAAACCCAATCCTGATGGGGTTATAAGCACATTCTCATAACAGAAGAATGAAAAGACCTTTGATAAGTAACATGGGTATATCATTTATAGATGCGTGCGAGCGTAGCGAGCGAGTTCTGGGAAATTGCTCTTAGTCGCTTGAAATTAGGGGCGCGTTTAATGATGAGAGGAAAAGGGGACACTTATCAAAAAGAAATGGAGCATGTGTCAAAGTACAAAGAGTATTAAAATTATCAGAGGTGAAAATGGGGCACTTCTTACACCCTCAAAAAGGGGCACTCACCAGGGATGAAAAAGTCAGTCATGAGAATAGGGAATGGGCATTTGCCGACGGAATAGGGGCCCCATCAGACCTTGATAGGGGCATTTATAAGAGGTGAAAGGGGCATTTATGAAAAGGGAAAGGTCCGTTATTAGAAACGAAAAGGGGCACGTATCATTGGTAAAAGGAAATTATCAGAGGTGAAAAGAGGCACTTATCGCACCTGAAAAGGGGCAATGACCAGATATAAAAAGGGGCACTTATGTGAATGAAAAGGGGGCACTTATAATAAAGGAAAATGTGCATTAGTTGAAAGAAAATGAAAAGAAAATTTATCGGAGGTGAAGGGGCACTTATCTGAAGTGAAAAGGAGTAACTTCTCGTACCTGAAAAGGGTCATTTATCAGAGAAGAGGCACTTATGAGAAGGAGAGGGCTCTTTTAATGGGGCACTTATCATTAGGAAAAGGGGCACTTATTAGAAAGGAAACGGGGCACATGTGAAAATATAAGGTGCGCTTATCCGAGTTAAAATGGGGGTAGTTTTCAAAAGGGGAAGGGGCACTTATTTCAAAGGAAAAGGGGCACTTGTCAAGGTAAAAGAGGCACTTCTCAGATTTGAATAGGGCAATTATCAGAGGTGAAGGGGGTACTTATCAAAAGTGAAAAAAGGCACTTCTCGTACCTGAAATAGGCACTTACTAGAGATTAAAAGGGCACTTATGAGAATGGAAAAATGGACACTATGTCTTATTGCAAAGAAAAATGGGAACTTGTCGAAGAAAAAGGGGCACGTGTCCAAATAAAAGGGGCACTTATCAGAGTTGAAAAGGGGAAGGGGCACTTTTACAAATTAATAGGGGCACTTGTCAAAGTGAAAGGGGCACTATTCCTATGTAAAAAGGGGCACTTCTTATAAAATTAAAGGGGCACTTTTCCTATGTAAAAAGGGGCACTTTTCAGGTGCTTGAAAAAGTGGGAGGGCACTGTGCCCCCCTGCCCCCCGGGAGGGCCGCCTCTGGTTATTGATGTAGACAAATGCTTATGTATCTGTTACAGCTCATTTTATATATGTTTTACCAAAGAAAAAAGATGTCAGTCAGTCACTCAATAGTGTCTGACAGTGAAGTCTAGAAGGTAAACGATTTCCTTGCATAATTTGAATACTAGGACACTGCTAATGTTTAAATTTCACAGATAGGACACACAATAATGACATATTCATAATTCCTGCAAAGTTCTACAGAATTTGATATTGGCTGCAAAAGGGACATAGTGTCTTTAAAAGAGCTTTATTATATATATTTGAGTCCTCAGTAAAGAGAAAGGTTCAAAAAGTGTCACTTTAATGTGCCACTTCGGATCGAGATAGCACTTGTATACAAATGATCCCCAAATATCCATAGATCGTTTACACATGGAGACGTCTCACTTTGTGCATTTAAGAATAATCACTGCTAAAGTGATGGAGATACTTCATGAATACCTCTTGTTCAATAGTTTGCCTTCTCGAAAATCATACTTCCACCTGCGTATCATAATGCACCGCCGGTGCATAAATGAATAATGATTACATAACTTCCTTAAACAAGTATCCAACAGTCATGTCGATGAGTTTTACAGTTTTTCAATTTTTTCATTTATTTATGTAGTTTTGTGTGGATGGTTTTTACCATGCCCATGGGAAGTGGTATGACTTTTATATGCCGAATTAAACAAAAATCTACCAAGAATTCTTACCTTAGCCTTTTAGTGAGTAAAAATTTGTTAAAACATCACAGAAAATCTGAAACACTGTCTGTTAATCTTCGCTTAATCTTCGAGTGAAAGTTTCAATCATTTGGGAATCGCAGACAAAGAGCACTGTATGGCGTCCGTGCTCGCACGTAGACAATTTTAACACGCAAACCAATGGGGATCGCAGTAAACCAATGGGAATCGCAGGATAATGAGGATGTGAGGGTAGAAACTTTTAACTAGGCCCTGTGGGCTATTGCTATGCCCTGTGAGTTGGGCATGGCTTGAAATCACGACTCCAATTTCGACCAATCAGATGGCTAGATTTCTAAAGTGAGGTATATAATCTGTTATAACTAACTGTGCAATCGTGAAAGCAAAATAGATTTTGCAACTATTTCATCTTCAGAACAAGTCGTCTGCCGCCCTCTATCTACGACATGCACAAAGTAGCATATTTATTTACCTTTTCTTTGTATTGAGGAAATGTAATGAATTTACTCGTGACCAAATATTTATACGTAGGCTGTACCAATCTATGTTTACAAAAGTTGATCGTGATTTTGATAGTGTTTGCTATTAATGGTTAATTGTTGTTGTTAACAAAAGCTGATCACGGTTGAATAGCATTTGCTATTGTGAATATTAGACATAATTATTGCGTGTTCAATAAACCACAGACCTTCGTGTTCTAGACCACAAAATATGCCACTTAGATGAGAAGATTGAAAGAGAAAACATAGGATATAAGGAAAGTGAAATGAAAAAGAAATAGACGAGAAAGAATTGAAATGGGAGAGGGGCAGAGAGAATGAAAGGGAAGAAGGGTAAAAGAGATATACATGTGGAATAAAAAGGAGATATCGAGAGGGTCGGAGGAGGTAAGGAGAGAGAGAGATAGAGAGAAGGGGGTTGGGGGGAAGGAGAGAGATGAAACAAAAGGGAGGGAGAGAGAGAGAGAGAGAGACAAAGGGAGCTTTGGAGAGAGAGATAGAGGGAAAGAGAGAGAGAAAGATATATATATATGTAGAGAGAGAGAGAGAGAAAGAAATAGAGAGAGAGAGAGAGAGAGAAGGAAATAGAGAAAGAGAGGGGGGGGGGTGGTGGTAACAAGGATTTGGAGTTAGGGAGCGTGAGAGGAGGGGGTGATAAAGACATCGGATTGTACTTGTAAACATTAATAAGCATTAAACATGTTGTATCATTGATAACTTACACAAATTGTGATTCGTATCAAAATGAATGAGATGTATGTACATTCTAAAGTTGAATGATGTCTAGTTTATTTGGAAGACGTTTCATGGAAATTCTTTGAACATTATTCTTTCGAAAAGCATTTTTAATAATTGTGTACATTATCATTATCACAGATAACCAATTTTGACAATTACAATGCCACTGGATGGGCATCGCACTCGCTATTGCAGAGCACCTTTTGCAACCATATGGCATCATTTATGGCAAGCAAAATTATTTGCACAGATAGGATGCGATGGACAACATTGGACAATGATAATGTGTTCCCTTTGGGTTTTTTATTCTTGAATGTGTGTAAATGGAGTATATATATATATATATATACACACAGACTGACGTAATCGACCAGTAGAGCAAATCATAATATTCGCCTGTGTGATCTGAATACAGTCAAAACCATTTAGCCGTATCTTTAGAATCATCACAAAATCTCTAGCAAATGCATTAGAATAATATTTGTATTCATCATGTGCAAGAGGCGCTGCTATGTGGGGGAACATGAACAATTGTATGCACTCCAAGGCTGGGCGTCAGTACAGTCAAAGAGGTTTTTTCATCTCTATACACTTTCCGCATTGAGTGGTTAAATCATACTGCTAATCAATTTGACAAAATAGTTTGTGATTGATTGAATTGATTTTTTTAAAAATCATGTAAGTGCAGTATATGCAGAATATACGCGCTAACGAAACAGACTGATATAAAATGAAAACATCAAATATGAAAAAAATAAAATAAACGCCTGATCTTCTCGAAGAGGAATGAAATTAAAGTAAAAGACCAACCTACCATTATGAGAGGAGCTTGGAAAATTAAAGCAAAAGATTGATAAACAAAGCAAATTCTTTCAATAGACCATTTTCATAATTATTATCAAATTCAATGCATAAATCTTTGTTAAGTGCCTCGTATTATTTTCAAATTATTTCATTCACCTGTTACGAATAATTGTATTTCAACAGACAGAATGCGAATTGCCTTATCATGTTTTGCTAGGTATGCATAGGGTAAGCCATAATGTTTATTCTACATATAGCAACAACTAATGTATGTAATTTGCATTCTGACTATTGAAATACATTTATTCGTAACAGGTGAATGAAATAATTGTGGTAACACATTACACATTATGATATTGTGGTAACACATTACCATTACCATTGTCCATCGCATCCTGTCAGTGCACATCAATTATTTTGCATTGCCATGAAGTACGGGGCCTGGGTTGCAAAAAGTGCTTTTGCAACCAGGCACTTAACATAGAAAATGTTATATTGCTATATTCCATAATACGGGTTCGACAGTGGTATTCGTCAACCTTGAGATTTAAGCATATCATCTGCTTAATATGATAAGGTATATTTTCTTATAATAAACATAGCGAGCCTTTGACATAATCCGGGGGTCAAGGTGTCAGGACCCCTTTTTATCTACAATAATTTTCTCTTTTCCTTTCTTGCATTTTTTCCCTTTCTTATCAGAATTTTGGTGAAATTGGACCCTTTTTAAAATACAAAATCCCTGATCGGGGGTGGAAACAGAATGCAAATGTCACAGTTCTCAAAATATTTGTCATCATCATATATTTAGATTGAAATTCGCTCTATTGCTTTTGCCCTTCATTCTGAACCGCAATTAAAAAACACTGAATACTGCTCCCGTGTGTGCATTTGCGCTTCAGAGTTCGCTCTTGTGAGACCACATTAAGCGCGTTACTGTTGGGGGAAACATCTGCAAAATGGCTTGCAACAACGTCGTAATTAGGACACCGTTGGTGTTATATTTCATAGCGGCTATTAACTTGGTTGCTGCGTCGTTTGCTGATGTCACCCTCGATTTCATTGACGTTGGCGTGGTGACGGGAGATATTAGACATGACGGAGACGATGTCGCAGTCAAAGAGGATGCTTTACGTGACACGGTGGTCGAGGAGGAGGAGAAGGAGAGGTTGGCCTTACATAGGTTGGATCCCGTCGAGGTTGGTTTTAATATGTTTTAATATGTTTTCTTCTACAAGTACGCCGTAAAACGGGGGTGAATAAAACACTTCAGAGATAGCACATGGTTATAAATACCTCTTCACCACTCGATGGGAGGGGGCGTGTTTCATCATGTTCCCTGTAATTACACTATAATCTTACAACGAGTGCATGGCAAGGAATAGGGTGGTTTTGGAGTTGAGTTTGCGGTATGACTAAGGTTTTTTCCCCTTCATATTCCAACTTCAATAACTTAGAAGCGTTTAAATAAATTCGGTTCAAATATGTATAGTGCTTTTTTTAGTAGTATATTTTTCGTACGTTGCAACTTGGCGTCATAATGATCATCTTTAATATAAATAAGTTATTAAATTGTCAAAATTGCACTGCTTTCTCAAATATTGTCAGGATTATGCACACACATATCCATTGATTATCTCCAACTGTTTGACAAGAAATAATAGCAAAGCTTTCTAGGTATCTCTACTTGGTTACCAATACCATGCTGAAATATGCCATTCATCTTTTAATAAGCTATTTTCGTAATGTAACCAAATTAAATGCATACGTCTTTGTGAATTGCCTCGATACGAATTATTTCATTCACCTGTTACGAATAATTGTTTCTCAATAATCATAATGCAAATTGCATGCATTATGTGTTGCTACATAGGTCAAACTTGATGAATTGCCCTACCTAACAGCACGTAATGTATGCAATTCGTATTCTGGCTATTTAGGTACATACATTTTTCGTAACAGGTGAATGGAATGATTTGAAAAGACGCACTTCACAAAGACGTATGCATTAAATTTGATTACAGAGATACCGTCCATATACTCCTTTGATGTCTGTGTTTTATCTATGTTGATGTACATGTATATAGGTTGGGTATCATACGAGAGGTAGAAGTTGCCCCTGGTAGAACAGTTCAGATGAAGACTGTAGCCACTAAACCTCCAGCATTTGGTAAGTTTGAACCAATGAAGATTACCATCTAAAGATGCCTGAAATCATCCTGTTTCTAAATGTATTATCTTCAAAATGCTATTTCCCCGTGAAATTACAAACTGTCGAGGTTTCTAATTTTTGGTTTTTTATGAAATCGATGTTATTACATCAACATTTTTAATTCTTTTTAAATATATAACCAAATTTATATCGTGGCACCTTTAGAGATGTCTTGTGGCACCCCAGGGTTCTGAAAGACACTGTACAAGATGGTCAAAATTTAAGGGGGCAGATTGACCAGGCCGGGAGGGGATATAATCCTTGCCCCTTTAGAGTGGGAAAATGTTGCGTTTTAGCGTGAAAAAAAAAACATACATACTCTCTGTCTCCTTTCCCGCACGTCTGCTATTTTCCACTTCTATCTCCCACTTCTATCTCCAGTTCTTTTTCTTCTCTACTGTACACTACATCAAGGACACAGATCTGATCACCCCAAAGCAAATTTCGATAAATTGACAACAAATATACTAGGGAGATGTGAGTTTTTACAGGTAACTGTTATTGCTATACTGATGAATACCTTGTGAACTTTGTTAGTAGTGATCGGGCAGGCCCTATTGTGCCTTGACTAATCTTTAACAACTACTACTTAAAAAAAGTCCTTAACCATTAAAATGGTTTTGAACTTTATGTCGACCACATTAGCTCATTCTCTTGGTTGAAGTATTGAAATACTTACCCAGGAGTTTGCAGCGTATTTCAATATAATATGCAATGGTCGAATACATATTTTATAGCGCTCCTCCAACAGAAGTAGATCATGTATAGAGCTCCACAGATGTTCGTACATATTGATTTAGAATATGTCATACGCTGTGAGATAAATGTATACATTCAGTATCTGTGATTTCAACCTGGAAACATCTGCTATTAACACAATACCCAACCCTATTTTCCCAGCTTTATTATAATCACAGGCAAACCAAAATGCAATATCGGCAGAACTGTTTGTTTAATAACCCACATAGGCCTTTAGTATTTGCAAGCCCCAAACTTGACTTACAAATTTATTCGATAATATCAAGAAACACTGTTTTACGGGTGTTACTTCATCAATTCAGAAGTTATTATTACTATTACTATTGTTATCATTATCATCAATATTATTATTGCTCTAACTATCACTTTTTAGAGCGTATATAAGTAAAGAGCTTGAAATTAACATCATATCTCAGCTGTGTTTGTTGGAAAAAAAGTAGAATTCACTCAACCAAGGACCCCAAATTTGACGTGTAGTGGTCTTTTACGACTTAAGTGAGAATGTTCATTTCCATTATACAATAATTAATAAGATATTTAAATAGAAGATCATTCAAGAAAAAAATAAATTGGTAACAAAGAAATCCATCGGTAGTCAAGAATCATAATATATATCAATCATAAAAACATACTTAATAGTATGCCTCTATATCAATATTAGCGATAAATGCAAACAAATGTCTTACTGGTGAAAGAAAATTATTAAAACATCAATTATAAAGGGTTGGTTAATTGCACGAAGGTGTCACTGTCAGGCAGTATTATTCCAGACAATTTATGAATAGAGGAACGAATAAATGAATAAATGAATATGTGAATTTAATATGACGGAAGATATCAAGATTTTTTTGAAATAGGGATTGATTTAACATGACAATAAACCCCCAACACACACAATCAAACACACGCTCACACCCTTATATAAACCTATATCACGCCACACAATCCTCCACAGAGAATCTTTTTGGATATCAAAACTTAAAACCCTACACCCAGATGGGATCAATGCTGATTGTGTCACGCCACACAATCCTCCACAGAGAATCTTTTTGGATATCAAAACTTAAAACCCTACACCCAGATGGGATCAATGCTGATCAATAAGGCAATTAACACACCGACATATCAGATGCACTTTTGTTCACATTATTTAAAAAAACTGCCTCAACGCGGTGTATTCGATCTTAATTTTATTTTTATTTTATTTTATTTTATTTTATTTTATTGTTAGTCTTTGATTCTCACGTTTTATCCTTGCATTTGTTATACAATGTAGGGCCAATTGGACTGCGTACACTCCAATGCATTTGAATGAAGCCTTCTATCCCCCTCCCTCTCCCCTCCCTAGACACAGGTCATGACACCGGCGGTGTCATAGATCAGTAACATCCGTGTCACAGGTCAGTAATCCACACTTGACCGCACTTCCCTTATTACTCGTACACATACATCACATCAACTGAATAAACACACACGACAGCCCAACACACAAGCAAGGTAAAACATTTTGAAATTGCATAATTATTTCTAAGTTTATTCCGAAGTATTTCTCGTACTAATTTTTTGCTATGTTCATGATGCTTGACTATATGATTGAGTGATATTAAGTTTTTATGCCATGTATATCTGTTCATACAATGTATTTGTTTCTGTATATGTTTGCACTTCAGAACCTGAAGAAGGCCTCACAAGCCGAAAGCTCGTAATAAAATTGTAAAGTACAGCTACGTCTCACGTTCCTAGACCATTTTTTCTTCACGCCTACATATTCTGGAACACCCGTTGTCATGTCAGAGTTGAGAATTCTCGCACTTTTATATATATATATATATATACTTTGTTCAATAAAACTGTATAAATTGGCACTTTAAATACATAAATATGAGAAAATAACATTCAAGTACAATCGCATTTAAACATAATTATAAGGTACATATAGGACTTCACAGGACCAAAAACCATATATCAACTGACATCAACGTATTTTTCAGAACAATTAAGAATGAAGTTTAACTTGAAAATCATGTAAAAAATGATTGCATGATTGCATGCATACTCTAAAACCGATCTAATGCATGCCACATAGTATCTGCACATATCAATCTGAGTTGACCCTGCCCTTCGTAATTGAACAAGAAGGTACAAGCATTTGCTGCTTTAGTGTACGTTTCCTTCAGTTCGGGGGGTAGTGAGCAAAAAAAAAAAATTTGGCACCCGAAAATTTTTTTCCCTCCGGGAAGGGTAATTTTTTTTTCCACCACCACCCCCCCCTTGGGCGCCAGGGGTAGTGAGCAAAATTTTTTTTTTGGCACCCGAAAATCTTTTTTCCCCTCCGGGAAGGGTGATTTTTTTTTCCACCGCCACCCCTTGGGCGCCAGGAGGGGCCCAACTTTTTTTTTCAAAAAAAGGGTGTTTTTACCTCTTTTTTTTCTAGGGGAGGGGGCCCGGGCCCCCCGGGCCCCCCCGGATCCGCCACTGGGTATACAACGAAGCGGAATGGACCCAGACGTTTAACCACTTCGATCTCAACGAGGATGGGACGATAGATTACAAGGAGCTGCATAAGTGCCTGCCTGTACTCAAGGATCGTGACGTGGAGCTGAGCCTGGCTCAAGTTTTAAGGTAACTTATTTTTTAAAACGAATAACACGTAGCGGTGTTGTGGCCTAGTGGATAATTAAGTCACTGGACTACGGATCACAAGGTGCGGGTCCCGAGCCCCTGCAACGGCAGGAACATACTTTGGCAAGACATTAATCTATATTTGCCACACTCGAAATTATATGGGAAAAGTTAATGAGAACCTGGCAGGAATTTAGTCCCATCCAGGTTGAGATCGAATTGGTTAAATGCTACAGAACCGTAATCTACTTAATCCCTAACCCGCAAAATTCAAAGTATAGTGTTAAGAAGTTCGTTTTACACATTTTTAGCTTACACAAAATTATTTTTAGGTGATTGGTACCCTTTCAAATCTGTAACTTTATACGCACTTTGGTGCCCCTTTAAAGCGCTCACAGATACTCCATATCCTTATCATCATCGCCATTATTATAATTACTATTATCATTATTATTATTGTTATTATTATTATTGTTATTATTATTATTATTATTATTATTATTATCATTATCATTATTATTATTTTGATTATCATTATTATCATTATTATTATTATTATCATAATCATTATTAATATCAATATCATTTTTATCATTAATATTTTTTAACAATAGTGTGAACTTTCTAGATTAAAAATTAAAAAAAAACATAGAAGAAAAAAAACTCTTATTATTTGATGGCAAAAAGAACCGTTTAGTTGAAATCATTGCGATCGACCTTGCGATTGACATACGTCATGTCCGATTGTCCGTTGCATACCCAAATTTGTATCAAATGCTATTAACATATTCATTTTACTGTTATAATGCATTGATAATATTTATTCTCTATATCTGGTCCAATGATTTTATATTTGTGTCTATTTGAAGAGATGTGAAATAAACTTTGAATTTTCAATCTTGATTTCGAAGGATTTTTACGAATCTTGATCTGGATTCAGACTCCAATGGCGTCCTCAACTTGAACGAGTTCTGGGTGATGATGACACGGAGCTTGGAGGACCAGGTGGACCACTGGCTGGGGAGACTGCAAGCTGGCGAAATCAACACCGATGATAAATTCAAAGGTCAACATAGGATCAGCGACCAAACTTGGCTCCATTTTATCACGTCAGATGACCAGCTTTTGAGAGAGCTTCCATACAGGTGGGATGAAAAGATTTGAATTAGGAGGTCACAAACTCTGGACATTAACATGTGGCAAGTTGTAGATCCCCCTGCCCACATCGATGACTTTAGTCATTAGCCATATCGAGATGACTAAATACGTGGAGGTGTCCTGTTATTAATTGTGGTTCATTCACTTTCAATCCTGAGGCTGAGGGGTCGAATCCTAGCCTGTCACTAACGTTATTTGGCAAGAAATTAATCTACATTGCCACTTGCCATCCAGGTGTAAACGGGTACCTCGCAGTTGCTGGGGTAATGATTTGCAGAGCACTCGTGATGAACTGCATTGATGCAAATGAGGCTTTTCTGGGTCCTAGACCCCGATGGCTAGCCATAAAGTACCGAAACGTGACGTGATCATTTTTGCATTGTCTATTTCCAATTATTATCATTATAAATATTATTTTTATTTTTATTATTATCATTATCATCATCATTATCATTGTAGTTATTATTATTGTTATTGTTATTATTATCATCATCATTATTATTATTACTTTTAAAGAATATCAGCACTAACAGGTCTCCATTCAGACATTGTGCGGTCCAGTGAAAGCATGCAGGTAAAAGTTGCTAACATTTCTCAAAATGATTATCTCCCTAAAGAATATACTTGAGTCAATCGATTCAAATCAAATGTATATGTAGTACCAAATATTGTAGCTCCATTTGCCGACATGCCAAGTTATGTGTAAGACAGACCTACTGAATTTTAAAATACTGGGCCCAATTATACTCACTTACACTGTACATAATACGTAAACATATCGGATTTAGATTTAGATTTTATTTGACTCTATCGCTCCTCTTCAGGGGTATGAGAGCACAACATATTTACAATACACTACAGAAAGATATATAAAACAAAGTAATAAAATAAATAGACATGATATATGCATATTTACATTTCTAAAACAGAATAAACATGAGCTAAAGACTAGTATATACTATACACTGAAATAACACGTGGTTTGGTTTGTCTACCACTACGAGTGACTACACTTTTATTGACAAAAATAGGGCTATGCCTTTCAGCCTTAGGAACCAACGAAAAGAATCGTATTACTGTATTACTGTTATGAATCTTACGAGTTTTCTTAATTGTTTAACACCAGATCTATTGAACAATTTGTCCATGTGAAATGTGCTAGGGTTACTCACAGTCACAACAAACTGTCGATCTAAATATAACTGCCTTTCTTTCTTGAAAAAGGGCAGACAAAAATATAGTGAAATTCATCTCCAAAAACCTTTAAATCACAACAAGGACATTCAATTTTACTTTCTTCGGGATTACTTTCAAACCTAACATTATTAATTAGTAAGCGGTGTGACCTGCATCGGAATCGACACAAAGTGATTGCATCTCTTCTATTCAACTTTACCAAATACTTTTCAAATAAAATTTCGTTCTTGAAAATTTGGTAGTTAACACATATGCGATTTGACCAAACATTTCACAATATTTCTTGCTTTGACATGTCAGTCAACCTGAGCTTAAGAGAATGAAGTATCCACGTATTACTGAATCCATCCCCTTGCCTTTGCCACACATTTCCTAGCCCAGCATTATTCAATGTATTTTCTACACATGACAACCATTTAGATAATTGAGACTGGGTACCTCTTTCCATAAGTAATTTTATAAGATTATAGAATCTAAATGAAAATTTACAATGCCTTCCTTTAAATACTTTTAGCCAAAAGCCTACTATTCTACATTTAATCTGAACATCAATCTTAGTACGGCCTGTCTCACCTTAAATCATACAGTCAGGTGTAAATTTATTGACATTCAATATGGCACTTAAGAATTTGCGATGAAAAATCTCAATCTGATTCAAATCCTCAAAACCCCTCACCTCACAGCCATATAAGAGTATTGGTAGGATTAACTGATCAAATAACTCCCACTGAATATCCAATGATAATCTTAACCTTTGCACCTGTCATTGAAAATAAGGCTTTTCTTGCCTGAATCACCTGTTTTGATATTGCCTTTTTAAAATTGCCATTGTATATAATTAAATTTAACCCCAAGATACACAAAGTCTTGCACCACATTGATATTATCGTTCCCATATTTAAAAACTGGGTACTTACGTACCTTCCGTCTAGAAAATATCATTATCTTTGTTTTTTCATTATTCGCACGCAATTTCCATTCCTCACAGTAGTTAGACAGAGCATCTAAAGCCATTTGGAGTTCCTCTGGACTTTCAGCCAAGAAAAGAGTATCATCTGCATGTAGCAGTGAATGTAAATTGATAAATAAGTCTTCATCAGAAATTTTATCAAGCACATCAGAACACACCTCACCATATAAATACCGTAACCCTTTAAATTTGGTTCGGATATATCCAACAAAATCATTAAGATTAAATACGCTCTTCGAATATATATTTATATAATAAATATGTCTAGTAATTAAGGAGTTGATAGCAGAACGTTGCGTATCAATAATAGTCTGCCATTTTGATAGGGTACTATGCCTACATGGATGACAAGTGTCACTGAGGTTGTTCTTACATATTACATTAATATTGTAAACAAAATATACCTCACAACGAAAAAAGAGTTTAACTCACGAATCCTATTTTATAACCATCAGGATTTTACGCCTAATGAAGTTACGGCATGCTGTTATCAGTTTCTTTATCAATAAATAAACGATTTCTTATATGGTTTATTTCTCCAAAATGCACTCATCACAGCCAAAAACATGGTAGGATATATTCCTCATTCTGATTGATCAAGAAGATTTTGCACGCTATTACCCTCTAAATTCCCCTTTCTGATTATTCAAAAACAGATTGCCTATTCTACTCTCTGTTAAATCCCCATTCTGATAGGTCAAGAGCATGTCACATACAATTACCCTTTAAAGTCGCCGTTCTGATTGGTCAAGAACAGGTTGCGCGCTATCACCCTTTTAATTCCTCCTTCTGATTGGTCAAGAGCAGGTTGCACGCTATTTCCCTGGTGGATATTACCACGCCCACTACGACTCCATGGAAATCGACCCTAGGACGAGCTGCATTCAGAGCATGGTGACATTACAGAACGTCCGTGAAACCCATCCTAAAGGGAGGATATGCAGGTACAGACCACATACCACTACGCCCCTCCCGCCAGGATTAAAAATACTTTATCCTTGCCAAATCGGAAGTCCTTTTAAATGTCAGTTGTAGTGTAAACATGTAATATGATCTATGGTGGTCTTGCTTGCTGGAAAAGGTGTCAGTCAAATGATTTTTCAATGTACAATGTTAATATAGTTATCAAGTTATGATGAATTCAAGTTAAATATCAGAAGATCAGAGGAACATAGACATAATGATGACGGAATATTTAAAATTGGTAGCTACTGTTAGTAGAACAGATCAGTTTATATGAGTTTTCTAAACTGAAATATGGCCAAAATGAGACGGTTTTTGAAATTATTAGATTGTCTGTTCACATATATTCGGTCCTAAATTTAATTTAACCTATTAAATTCAGTATCTTATTTGCAGGTACATCACCATCATGACATATTTAAGTGACGTCGAGGAAGGTGGTGAGACAGCATTTCCGTATGCTGATAATGCAACATACAGCTCTGAGGTAAAGACCTGGACCGGCCCCGTCATATAAAAAGTCCTCCATTCAATCTCAAGTTTGCAGTCTCCTATCTCTTTTGTACATAGTTGCAATTGAAATCAACTGTTTGTAAGACGGGACCCAGGGTCCTGTGTCATAAAACTTAACTATTAATATTAACTGCCACAAACCTATCACACATTTTTTTCTGACAGCATATGTAATTCAACTATTTTAGTAGTTCAGATCATTGTGAAGTTGGAATTAATTACAAGTTTAACGCAATAAAACCCATGAACATCAAATCCGAAACCTCACGCCATGCCCTCGTTTCCATGCGTCAAGAACTTGCATCTATAAATATTGAGAGGCTAGATGCTGAGTCTAGACCACTCTTGTGTATATATTATGTGCCCAGTTGCTCTTGATTAGCGCAGTGGAATTGATGCATCATGATCAGTCCTTATAATGAAGCCGTTATAGAGCGATACGTAGTTCTTCCAGGATAAGTCTCTCTTGGGCTTTGGGAAGAAAAAAACCTGCAGCTCCTGAAATCTTTAATTTTATTGACTGAAGACAATTTTACATATCATCTAGCATGATATTTTGCAACCACTTAAAGCTGAAAGTATACCTTTTTTTCTTGTTCATTCCACTTTGGGGTATCCTATTAGTTTCGATTTGTAGCAGAGTTAAATATCCGAAAACATGAAAATTTATCATATTTATGGTGAGACAAGTCGAAATGTGCTTAACATGTACTTTAATGCAATTAACAATAAATATTCACAAGTAAAACTTCCTAACTTTTTTAAATTCATTCAGGTTGCTACTGAAAATGTACAAACCTCGACAGATCTGAAGAACCACTGCCATGATGCCAATATGGTAATACACCCTGCCAAGGGCAAGACTGTCATGTGGTATAATCACCATGTCGACCCGGAAACAGGTATTTCTGTCGTACAATTTTAGAAAGGAATATTTTGGCAAATATCTCTTGGCAAGAGGTGTTGTGGTCTTGTGGATACATCACCGGACTGTGGATCACATAGTTCGCGGTTCGAGTCCCGCCTCGGCACTAAATGTTCTTTGGCAAGACATATATCTACGTGTGCCACTTTCCACGTGGCGCGGCAACGACCGAAACAGGCATAGCGCAGTCCTCTGCATGTCAGCGCAATGATGCCTTGTGTGAAAAAGGCCTAAAAATACGAAAGGGTGCAATTAGACAAACGGGCAAAGGGAAATAAAAGACACCGTATCGAATTTTCACACAATATTCAATAATCAATTTGCATGATAACTTTGAAGAAGAAAATATTTACGATACTTCTTCACGATTCTTAAAGGCCCTATCTCACTGAGCGGCGAATGCTTGCGAACGTAGCGAATTTTGGATTTTTGGATCAAAAAGAACTTCAGCAACACCGTCTTACAACCGTTTGCAAAGGCTTACGACTGTTTTGCAAAGGCCTACGACTGTTTGGCGACGAGAAAAACCGTTTGCGACAATGAAAACTGTTTGCAAACTGTCTTGAAACCTTTTACGAACCCTGGCGAAACCCTAAATTGTCTACGTTCGCAAGCATTCGCCGCCCAGTGAGATAGGGCCTTTAGTACCGGAATATAAATGAAAACATAATTATTCAAAGCACTACCGTTGATTAGGAAATGCTAGATTATGGTTATGGTTACAAATATTTGGAACAGGGCTCTAAGACCCTAGGGTACACTTAATGGAATCTTGACATTGAAGGGGAGTGGTGAACCCTCTTGTCAGCACAGCAGATTGTATGGAAAGCCGTCATGCTCAAATTTCTCGCTGCTTCAATCCCGACTACGATTGCAAAAGTAGCAAATTTTGAAAACGACATTCCTCACAAAATTGGCAATACAATAAGAAAACCCTTGGAAATGACTTTCCTACTCAATAAATCAATAGCCAATTGGCGAAATCTTGTTTGACTATAACGTGTGAACGGAATTCCTTTATCCTGTCTTGTGTCACTTTAAGATAGTCTTCTCCGTCGCAAAACTTCATACATTCTCATATATAATGATAAAAATTATATAGAACGTGATAGCGAGTTTACTTGTACCGTTTACCTTTGTCTGCGAAATATAGAACATAGTGTGAAAATAATGCAGTCTGTTTTAATAAAGCTTTGAACGGCCAAGAACATGATCTATCTTTATAAACAGATAAGATGTAAGAAGTCCAACGAGGACGAAAGCATTAAAACAGAGTTACCCTGTGTCATCTTGTGCGTGCATCCTCACGCATATATACAGTCAAACCTGCTTTAGTGACAACCTGTCTACAAAGACCACATTTTTGTTCCCTTGAAAATGGTTTCTCATTGAAACATGTACTAAATGAACCTGTACATAAAGACCACCTGCTTATAAAGATCACTTTTCTTGTCTCCCTTGGGTGGTCTTTATAGACAGGTTTCACTGTAAATATTAATACACACACACACACACATCAGTTTGATATATATATGATATTTTCAGGTTGGCTTGGGGCACAGGATAAATATTCTCTACATGGTGGGTGTAAAGTAATGCGTGGAGTCAAGTGGATAGCGAACAACTGGATATCTGTAGATGACGTATACAGTCAGTGAGTATTACAATTCATTCTCTTTATTTGCGCGTGTGGTATATCAACGATGATCCCCCAATGCACGTATTGTTCAGGTTTTCCGACAAATCAATTTATATGAGGTGTGTGTGTGTGTTGGTGGGCGCGCGTGCGTGTGTGCGCGTGTGCGTGTGGGTTTGTGCAAAATGTCATATTTCGAGTTTTCGCGAAATTCTTGGAGGACCTAGTGTAGCCCCACCTTTTCACTTTCGATATCATAATTCGTGAGCCGGGCCTTTTGGCAAAATGAATGCGGAGAAATCCATTTTATAGCCGTTTTTTTAAAAGACCTTTCATCGTACTTTGTCCAAAAACTTCGAATCCGGAGCATGAACCCTATTAGAGTAATTTAAGTTTTGCCAAACCGATGACGTAACCCCGTACGATTTTTGGAATAAAAAAATATTTTTTCCGATTTGGGCGGAATTTTGGAAGGATCTCTATTGTATCCTCATTTTTGTATTCTATTGTTTTGAGTCGTCAGTACCTATTGTATTTCGAATAATGACCCCCAAATCCATCTTCTTGCCATTTTTCGGAAACATCAAGGTCACCTTTAAGCTTGTGATGCCTGAAAACATCCCAATACCAAACATCAAACCCAGTGGAGAATATGCATTTTTTTTTCTTCCAAAAATGACGACCTTACCCCTGCAATTTTTGGAAAAAATTAATGTTTCCCGATTTCGGCGAAGTTTTGGGAGGATCACTATTAATTATTGCCCCATCTTTGTATTCCATTGTTTGGAGTGGTAAGCACCTGTTGCATTTCGATTTTTTTGCCTATGAGGGGCTGAGGTTCGTGATTTATTTCCACATGTTAAAATTTATTTTATTTTATTTATTTTTGTTTTTTGTTGGGGGGGGGGTCCAACACCCTCTCCAAAGAAAAACCTCTAGAAATGCCACTAAAAGCAGGTCCAGTAATTGAATTTAAATGAGACTACCTCGTCTTAATAAAACTGAACTAGTAATTATCATCAAAAATTGTATTACCAGCAAACTATAACGTACCCTTTAAAATTTGTGTTTGCAGACAAACGGAGTTTCATAAAAAATATTTTGCGAAGTACGCAGTACCAGGATTCGAGCCAGCACCGACGGTAGAAAGCGGTGGGATGGAAACAGAACTAGCCACTGGGGAGTCATCGACCGGCACAACGTCACTCGGTGATGACGTCAATGGTGCTTCTTCAGAGATGTCAAACGCAGGTTCAGAGAAAGCCAAAGCACAACGGGAGGGCGCTGTTCAAGATGGAGAGCCGCCAGACGGTTTTGTGGATGGGTCACGTGATACAGCTGCAGGAGGACCTGGCGGGTTGAAGGGGGAACTCTGATCCCCGTCCCCTCTCTATACAAAGTGGCTTATTATTACCAACTGTGCCAATTATGAAAGCAAAATAGATTTTGCTTCGATTTCATCATCTCATCAGAACAAGTCGTATGCCGCCCTCTATTGATCGACATGTAATATATTGATTCATGACCAATGAGGTATTTACATAAGTTAATCATGAATATCATATGCTATTGTTAGTTATTTTTGTCTACAAAAGCTGTTCATGGTTGTATTTGCTATTGTGCATATTTAATATTAATAATAATAATAATAATAGCTAGTCCTTATATAGCGCTTTTCAGGACCGAAGGCCCTCTCAAAACGCTTTACAGATATATATATATATTATTACTCCGGTCATCGGATTCAGGCTTACCCGCACACAATGTATGCACATTATATCATATTATCATTGCGTGTTCAATAAACCCCAGACCTTCGTGTTCTAGACCACATCATATGCCACTTACTTTTTTAGATGAAAAGACCGAAAGTAAAAACATAGGATATTAGGGAAATGAAATGATAAACCAAGAAATAGACACATGTGAAATGATCGAAATGGGAGAGAGAGAGAGAGAAAGAGAATAAGGGTAATGGAGATATACATGTTGAAAAAAAGGAGAAATCGAGAGGGTCGGAGTAGATAAGAGAGAGAGATAGAAAAAGAAAACTGAGCTAGGGGCGAAGAGAGGTAATACGAAAGGGAGGGGAGGGGGAGAAAGAAGGAGAGAGAGAGGGGGAAGGAGGGAAAGAGAGAGAGAGAGAAGGCGGGAGAGAACGGATTGGTGGTAACAAGGATTTGGAGTTAGGGAACGTGAGAGAAGGGGTGATAAAGACATCGAATTGTATTTGTAAACATTAATAAGCATTAAACATGTTTGATCATCGATAACTTTCAAAAATGTAAGTCGTATTGAACTGAAGTACATGAATGAACATTCTAAAGTTTGACGATGTCTAGTTTATTTAGAGGAAATGGCATGCACATTCTTTGACAATTGTTCTTTCGAAACGTACTTTGAATAATGTTGTACATTATGATTATTAAAGGTAACCACTTTTGAAAATTACTATGCAATTGGGAATCACCCTTGCTATTCCAGAGCGCTTTTTGCAACCCAGGGCCATACTTCATGGCAACGCAAAATTGATGTGCACTGACACGATGCGATGGACGATGGTAATGCCATGGTAATGTGTTGCCATTGTTTTGTCTAGACTCTGAACTTTATTCAAAAGGGTAAACCTTCAACAAATTATCAAATCATTACCCCATTATTTTCTGAAGAAAAAAAATTTAACTTATGCTTTACATCAATACTTATTTCATAATACATGTACACAAAAATCAATGTGTGTTGATGGAGTATACACGGACTGACATAGTCAACCAGTAGAGCAAATCATATTATTCGTCCGTTATCTATAAAATCATTACGAAATCTTTAGCAAATGCACCAGAGAAATATATGTCTATTCATAATGTGCAACGAGGCGCTGCTACGTGGGGGAACATTAACAATTATATGCACTCCAAGGCTGGGCGTCAGTACAGTCAAAGAAGTTTTTCATCTCCATACACTTTCCGAATTGAAGTGGTTAAATCATACTGCTAATCAATACGACAAAATAGTTTGTGGGAGATTGAACTGATTCATTTTTAATCATGTAATTGCTGTAAAATATACGCACTAACGGACAGACTGATATAAAATGAAAACATCAAAGATGGAAAAAAATTAAACGGCAGATCTTCTCGATGAATGAAGGTCAAGTAAAGACCAACCTACAATTTTGAGAGGAGCTTGGAAAGTTGAAGCAAAAGCTTGATAAAGAAAGCAAATTCTTTCAATAGGCCATTTTCATAATGTTATAAAATTCAATGCATACATCTTTGTTAAGTTTCTCGTAACAAACTATTTAATTCAACTGTTAGGAATAATTGTATTTCACTTGAAAAGTCAGAATGCGAATTGCATACATCATGTTTTGTTAGGTAGGCAAGCCATAATGTTTGTCCTACCTAGCAACAACTAATGTATGTAATTTGCATTCTGACTATTTAAATATATTTATTCGTAACAGGTGAATGCTATAATTGTGGTAACACATTAAACATTATGTTAATGTTGTAACACATTACAATTACCATTGTCCATCGCATCATGTCAGTGCATGCACAACAATTTTGCATTGCCATGAAGTATGGGCCTGGGTTGCAAAAAGGGCTCTTGTAACGAGGCACTTAACAAAGATTTGTGCATTACATGACAAAAATGGTTTTATAGGTATTCCATAATAAGGGTTAGACAGTGATATTCAACCCTAAGATTTATGCATATTATCTGCTTAATTATTATAAGGTAAATTTTCTTAAAATAAACAAAGCGAGCGTTTAACATAATCCTCGGGGGGGGGACCCCTTTGTATGCTCGAACTCCCTTTTTATGCACAATAATTTTCTTTTCCTTTATTTCTTATCAGAATTTAGGTGAAATTTGACCATTAAAAAAAAATCCTGGATCCGGGGAGGGGCTGGGCGAGGGTGGAAACAGAAAAAAGGCAAATGTCATAGTTCTCAAAATGTTTGTCCTCATTGTATATGCAGATTGAAATTCGCTCTATTACGTTTTCCCTTCATTCTGAACCGCAATTAAAACGCACTGAATACTGCTCCCGTGTGTGCATTTGCGCTTAAGAGTTCGCTCTTGTGAGACCAAATTAAGCGCGTTACTGTCGGGGAAACATCTGCAAAATGGCTTGCAACAAAGTTGTTATTAGGACACCGTTGGTGTTATGTTTCATAGCGGCTATTACCTTGGTTGCTGCGTCGTCTGCTGATGTCACCCTCGATTTCATTGACGTTGGCGTGGTGACGGGAGATATTAGACATGACGGGGACGACGTCGCAGTCAAAGAAGATGCTTTACGTGACACGGTGGTCGAGGAGGAGGAGGAGGAGGAGAGGTTGGCCTTACATCAGTTGGATCCTGTCGAGGTTGGTTTTAATATGTTTTTATATGTTTTCTTCTACAAGTACGCCGTAAAACGGGGGTGAAAAACCACTTGAGAGATAGCAGATGGTTAGATACCTTCGTGTTACCTGTAATTACGCTAATTTTACAACGAGTGCATGGCAAGGAATAGGGAGGTGTGGAGTCGGTTTTGGAGTCTAGTTGGCGGTATGACTAAGGTACCACATGACAATTTCCAGGGCCCATATTCATAAAATCTTCCTAAGCTATAGTTGTCAACTAATTACATAGGCTATAGTTCATAGTTAGTTGACAATTAGGCTTAGTAAGGTTTATGAATTTGGGCCCAGGCGCCCTTTGACCAAGCCTTGCATGGTGCCCAAACGCTCTGGATGTAAATTATACTTATAAATAGTTTATATTTGATATATGTATAAAAGCACAGTAGGTCCTACTTCCACAATGATTTCTTATTACATTTCCTTTAGAATAGACCAAGCATACTTCTGTTATTGTAAGAAAAAATAGATCATACAATCATGTAGTCGTTAAAAAAAGAAAAGAACCTAAATCGTAACAGAAATGACAATTTCTAAAAAGGAATAAAATGAGACGAGAGATGTATGGTTCCCCCTTCTAGCTTGTCTGACACATCCCCCTTACCCCCTTAAAAAATATTATACCTTACACAGATCCACAAACACATTTTAAATTGAATATAGTGTTCAAAAAGACGCTGGTGGATAAAACTTTCTAAAAATTGCAATAAATATGACCTCAGAACACATTGTTTATTTCTTATTCAAACTTTTAATCATCGTAAATGATAGCATTATGGCATCTCCCTTTTAAAACATTTTTGTCTGTGTATTTACTACAGCTATTTTTCGTATTGTTTGATAGATTGAGTAGATATCGAGGCCTGCCGTTCGTAACCGACAAGTCACCACATTCTTGTAAAATTGAACGAATCAATGTCAAAGAATTGATTCATCATCGGTCTATAATATTATTTCACATTTTAACATACCTGCCATCGTATCCATCACGAAGGAACATTTAGTAGGTTTCTTAAATGTTCGTTTTGATTTATTACCTCCCCATTTCTTTCTCCCTGTTTAATACTGATAACATGTTCAATTTGTCTTAATCAAAGCCTAAGATTGTATTCATACTTTCTTTGTGCAGAGAGAGAGAGAGAGAGAATATATTAACTGACAATCCTCGTGTACAACCATACATTGCATCCTTTTCAATATTATTCAATTCGCTGCCAATATTCAGCATCTGAATATGGTAAATCCGCTTAATACACCAACGCTGTTAACCGCATCCATCACTCCAACCATAGACCATATGCCCATACACCATATTGATCAAATATGGAAGTTTCCATATTAAATTTGAATAAAAAATAAAATATACCATGCACTAAGAGGCTTCAGTTGAAATGATCAATTCTCTTTGACTGGCTTAGCACTAGTTTCTGAGGGACCAGTCACCGAAGATCCATAATTTTACATGTACATTTTGATTTATATCTTTCATCAAGAAATGAAAAGCTAAAAATGTAAACTATAGAGAAATACATCAGAAATCAAGTATCAATTCACACCTTTGTCCAAAATACACACGCACGCACACACACACTGACACAGACGCACACACAACACACACACACACGCACACACGCATACATGCATTGACTATCGCTACCTGTTTGACAAGAAATAATAACAAAGATTGCTAGGTATCTCTGCTTTGCTACCATGCTGAAATTTACATGTCATCTGTAAGCCATTTTCGTAATGTAACCAATTGAATGCACATTCACATGTCTACGTGAAATGCCTCGATACGAATTATTCAATTCAGCTGTTACAATTAATTGTATCCCAATAATCAGAATGCGAATTGAATGCACTATTTGTTGCTACGTAGGGCAGACTTTATGGCTTGGCCTACCAAACAAAACGTAATAATTATATGCATTTCGTATTCTGGCTATTGAAGTAAATGTATTCGTAACAGATGAATGGAATCATTCGAAAAGACGCGCTTCACAAAAACGTATGCATTAAATTTGATTACAGAGGTACCGTCTACACTCCTTTGATGTCTGTGTTTTATCTGTTTTGCTGTACATGTATATAGGTTGGGTACGTACGAGAGATAGAAGTTGCCCCTGGTAGAACTGTTCAGATGAAGACTGTAGCCACTAAACCGCCAGCATTTGGTAAGTTTGAACCTATGAAGATTACCATCTAAAGATGCCTGAAATCATCCTGTTTTTAAATGTTGCGGGAGAGCGAAGCGAGCGACGAGGAAAGACTCGTTTATGATCTTTAAAATGCTATTTCCTCGTGAAATTACAAAACTTTCGAGGTTTCTAGTATTCGGTTTTCAAGAAATCGACGCCGGGAGGGGATATACTCCTTGCCCCTTTGAGAATGGGAAAATATATCATTTTAAAGTGAAACGGACACAAGGACATACTCTCATTGTCTCTTTTATTTTGTATTTCACCCCTATATCCATATCCTTTTCTTCTCTGCTGTACACTACATCAAGAACGCAGATCCGATCACCCCAAAACAAATGTCGATGATTTGACATAAAAATAGGTGTAACCAGGGCGATGTGAATTTTTACAGCTAACATCTACCTGTTATTACTGTACTGATGAATACCATGTCAACTGTTTATGTTAGTAGTGATCGGGTAGGCCCTACTGTGCCTTGACTAAACTTTACCAACTACTACATAAAACATGTCCTCGGTGAATAAACTGGATTTAAACTTTATGTCGACCACATAATCTCAGTCTTTTGTTTGAAACTATTAACATAGATACTTTTCCAGGATTTTACAGCATATTATATAACGCCCTTCCAATAGAATTAGAGCATGTGTAGAGCTCGACACATTTTCACACATATTGATTTAGAATGTGTCATACGCTGTGAGATAAATGTATACATTCAGTATCTATGATTTCAACCTTGAAACATCTGCTATTAACAAAATACCCAACCCTATTTTCCAAGCTATAATATATTTACAGGCAAACCAAAATGCAATATCGGCAGAACTGCTTGCTTAATACTAATAATAACCCACATAATTAGGCCTCTAGTATTTGCAAGCCCCAAACTTGACTAACAAAGTTATTCGATAATATCAAGAAACACTGTTTTACGGGTGTTACTTCATCAATCCAGAAGTTATTATTACTATCACTATTGTTATCATTACCATCAATATCATTATTGCTCTAACTATCACTTTTGAGAGCGTATATAAGCAACGAGCTTGAAACTACCATCATTTCTCAGCTGAGTTTGTTGGAAAAAAGGAGAATTCACTCAACCAAGGACCCCAAATTTGACGTGTAGTGGTCTTTTACGACTTAAGTGAGAATGTTCATTTCCATTATACAATAATCAATAAGATTATAAATAAAAGATCATTGAAGAAAAAAAAAATTGGTAACAAAGAAATCCATCGGTAGTTAAGGATCATATCATATCAATCATAAAACAAATGTCATATCAATATCAATATCAATATTAGCGATAAATGCAAACAAATGATTTACTGGTGAAAGAAAATTATTACAACATCAATTATAAAGGGTTGGTTAGTTGCACGAAGGTGTCAGTGTCAGGCAGTATTATTCCAGACATTTTATGAATAGAGGAATGAATAAATGAATATGTGAATATAATATGACGGAGGATATCAATAATCAAAGAAGATGGGCCAATCCAAAGTAATCTAAACAGAAGAAAAAAATATTTTAAGAGGAGGGGGAGGGGGGCGTGGCATACGTAATCATCCCCCACTTTTGACCAACATTTTTAAAAGTAGATTATTATATAGTTATACGATTATCTTTTTCAAAATATTATCAGTTGTAGTAGTGGTAATAGTAGTAGTAGTAGTAGTAGTAGTAGTAGTAGTAGTAGTAGTAGTAGTAGTAGTAGTAGTAGTAGTAGTAGTAGTAGTAGTAGTAGTAGTAGTGGTGGTAGTAGCAGTATTAGTTACAGCACTATTAGTCTATCATTATTTTTTCCGTGGGCCCTGTTATAGACAAAAATAAGAATTTTTATAGAAGCTAAATGATAACGTTATGACTCGCACATAACACAAATGGGCGATTTTGCCAAAAATGATTCGCGGAGGGGGCAAAATGTTTGAAATAGGGGATGATTGAATATGAGAACAAGTCCCCAACAAATACACGTTCGCACCCTTACATAAACCTGCAATTTCAACCTAAAATATAATCGCTCTACCTAAGCTTGATTAAGCATATTTCTGTTATTGTTATCATCATCATTACAAGCCAAACAAGAAATTATCATGATATTTACACTGATTTCACGAGTTAACATGTTATAGTGTAGTTTGTGTCCATTCTTTGGCAAGAGATCCACGATAATTTACATCATTTTCTACCCAGCGTTAGCGCTTCCCTGAACACATGACAATCCATGACTTGTGACATTGTTTGGCCTTGGCAATGGATTATGGATTATGATTCATAGCATGTCGGTGGTGTGATGAGACTAATGAAAGTAACAGCGGCTACATGTTTAATTGTTCTTTGAATATAGGAAACAAATAATTAGACCAACGAGATATCAAAATTCTGTTAGCTGTTTATGACAAATTTGTAATCGCACTGAGAGAGATACAAACAACTGCACCTCGATCTGGGTTTAAGAAATAAATCTGCTGCCATAATATGATGTGTGAATGTATTGAAGTAAGACACGAGGATGTACAGTGATCATGTAGAGTAAATTATGCCTTGTCCTGTTAAATTTACATAATCGTTGATTAGATTTGGAGAAATGAATTTAAGATTAACTGGTTAATATTAATGGGTTAATGTATTTTACCGTGGTGATATATCAATTACCCCGCCCCACACAAACAAACAAACAAACATTAAAAAACTTTTTTTTTAGATAGATAGAAACAGATAATATAACAATGATAATTATCTCATTAACTCGATACGCGTTTTTAAACCGGGTGCATCATATCAAAATTCAAACTATGAAGAAAGCTAAAAAGCTTAATACACCACTATATAGTGAAAAGTAATAAGTGTGCATTATAAGGTATTCGAATCTTTACCTTAAATCGTTACGAACTGACTACATATCTCGCCAACATATAAGCGGCAAAGAGCACTGGACACAATATCCAATTAAAGAATGGTCTAAACTAGTAACTGATTTTAGTCATATTTTTGACATATGAGAGCCCTTATAAGAGCAATATTTTCCTTGAGACATTGCTACTTTGATATCCGTCCACATACTTTAGGATGAAAGTAATGGAAAATCTCATGAATTATGAAATTTGCACCTCTGCACCCTAACTTAATATTCTCTTTAAGTAAATACGCTTTATGAATGAGTTTATCCCCGTAACGTCTGTATCAATTCATGATTCAAAGCAATTTAACTCCCAGTAATAATGATATTATTCATTTATAAAGCCCTAAAGCGCAAAGATTATGCAAACAATTATATTCTACTGCGCTGCAAGAGCCTCGGTTGTCCTTGAAACTGCAATGTGCAGCTAAATGAAAAGAGGAGCTTTTTATTTCTACGGTTAGTCATTCAACAAGACGGGGGCAGCAAATGCCAATACTCCATCTTCCAACTTTATTTTTGTTTTATGTGATGGGTCCGCAGTAATAAGATATACATAATAAACACTATCACACTCATAAATATATACTTATCCATGTACGTAAATAAATGAATAGAAAATTAAATTCTGGAAGGATGAGTCGGCAGAAGTCAAAGACCTACGAAGGCTAGATTTATGATTAAGTTGAAAGCGTCATCTAAAATGCTTAAGAATTACCGAGAATGAAACAAATCTTACAAATAGGTTCATGTATAATGTAATTACACTTGTTTCCGGAATTTAATTAGAAGCGTTTGAATATTATCTTGAACGAAGCAAGATAGAGGGAGTCTTCCATGTCCGAATGTATAGGTTGCCAGAGTCTAAGGCCATGTATGTAATGTAATTGAGTTTATACCATATTTGTATTTCGAAAGAGGTATATGAATAGCTATCAGGTGACCCAGTTTTGTAGTTTAAAGTACAAGTCCACTCCACTGAAAAGTTGAGCTGATTAGATAGACAAAAATCTAAAAAGCCCAAATATAACTTGGTTTTGGAAAATGGTGCTCAGATTTATTTTTAATAACTTTTTTAATGAGCAAAAAACAAGTTAATGAGCGAGTCGGTTGTGACGTAGGGTCCTCACAACACAGATTCGTAATGTAACCAAATTTAATGCATACGTCTTTGTGAAGTGCCTCGATACAAACTATTTCATTCACCTGATAAGAATAATGAAACACTATTATTCTTATCAGGTGAATGAAATAGTTTGTATAGAGGCACTTCAAAGACGTATGCATTACATTTGGTTACATTACGAAAATAGCCTATTGTCAGAATGTATACCGCTGGCACTTTCGTTGTGAGGAGCATACGTCACATCCGTACAGCAATATAAATGTTTTGCTCGAAATACCCGAAACAAAAATCGCTCTTAAAAATCACCTGATTGAAGTACGCCCGTGATATTTGGCAGTTTTAACCTTTGATTTATTTACAAGATGTTATAATTTTTGAAAATCGGAGTGGACTTGGGCTTTAAGTATGCCAAAGATAATTGAGATATACATGTACATGTATTTCTTTTTATTTTAAACAGAAATATATAATCTGCTGACCCCTGATGAGTGCGATCATTTGATGAAGCTTGGTGAGGACCAGGGACTTCATCGCAGTATGACCATCTCATCCGAGTTCATGGTGAAGTATGGCCTCTACGCAGAGGATGGGGTAACGCTGGTATACAACGAAGCGGAATGGAATCAGACGTTTAACCACTTCGATCTCAACGAGGATGGGACGATAGATTACAAGGAGCTGCACAGATGCCTGCCTGTACTGAAGGATCGTGACGTGGAGCTGAGCCTGGCTCAAGTGATAAGGTAAGTTATATGTGTTTTACGAAAACACGTAGCGGTGTTGGGTCTAGTGGATAAAGTCACCGGACTACGGATCACAAGGTGCGGGGTTTGAGTCCCTGCAACGGCACGAACGTACTTTGGCGAGACATTAATCTATATTTTCCACACTCGAAATTAAATGGGAAAAGTAATTGAGAACCTGGCAGGAATTAAGTCCCATCCAGGTTGAGATCGAATTGGTTAAATGCTAGAGAACCGTAATCTACTTAATCCCTAACCCGCAAAATTCAAAGTATAGTGTTTAGAAGTTCATGTTACACATTCTAGCTTACACAAAATTATTTTTAGATGACTGGTACCCTCTCAAATATGTGACTTTGTACGCACTTTGGTACCTTTTTTAAGCGCTCACAGATACTCCATATCCTTATCATCATCGTCATTATCATAATTACTATTATTAGCATTATTATTATTATCATAATCATTATTAATATCATTATTATTATTATCATTGTTATTTTTTAACAAAAGTGTGAACTTTTTAGACATTAAAAAAAACAAAAAAACATAGGACAAAAAAAGAAAACTGTTAATTCGCTGCGTTTGATTATTATTTGATGGGAAAAAGAACCGTTTAGTTGAAATTTAGTTGAAATCATTGCGATCGACCTTGCGATTGACATACGTCATGTCCGTTGCATACCCAAATTTGTATCAAATGCTATTAACATGTTCATTTTACATTTTCAAAATGTTGTCACGTATTGATAATATTTATTCTCTATATCTGGTCCAATGATTGTATATTATTTTGTGTCTACGTGAAGAGATTTGATGTAAACTTTGAATCTTCAATCTTGATTTTGAAGGCTTTTGACGGATCTTGATCTGGATTCAGACTCCAATGGCGTCCTCAACTTGAACGAGTTCTGGGCGATGATGACACGGAGCTTGGAGGACCAGGTTGATCACTGGCTGGAGAGACTGCAAGCTGGCGAAATCAACACCGATGATAAAGGCAAAGGTCAACATAGGATCAGCGACCAAACTTGGCTCTTCTTTATCACGTCAGATGACCAGCTTTTGAGAGAGCTTCCATACAGGTGAGATGAAAAGATTTGAATTAGGAGGTTACAAACTCTGGTCATTAAGATGTGGCATGTTTACATCCCCATTCCCATATCGATGACTTTAGTAATCAGCCATATCTAGCTGACTTATTACGTGGAGGTGTCGTGGTATTAATTGTGGTTCATTCACCTTCAATCCTGAGGCTGAGGGTTCGAATCCCAGCCCGGCACTAACGTTATTTGGCAAGAAATTAATCTACAATGCCACTTGACATCCAGGTGTAAATGGGTACCTTGCAGTTGCTGGGGTAAGGATATGCAGGGCCCTCGGGATGAACTGCATTGATGCAGATGAGGCTTTTCTGGGTCCTAGACCCCGATGGCAAGCCATACAGTAGATCAGGAACGTGACGTAATCATTTTTACATTGTCTATTTACAATTATTATCATTATAATTATTATTTGTTTTATTATTATTATAATATTTATTATTATTATTATTATATTTATCATTATTATTATTATGATTATGATTGTTATTATTGTAGTTATTATAATTATTGTTATTATTATTATGATTATTATTTTAGTTATTATTATTGTTATTGTTATTATTATCATCATCATCATCATTATTATTGTTATTGTTATTATTATCATCATCATCATTATTATTGTTATTATTATTATTATCATCATCATCATTATTATTATTACTTTTATAGAATATCAGCACTAACAGGTCTCCATTCAGACATTGTGCGGTCCAGTGAAAGCATTCAGGTAAAAGTTGCTAACATTTCTCAAAATGATATCTCCCGAAAGAAAATACTTGAGTCATTGAATTCAAATCAAATGTACATGTAGTACAAAATATTGTAGCTCCATTTGCCGACATGCCAAGTTATGTGTAACACAGACCTACTGAATTTTAAAATACTGGGCCCAATTATACTCACTTACACTGTACATAATACGTAAACATATCGGATTTAGATTTAGATTTTATTTGACTCTATCGCCCCCCCCCCCTTTAGGGGTATGAGAGCACAACATATTTACAATACACTACAGAAAGATATATAAAACAAAGTAATAAAATACATAGACATGATATATGCATATTTACATTTCTAAAACAGAATAAACATGAGCTAAAGACTAGTATATACTATACACTGAAATAACACGTGGTTTGGTTTGTCTACCACTACGAGTGACTACGCTTTTATTGACAAAAATAGGGCTATGCCTTTCAGCCTTAGGAACCAACGAAAAGAATCGTATTACATGTATTACTTTTATGAATCTTACGAGTTTTCTTAATTGTTTAACACCAGATCTATTGAACAATCTGTCCATGTGAAATGTGCAAGGGTTACTCACAACCAACTGTCGATCTAAATATAACTGCCTTTCTTTCTGGAAAAAAGGGCAGACAAAAATATAGTGAAATTCATCTCCAAAAACCTTTAAATCACAACAAGGACATTCAATTTTACTTTCTTCGGGATTACTTTCAAACCTAACATTATTAATTAGTAAGCGGTGTGACCTGCATCGGAATCGACACAAAGTGATTGCATCTCTTCTATTCAACTTTACCAAATACTTTTCAAATAAAATTTCGTTCTTGAAAATTTGGTAGTTAACACATATGCGATTTGACCAAACATTTGACAATATTTCTTGCTTTGACATGTCAGTCAACCTGAGCTTAAGAGAATGAAGAATCCACGTATTACTGAATCCATCCCCTTGCCTTTGCCACACCTTTCCTAGCCCAGCATTATTTAATGTATTTTCTACACATGACAACCATTTAGATAATTGAGACTGGGTACCTCTTTCCATAAGTAATTTTATAAGATTATAGAATCTAAATGAAAATTTACAATGCCTTCCTTTAAATACTTTTAGCCAAAAGCCTACTATTCTACATTTAATCTGAACATCAATCTTAGTACGGCCTGTCTCACCTTAAATCATACAGTCAGGTGTAAATTTATTGACATTCAATATGGCACTTAAGAATTTGCGATGAAAAATCTCAATCTGATTCATATCCTCAAAACCCCTCACCTCACAGCCATATAAAAGTATTGGTAGGATTAACTGATCAAATAACTCCCACTGAATATCCAATGATAATCTTAACCTTTGCACCTTTAAAGTCATTGAAAATAAGGCTTTTCCTCCCTGAATCACCTGTTTTGATATTGCCTTTTTAAAATTGCCATTGTAATTAAATTTAACCCCAAGATACACAAAGTCTCGCACCACATTGATATCATCGTTCCCATATTTAAAAATGGGTACTTGCGTACCTTCCGTCATTATCATTATCTTTGTTTTTTGTATTATTCGCACGCAATTTCCATTCCTCACAGTAGTTAGACAGAGCATCTAAAACCATTTGGAGTTCCTTTGGACTTTCAGCCAAGATAAGAGTATCATCTGCATGTAGCAGTGAATGTAAATTGATAAATAAGTCTTCATCAGAAATTTTATCAAGCACATCAGAACACACCTGACCATAATTATAAATACCGTAACCCTTTAAATTTGGTTCAGATATATCCAACAAAATCATTAAGATTAAATACGCTCTTCGAATATATATTTATATAAAAAATATGTCTAGTAATTAAGGAGTTGATAGCAGAACGTTGCGTATCAATAATAGTCTGCCATTTTTATAGGGTACTATGCCTACATGGATGACAAGTGTCACTGAGGTTGTTCTTACATATTACATTAATATTGGAAACAAAATATACCTCACAAAATATACCTCACAACGAAAAAAAAGTTAACTCACGAATCCTATTTTAAAACCATCAGGATTTTACGCCTAATGAAGTTACGACATGCTGTTATCAGTTTCTTTATCAATAAATAAACGATTTCTTATATGGTTTATTTCTCCACAATGCACTCATCACAGCCAAAAACATGGTAGGATATATTCCTCATTCTGATTGATCAAGAAGATTTTGCACGCTATTACCCTCTAAATTCCCCTTTCTGATTATTCAAAACAGATTGCCTATTCTACTCTCTGTTAAATCCCCATTCTGATAGGTCAAGAGCATGTCACATACAATTACCCTTTAAAGTCGCCGTTCTGATTGGTCAAGAACAGGTTGCGCGCTATCACCCTTTTAATTCCTCCTTCTGATTGGTCAAGAGCAGGTTGCACGCTATTTCCCTGGTGGATATTACCACGCCCACTACGACTCCATGGAAATCGACCCTAGGACGAGCTGCATTCAGAGCATGGTGACATTACAGAACGTCCGTGAAACCCATCCTAAAGGGAGGATATGCAGGTACAGACCACATACCACTACGCCCCCTCCCGCCAGGATTAAAAATACTTTATCCTTGCCAAATCGGAAGTCCTTTTAAATGTCAGTTGTAGTGTAAACATGTAATATGATCTATGGTGGTCTTGCTTGCTGGAAAAGGTGTCAGTCAAATGATTTTTCAATGTACAATGTTAATATAGTTATCAAGTTATGATGAATTCAAGTTAAATATCAGAAGATCAGAGGAACATAGACATAATGATGACGGAATATTTAAAATTGGTAGCTACTGTTAGTAGAACAGATCAGTTTATGTGAGTTTTCTAAACTGAAATATGGCCAAAATGAGACGGTTTTTGAAATTATTAGATTGTCTGTTCACATATATTCGGTCCTAAATTTAATTTAACCTATTAAATTCAGTATCTTATTTGCAGGTACATCACCATCATGACATATTTAAGTGACGTCGAGGAAGGTGGTGAGACAGCATTTCCGTATGCTGATAATGCAACATACAGCTCTGAGGTAAAGACCTGGACCGGCCCCGTCATATAAAAAGTCCTCCATTCAATCTCAAGTTTGCAGTCTCCTATCTCTTTTGTACATAGTTGCAATTGAAATCAACTGTTTGTAAGACGGGACCCAGGGTCCTGTGTCATAAAACTTAACTATTAATATTAACTGCCACAAACCTATCACACATTTTTTTCTGACAGCATATGTAATTCAACTATTTTAGTAGTTCAGATCATTGTGAAGTTGGAATTAATTACAAGTTTAACGCAATAAAACCCATGAACATCAAATCCGAAACCTCACGCCATGCCCTCGTTTCCATGCGTCAAGAACTTGCATCTATAAATATTGAGAGGCTAGATGCTGAGTCTAGACCACTCTTGTGTATATATTATGTGCCCAGTTGCTCTTGATTAGCGCAGTGGAATTGATGCATCATGATCAGTCCTTATAATGAAGCCGTTATAGAGCGATACGTAGTTCTTCCAGGATAAGTCTCTCTTGGGCTTTGGGAAGAAAAAAGAACCTGCAGCTCCTGAAATCTTTAATTTTATTGACTGAAGACAATTTTACATATCATCTAGCATGATATTTTGCAACCACTTAAAGCTGAAAGTATACCTTTTTTTCTTGTTCATTCCACTTTGGGGTATCCTATTAGTTTCGATTTGTAGCAGAGTTAAATATCCGAAAACATGAAAATTTATCATATTTATGGTGAGACAAGTCGAAATGTGCTTAACATGTACTTTAATGCAATTAACAATAAATATTCACAAGTAAAACTTCCTAACTTTTTAAATTCATTCAGGTTGCTACTGAAAATGTACAAACCTCGACAGATCTGAAGAACCACTGCCATGATGCCAATATGGTAATACACCCTGCCAAGGGCAAGACTGTCATGTGGTATAATCACCATGTCGACCCGGAAACAGGTATTTCTGTCGTACAATTTTAGAAAGGAATATTTTGGCAAATATCTCTTGGCAAGAGGCGTTGTGGTCTTGTGGATACATCACCGGACTGTGGATCACATAGTTCGCGGTTCGAGTCCCGCCTCGGCACTAAATGTTCTTTGGCAAGACATAATCTACGTGTGCCACTTTCCACGTGGCGCGGCAACGACCGAAACAGGCATAGCGCAGTCCTCTGCATGTCAGCGCAATGATGCCTTGTGTGAAAAAGGCCTAAAAATACGAAAGGGTGCAATTAGACAAACGGGCAAAGGGAAATAAAAGACACCGTATCGAATTTTCACACAATATTCAATAATCAATTTGCATGATAACTTTGAAGAAGAAAATATTTACGATACTTCTTCACGATTCTTAAAGGCCCTATCTCACTGAGCGGCGAATGCTTGCGAACGTAGCGAATTTTGGATTTTTGGATCAAAAAGAACTTCAGCGACACCGTCTTACAACCGTTTGCAAAGGCTTACGACTGTTTTGCAAAGGCCTACGACTGTTTGGCGACGAGAAAAACCGTTTGCGACAATGAAAACTGTTTGCAAACTGTCTTGAAACCTTTTACGAACCCTGGCGAAACCCTAAATTGTCTACGTTCGCAAGCATTCGCCGCCCAGTGAGATAGGGCCTTTAGTACCGGAATATAAATGAAAACATAATTATTCAAAGCACTACCGTTGATTAGGAAATGCTAGATTATGGTTATGGTTACAAATATTTGGAACAGGGCTCTAAGACCCTAGGGTACACTTAATGGAATCTTGACATTGAAGGGGAGTGGTGAACCCTCTTGTCAGCACAGCAGATTGTATGGAAAGCCGTCATGCGCAAATTTCTCGCTGCTTCAATCCCGACTACGATTGCAAAAGTAGCAAATTTTGAAAACGACATTCCTCACAAAATTGGCAATACAATAAGAAAACCCTTGGAAATGACTTTCCTACGCAATAAATCAATAGCCAATTGGCGAAATCTTGCTTGACTATAACGTGTAAACGGAATTCCTTTATCCTGTCTTGTGTCACTTTAAGATAGTCTTCTCCGTCGCAAAACTTCATACATTCTCTTATATAATGATAAAAATTATATAGAACGTGATAGCGAGTTTACTTGTACCGTTTACCTTTGTCTGCGAAATATAGAACATAGTGTGAAAATAATGCAGTCTGTTTTAATAAAGCTTTGAACGGCCGAGTACATGATCTATCTTTATAAACAGATAAGATGTAAGAAGTCCAACGAGGACGAAAGCATTAAAACAGAGTTACCCTGTGTCATCTTGTGCGTGCATCCTCACGCATATATACAGTCAAACCTGCTTTAGTGACAACCTGTCTACAAAGACCACATTTTTTGTTCCCTTGAAAATGGTTTCTCATTGAAACATGTACTAAATGAACCTGTACATAAAGACCACCTGCTTATAAAGATCACTTTTCTTGTCTCCCTTGGGTGGTCTTTATAGACAGGTTTCACTGTAAATATTAATACACACACACACACACATCAGTTTGATATATATATGATATTTTCAGGTTGGCTTGGGGCACAGGATAAATATTCTCTACATGGTGGGTGTAAAGTAATGCGTGGAGTCAAGTGGATAGCGAACAACTGGATATCTGTAGATGACGTATACAGTCAGTGAGTATTACAATTCATTCTCTTTATTTGCGCGTGTGGTATATCAACGATGATCCCCAATGCACGTATTGTTCAGGTTTTCCGACAAATCAATTTATATGAGGTGTGTGTGTGTGTTGGTGCGCGCGTGCGTGTGCGCGTGTGCGTGTGGGTTTGTGCAAAATGTCATATTTCGAGTTTTCGCGAAATTCTTGGAGGACCTAGTGTAGCCCCACCTTTTCACTTTCGATATCATAATTCGTGAGCCGGGCCTTTTGGCAAAATGAATGCGGAGAAATCCATTTTATAGCCGTTTTTTTAAAAGACCTTTCATCGTACTTTGTCCAAAAACTTCGAATCCGGAGCATGAACCCTATTAGAGTAATTTAAGTTTTGCCAAACCGATGACGTAACCCCGTACGATTTTTGGAATAAAAATATTTTTTCCGATTTGGGCGGAATTTTGGAAGGATCTCTATTGTATCCTCATTTTTGTATTCTATTGTTTTGAGTCGTCAGTACCTATTGTATTTCGAATAATGACCCCCAAATCCATCTTCTTGCCATTTTTCGGAAACATCAAGGTCACCTTTAAGCTTGTGATGCCTGAAAACATCCCAATACCAAACATCAAACCCAGTGGAGAATATGCATTTTTTTCTTCCAAAAACGACCTTACCCCTGCAATTTTTGGAAAAAATTAATGTTTCCCGATTTCGGCGAAGTTTTGGGAGGATCACTATTAATTATTGCCCCATCTTTGTATTCCATTGTTTGGAGTGGTAAGCACCTGTTGCATTTCGATTTTTTTGCCTATGAGGGGCTGAGGTTCGTGATTTATTTCCACATGTTAAAATTTATTTTATTTTATTTATTTTGTTTTTGTTGGGGGTCCAACCCCTCTCCAAAGAAAAACCTCTAGAAATGCCACTAAAAGCAGGTCCAGTAATTGAATTTAAATGAGACTACCTCGTCTTAATAAAACTGAACTAGTAATTATCATAAAAACTTGTATTACCAGCAAACTATAACGTACCCTTTAAAATTTGTGTTTGCAGACAAACGGAGTTTCATAAAAAATATTTGGCGAAGTACGCAGTACCAGGATTCGAGCCAGCACCGACGGTAGAAAGCGGTGGGATGGAAACAGAACTAGCCACTGGGAGTCATCGACCGGCACAACGTCACTCGGTGATGACGTCAATGGTGCTTCTTCAGAGATGTCAAACGCAGGTTCAGAGAAAGCCAAAGCACAACGGGAGGGCGCTGTTCAAGATGGAGAGCCGCCAGACGGTTTTGTGGATGGGTCACGTGATACAGCTGCAGGAGGACCTGGCGGGTTGAAGGGAACTCTGATCCCCGTCCCTCTCTATACAAAGTGGCTTATTATTACCAACTGTGCCAATTATGAAAGCAAAATAGATTTTGCTTCGATTTCATCATCTCATCAGAACAAGTCGTATGCCGCCCTCTATTGATCGACATGTAATATATTGATTCATGACCAATGAGGTATTTACATAAGTTAATCATGAATATCATATGCTATTGTTAGTTATTTTTGTCTACAAAAGCTGTTCATGGTTGTATTGCTATTGTGCATATTTAATATTAATAATAATAATAATAATAGCTAGTCTATATAGCGCTTTTCAGGACCGAAGGCCCTCTCAAAACGCTTTACAGATATATATATATATATATATATATTATTACTCCGGTCATCGGATTCAGGCTTACCCGCACACAATGTATGCACATTATATCATATTATCATTGCGTGTTCAATAAACCCCAGACCTTCGTGTTCTAGACCACATCATATGCCACTTACTTTTTAGATGAAAAGACCGAAAGTAAAAACATAGGATATTAGGGAAATGAAATGATAAACCAAGAAATAGACACATGTGAAATGATCGAAATGGGAGAGAGAGAGAGAGAGAGAAAGAAAGAGAATAAGGGTAATGGAGATATACATGTTGAAAAAAAAGGAGAAATCGAGAGGGTCGGAGTAGATAAGAGAGAGAGATAGAAAAAGAAAACTGAGCTAGGGGCGAAGAGAGGTAATACGAAAGGGAGGGGAGGGGGAGAAAGAAGGAGAGAGAGAGGGGGAAGGAGGGAAAGAGAAAGAGAGAGAGAGAAGGCGGGAGAGAACGGATTGGTGGTAACAAGGATTTGGAGTTAGGGAACGTGAGAGAAGGGGGTGATAAAGACATCGAATTGTATTTGTAAACATTAATAAGCATTAAACATGTTTGATCATCGATAACTTTCAAAAATGTAAGTCGTATTGAACTGAAGTACATGAATGAACATTCTAAAGTTTGACGATGTCTAGTTTATTTAGAGGAAATGGCATGCACATTCTTTGACAATTGTTCTTTCGAAACGTACTTTGAATAATGTTGTACATTATGATTATTAAAGGTAACCACTTTTGAAAATTACTATGCAATTGGGAATCACCCTTGCTATTCCAGAGCGCTTTTTGCAACCCAGGGCCATACTTCATGGCAACGCAAAATTGATGTGCACTGACACGATGCGATGGACGATGGTAATGCCATGGTAATGTGTTGCCATTGTTTTGTCTAGACTCGAACTTTATTCAAAAGGGTAAACCTTCAACAAATTATCAAATCATTACCCCATTATTTTCTGAAGAAAAAAAATTTAACTTATGCTTTACATCAATACTTATTTCATAATACATGTACACAAAAATCAATGTGTGTTGATGGAGTATACACGGACTGACATAGTCAACCAGTAGAGCAAATCATATTATTCGTCCGTTATCTATAAAATCATTACGAAATCTTTAGCAAATGCACCAGAGAAATATATGTCTATTCATAATGTGCAACGAGGCGCTGCTACGTGGGGGAACATTAACAATTATATGCACTCCAAGGCTGGGCGTCAGTACAGTCAAAGAAGTTTTTCATCTCCATACACTTTCCGAATTGAAGTGGTTAAATCATACTGCTAATCAATACGACAAAATAGTTTGTGGGAGATTGAACTGATTCATTTTTAATCATGTAATTGCTGTAAAATATACGCACTAACGGACAGACTGATATAAAATGAAAACATCAAAGATGGAAAAAAAATTAAACGGCAGATCTTCTCGATGAATGAAGGTCAAGTAAAAGACCAACCTACAATTTTGAGAGGAGCTTGGAAAGTTGAAGCAAAAGCTTGATAAAGAAAGCAAATTCTTTCAATAGGCCATTTTCATAATGTTATAAAATTCAATGCATACATCTTTGTTAAGTTTCTCGTAACAAACTATTTAATTCAACTGTTAGGAATAATTGTATTTCACTTGAAAAGTCAGAATGCGAATTGCATACATCATGTTTTGTTAGGTAGGCAAGCCATAATGTTTGTCCTACCTAGCAACAACTAATGTATGTAATTTGCATTCTGACTATTTAAATATATTTATTCGTAACAGGTGAATGCTATAATTGTGGTAACACATTAAACATTATGTTAATGTTGTAACACATTACAATTACCATTGTCCATCGCATCATGTCAGTGCATGCACATCAATTTTGCATTGCCATGAAGTATGGGCCTGGGTTGCAAAAAGGGCTCTTGTAACGAGGCACTTAACAAAGATTTGTGCATTAGATTACATGACAAAATGGTTTTATAGGTATTCCATAATAAGGGTTAGACAGTGATATTCAACCCTAAGATTTATGCATATTATCTGCTTAATTATTATAAGGTAAATTTTCTTAAAATAAACAAAGCGAGCGTTTAACATAATCCTCGGGGGACCCTTTGTATGCTCGAACTCCCTTTTTATGCACAATAATTTTCTCTTTTCCTTTATTTCTTATCAGAATTTAGGTGAAATTTGACCATTAAAAAAAAAAAATCCTGGATCCGGGGAGGGGCTGGGCGAGGGTGGAAACAGAAAAAAGGCAAATGTCATAGTTCTCAAAATGTTTGTCCTCATTGTATATGCAGATTGAAATTCGCTCTATTACGTTTTCCCTTCATTCTGAACCGCAATTAAAACGCACTGAATACTGCTCCCGTGTGTGCATTTGCGCTTAAGAGTTCGCTCTTGTGAGACCAAATTAAGCGCGTTACTGTCGGGGAAACATCTGCAAAATGGCTTGCAACAAAGTTGTTATTAGGACACCGTTGGTGTTATGTTTCATAGCGGCTATTACCTTGGTTGCTGCGTCGTCTGCTGATGTCACCCTCGATTTCATTGACGTTGGCGTGGTGACGGGAGATATTAGACATGACGGGGACGACGTCGCAGTCAAAGAAGATGCTTTACGTGACACGGTGGTCGAGGAGGAGGAGGAGGAGGAGAGGTTGGCCTTACATCAGTTGGATCCTGTCGAGGTTGGTTTTAATATGTTTTTATATGTTTTCTTCTACAAGTACGCCGTAAAACGGGGGTGAAAAACCACTTGAGAGATAGCAGATGGTTAGATACCTTCGTGTTACCTGTAATTACGCTAATTTTACAACGAGTGCATGGCAAGGAATAGGGAGGTGTGGAGTCGGTTTTGGAGTCTAGTTGGCGGTATGACTAAGGTACCACATGACAATTTCCAGGGCCCATATTCATAAAATCTTCCTAAGCTATAGTTGTCAACTAATTACATAGGCTATAGTTCATAGTTAGTTGACAATTAGGCTTAGTAAGGTTTATGAATTTGGGCCCAGGCGCCCTTTGACCAAGCCTTGCATGGTGCCCAAACGCTCTGGATGTAAATTATACTTATAAATAGTTTATATTTGATATATGTATAAAAGCACAGTAGGTCCTACTTCCACAATGATTTCTTATTACATTTCCTTTAGAATAGACCAAGCATACTTCTGTTATTGTAAGAAAAAATAGATCATACAATCATGTAGTCGTTAAAAAAAGAAAAGAACCTAAATCGTAACAGAAATGACAATTTCTAAAAAGGAATAAAATGAGACGAGAGATGTATGGTTCCCCCTTCTAGCTTGTCTGACACATCCCCCTTACCCCCCCCCCCTTAAAAATATATTATACCTTACACAGATCCACAAACACATTTTAAATTGAATATAGTGTTCAAAAAGACGCTGGTGGATAAAACTTTCTAAAAATTGCAATAAATATGACCTCAGAACACAACTTTTAATCATCGTAAATGATAGCATTATGGCATCTCCCTTTTAAAACTGTTTTGTCTGTGTATTTACTACAGCTAGTTTTCGTATTGTTTGATAGATTGAGTAGATATCGAGGCCTGCCGTTCGGAACCGACAAGTCGCAACATTCTTGTAAAATTGAACAAATCAATCAATGTCAAAGAATTGATTCATCATCGGTCTATAATATTATTTCACATTTTAACATACCTGCCATCGTATCCATCACGAATGAACATTTAGTAGGTTTCTTAAATGTTCGTTTTGATTTATTACCTCCCCATTTCTTTCTCCCTGTTTAATACTGATAACATGTTCAATTTGTCTTAATCAAAGCCTAAGATTGTATTCATACTTTCTTTGTGCAAGAGAGAGAGAGAGAGAATATATTAACTAACAATCCTCGTGTACAACCATACATTGCATCCTTTTCAATATTATTCAATTCGCTGCCAATATTCAGCATCTGAATATGGTAAATCCGCTTAATACACCAACGCTGTTAACCGCATCCATCACTCCAACCACAGACCATATGCCCATACACCATATTGATCAAATATGGAAGTTTCCATATTAAATTTGAATAAAAAATAAAATATACCATGCACTAAGAGGCTTCAGTTGAAATGATCAATTCTCTTTGACTGGCTTAGCATTAGTTTCTGAGGGACCAGTCACCGAAGATCCATAATTTTACAGGTGCCTCGAAAAGAGTGCATGGTACATTTGATTTATATCCTTCATCAAGAACTGAAAAGCTAAGAATGTAAACTATAAAGAAATACATCAGAAATCAAGTATCAATTCACACCTTTGTCCAAAATAAACACGCACGCACACACACTGACACAGACGCAACCACACACAAACACACACACACACACACACACACACACGCATACATGCATTGACTATCGCTACCTGTTTGACAATAAATAATAACAAAGATTGCTAGGTATCTCTGCTTTGCTACCATGCTGAAATTTACATGTCATTTGTAAGCCATTTTCGTAATGTAACCAATTGAATGCACATTCACATGTCTACGTGAAATGCCTCGATACGAATTATTCAATTCAGCTGTTACAATTAATTGTATCCCAATAATCAGAATGCGAATTGAATGCACTATTTGTTGCTACGTAGGGCAGACTTTATGGCTTGGCCTACCAAACAAAACGTAATAATTATATGCATTTCGTATTCTGGCTATTGAAGTAAATGTATTCGTAACAGATGAATGGAATCATTCAAAAAGACGCGCTTCACAAAAACGTATGCATTAAATTTGATTACAGAGATACCGTCCATATACTCCTTTGATGTCTGTGTTTTATCTATGTTGATGTACATGTATATAGGTTGGGTACGTACGAGAGGTAGAAGTTGCCCCTGGTAGAACTGTTCAGATGAAGACTGTAGCCACTAAACCGCCAGCATTTGGTAAGTTTGAACCTATGAAGATTACCATCTAAAGATGCCTGAAATCATCCTGTTTTTAAATGTTGCGGGGGAGCGAAGCGAGCGACGAGGAAAGACTCGTTTATGATCTTTAAAATGCTATTTCCTCGTGAAATTACAAAACTTTCGAGGTTTCTAGTCTTCGGTTTTCAAGAAATCGACGCCGGGAGGGAATATACTCCTTGCCCCTTTGAGAATGGGAAAATTTAGCATTTTAAAGCGAAACGGACACAAGGACATACTCACTTTGTCTCTTTTATTTTGTATTTCACCCCTATATCCATATCTTGTTCTTCTCTGCTGTACACTACATCAAGAACGCAGATCCGATCACCCCAAAGCAAATGTCGATGATTTGACAAAAAAATAGGTGTAACCAGGGCGATGTGATTTTTTACAGCTAACATCTACCTGTTATTACTGTACTGATGAATACATGTCAACTGTTTATGTTAGTAGTGATCGGGTAGGCCCTACTGTGCCTTGACTAAACTTTACCAACTACTACATAAAACATGTCCTCAGTGAATAAACTGGATTTAAACTTTATGTCAACCACATAATCTCAGTCTTTTGTTTGAAACTATTAACATAGATACTTATCCAGGATTTTACAGCATATTATATAACGCCCTTTCAATAGAATTAGAGCATGTGTAGAGCTCGACACATTTTCACACATATTGATTTAGAATGTGTCATACGCTGTGAGATAAATGTATACATTCAGTATCTATGATTTCAACCTTGAAACATCTGCTATTAACAAAATACCCAACCCTATTTTCCCAGCTATAATGTATTCAAAGGCAAACCAAAATGCAATATCGGCAGAACTACTTGCTTAATAATAATAATAACCCACATAATTAGGCCTCTAGTATTTGCAAGCCCCACACTTGACTAACAAAGTTATTCGATAATATCAAGAAACACTGTTTTACGGGTGTTACTTCATCAATCCAGAAGTTATTATTACTATCACTATTTTTATCATTATCATCAATATCATTATTGCTCTAACTATCACTTTTGAGAGCGTATATAAGCAAAGAGCTTGAAACTACCATCATTTCTCAGCTGAGTTTGTTGGAAAAAGGAGAATTCACTCAACCAAGGACCCCAAATTTGACGTGTAGTGGTCTTTTACGACTTAAGTGAGAATGTTCATTTCCATTATACAATAATCAATAAGATTATAAATAAAAGATCATTGAAGAAAAAAAATTGGTAACAAAGAAATCCATCGGTAGTTAAGGATCATATCATATCATCTCAATCATAAAACAAATGTCATATCAATATCAATATCAATATTAGTGATAAATGCAAACAAATGATTTACTGGTGAAAGAAAATTATTACAACATCCATTATAAAGGGTTGGTTAATTGCACGAAGGTGTCAGTGTCAGGCAGTATTATTCCAGACATTTTATGAATAGAGGAATGAATAAATGAACATGTGAATATAATATGACGGAGGATATCAATAATCAAAGAAGATGGGCCAATCCAAAGTAATCTAAACAGAAGAAAAAAATATTTTAAGGGGAGGGGGAGGGGGGCGTGGCATACGAAATCATCCCCCACTTTTGCTAACATTTTTAAAAGTAGATTATTATATAGTTATACGATTATCCTTTTCAAAATATTATCAGTTGTAGTAGTGGTAATAGTGGTAAAAGTAGTAGTAGTAGTAGTAGTAGTAGTAGTAGTAGTAGTGGTGGTGGTGGTAGTAGCAGTATTAGTTACAGCAGTATTAGTCTATCATTATTTTTTCCGTGGGCCCTGTTATAGACAAAAATAAGATTTTTTATAGAAGCTAAAATGATAACGTTATGACTCGCACATAACACAAATGGGCGATTTTGCCAAAAATGATTCGCGGAGGGGGGAGGAGGGGGGGGGGGGCAAAATGTTTGAAATAGGGGATGATTGAATATGAGAACAAGTCCCCAACAAATACACGTTCGCACCTTACATAAACCTGCAATTTCAACCTAAAATATAATCGCTCTACCTAAGCTTGATTAAGCATATTTCTGTTATTGTTATTATCATCATTACAAGCCAAACAAGAAATTGTCATGATATTTACACTGTTTGCGCGAGTTTACATGTTATAGTGTAGATTATGTCCATTCTTTGGCAAGAGATCCACGATAATTTACATCATTTTCTACCCAGCGTTAGCACTTCCCTGAACACATGACAATCCATGACTTGTGACATTGTTTGGCCTTGGCAATGGATTATGGATTATGATTCATAGCATGTCGGTGGTGTGATGAGACTAATGAAAGTAACAGCGGCTACATGTTTAATTGTTCTTTGAATATAGGAAACAAATAATTAGACCAACGAGATATCAAAATTCTGTTAGCTGTTTATGACAAATTTGTAATCGCACTGAGAGAGATACAAACAACTGCACCTCGATCTGGGTTTAACAAATAAATCTGCTGCCATAATATGATGTGTGAATGTATTGAAGTAAGACACGAAGATGTACAGTGATCATGTAGAGTAAATTATGCCTTTCCCCGTTCAATTTACATAATCGTTGATTAGATTTGGAGAAATGAATTTAAGATTAACTGGTTAATGTTAATGGGTTAATGTATTTTACCGTGGTGATATATCAATTACCCCACCCCACACAAACAAACAAACATACCAAAAACAAGTTTTGTTTAGATAGATAGAAACAAGTAATATAACAATGATAATTATCTCATTAACTCGATACGCGTTTTTAAACCGGGTGCATCATATCAAAATTCAAACTTTGAAGAAAGCTAAAAAGCTTAATACACCACTATATAGTGAAAAGTAATAAGTGTGCATTATAAGGTATTCGAATCTTTACCTTAAATCGTTACGAACTGACTACATATCTCGCCAACACATAAGCGGCAAAGAGCACTGGACACAATATCCAATTAAAGAATGGTCTAAACTAGTAACTGATTTTAGTCATATTTTTGACATATGAGAGCCCCTTATAAGAGCAATATTTTCCTTGAGACATTGCTATTTTGATATCCATCAGCATACTTTAGGATGAAAATAATGGAAAGTATCATGAATTACGAAGTTTATCCCCGTTACGTCTGTATCAAATCATGATTCAAAGCAATTTAACTCCCAGTAATAATGATATTATTCATTTTTAAAGCCCTAAAGCGCAAAGATTATGCAAACAATTATATTCTACTGCGCTGCAAGAGCCTCGGTTGTCCTTGAAACTGCAATGTGCAGCTAAATGAAAAGAGGAGCTTTTTATTTCTACGGTTAGTCATTCAACAAGACGGGGGCAGCAAATGCCAATACTCCATCTTCCAACTTTATTTTTTGTTTTATGTGATGGGTCCGCAGTAATAAGATATACATAATAAACACTATCACACTCATAAATATATACTTATCCATGTACGTAAATAAATGAATAGAAAATTAAATTCTGGAAGGATGAGTCGGCAGAAGTCAAAGACCTACGAAGGCTAGATTTATGATTAAGTTGAAAGCGTCATCTAAAATGCTTAAGAATTACCGAGAATGAAACAAATCTTACAAATAGGTTCATGTATAATGTAATTACACTTGTTTCCGGAATTTAATTAGAAGCGTTTGAATATTATCTTGAACGAAGCAAGATAGAGGGAGTCTTCCATGTCCGAATGTATAGGTTGCCAGAGTCTAAGGCCATGTATGTAATGTAATTGAGTTTATACCATATTTGTATTTCGAAAGAGGTATATGAATAGCTATCAGGTGACCCAGTTTTGTAGTTTAAAGTACAAGTCCACTCCACTGAAAAGTTGAGCTGATTAGATAGACAAAAATCTAAAAAGCCCAAATATAACTTGGTTTTGGAAAATGGTGCTCAGATTTATTTTAATAACTTTTTTTAATGAGCAAAAAACAAGTTAATGAGCGAGTCGGTTGTGACGTAGGGTCCTCACAACACAGATTCGTAATGTAACCAAATTTAATGCATACGTCTTTGTGAAGTGCCTCGATACAAACTATTTCATTCACCTGATAAGAATAATGAAACACTATTATTCTTATCAGGTGAATGAAATAGTTTGTATAGAGGCACTTCAAAGACGTATGCATTAAATTTTACATTACGAAAAAGCCTATTGTCAGAATGTATACCGCTGGCACTTTCGTTGTGAGGAGCATACGTCACATCCGTACAGCAATATAAATGTTTTGCTCGAAATACCCGAAACAAAAATCGCTCTTAAAAATCACCTGATTGAAGTACGCCCGTGATATTTGGCAGTTTTAACCTTTGATTTATTTACAAGATGTTATAATTTTTGAAAATCGGAGTGGACTTGGGCTTTAAGTATGCCAAAGATAATTGAGATATACATGTACATGTATTTCTTTTTATTTTAAACAGAAATATATAATCTGCTGACCCCTGATGAGTGCGATCATTTGATGAAGCTTGGTGAGGACCAGGGACTTCATCGCAGTATGACCATCTCATCCGAGTTCATGGTGAAGTATGGCCTCTACGCAGAGGATGGGGTAACGCTGGTATACAACGAAGCGGAATGGAATCAGACGTTTAACCACTTCGATCTCAACGAGGATGGGACGATAGATTACAAGGAGCTGCACAGATGCCTGCCTGTACTGAAGGATCGTGACGTGGAGCTGAGCCTGGCTCAAGTGATAAGGTAAGTTATATGTGTTTTACGAAAAACACGTAGCGGTGTTGGGTCTAGTGGATAAAGTCACCGGACTACGGATCACAAGGTGCGGGGTTTGAGTCCCTGCAACGGCACGAACGTACTTTGGCGAGACATTAATCTATATTTTCCACACTCGAAATTAAATGGGAAAAGTAATTGAGAACCTGGCAGGAATTAAGTCCCATCCAGGTTGAGATCGAATTGGTTAAATGCTAGAGAACCGTAATCTACTTAATCCCTAACCCGCAAAATTCAAAGTATAGTGTTTAGAAGTTCATGTTACACATTCTAGCTTACACAAAGTTATTTTTAGATGACTGGTACCCTTTCAAATATGTGACTTTGTACGCACTTTGGTACCTTTTTTAAGCGCTCACAGATACTCCATATCCTTATCATCATCGTCATTATCATAATTACTATTATTAGCATTATTATTATTATTATTATTATTATTATTATTATTATTAAGATTATCATTATTATTATTATCATAATCATTATTAATATCATTATTATTATTATCATTGTTATTTTTTAACAAAAGTGTGAACTTTTAGACATTAAAAAAAAAAAAACATAGGACAAAAAAAGAAAACTGTTAATTCGCTGCGTTTGATTATTATTTGATGGGAAAAAGAACCGTTTAGTTGAAATTTAGTTGAAATCATTGCGATCGACCTTGCGATTGACATACGTCATGTCCGTTGCATACCCAAATTTGTATCAAATGCTATTAACATGTTCATTTTACATTTTCAAAATGTTGTCATGTATTGATAATATTTATTCTCTATATCTGGTCCAATGATTGTATATTATTTTGTGTCTACGTGAAGAGATTTGATGTAAACTTTGAATCTTCAATCTTGATTTTGAAGGCTTTTGACGGATCTTGATCTGGATTCAGACTCCAATGGCGTCCTCAACTTGAACGAGTTCTGGGCGATGATGACACGGAGCTTGGAGGACCAGGTTGATCACTGGCTGGAGAGACTGCAAGCTGGCGAAATCAACACCGATGATAAAGGCAAAGGTCAACATAGGATCAGCGACCAAACTTGGCTCTTCTTTATCACGTCAGATGACCAGCTTTTGAGAGAGCTTCCATACAGGTGAGATGAAAAGATTTGAATTAGGAGGTTACAAACTCTGGTCATTAAGATGTGGCATGTTTACATCCCCATTCCCATATCGATGACTTTAGTAATCAGCCATATCTAGCTGACTTATTACGTGGAGGTGTCGTGGTATTAATTGTGGTTCATTCACCTTCAATCCTGAGGCTGAGGGTTCGAATCCCAGCCCGGCACTAACGTTATTTGGCAAGAAATTAATCTACAATGCCACTTGACATCCAGGTGTAAATGGGTACCTTGCAGTTGCTGGGGTAAGGATATGCAGGGCCCTCGGGATGAACTGCATTGATGCAGATGAGGCTTTTCTGGGTCCTAGACCCCGATGGCAAGCCATACAGTAGATCAGGAACGTGACGTAATCATTTTACATTGTCTATTTACAATTATTATCATTATAATTATTATTTGTTTTATTATTATTATAATATTTATTATTATTATTATTATATTTATCATTATTATTATTATAATTATGATTGTTATTATTGTAGTTATTATAATTATTGTTATTATTATTATGATTATTATTATGATTATTATTTTAGTTATTATTATTGTTATTGGTATTATTATCATCATCACTATTATTATTACTTTTATAGAATATCAGCGCTAACAGGTCTCCATTCAGACATTGTGCGGTCCAGTGAAAGCATTCAGGTAAAAGTTGCTAACATTTCTCAAAATGATATCTCCCGAAAGAAAATACTTGAGTCATTGAATTCAAATCAAATGTACATGTAGTACAAAATATTGTAGCTCCATTTGACGACATGCCAAGTTATGTGTAACACAGACCTACTGAATGTTAAAATACTGGGCCCAACTTATACTCACTTACACTGTACATAATACGTAAACATATCGGATTAAATTTAGGGGCGGATCCAGCCGGCGGCAAGGAGGGCAAATCTTGAGAAAATATTTAACGACGAATCAGCAAAGCCGGCGAGCGGGGAGAGGTGAACACTACTTTTTTTCTTTCTCAACACCCACCAAGACCCCCCGCCCTTGAGCAACAAAAACCCATTTTCATTTTTTGTTTAAAAAGGTGAAATTAACGTTACCATCTTTTTTAAAAATTTGTTTTTTGGCAGGGGGCGGACCCGTCGCCGCCCCCCCCCGTGGATCCGGGCCTGTAAAAAGTACTCTCTTCGAAGATATATTTATATACAAATATGTCTAGTGATTATGGACTTGATAGAAGAACGTTACGTATCAATATTAGTCTGCTATTTTTATAGGGTACTATGACAAGTGCATGACAAGTGCCACTGAGGTTGTTCTTACATATTACATTAATATTGTAAACAAAATATACCTCACAACGAAAAAAAAAAAGACAACTCAAACATCACATTTTATAACCATCGGAATTTTACGCCTAATGAAGTTACGGCATGCTGTTATTCAGTTTCTTTGTCAATGAATAAATGATTCCTTATATTTCTCCAAAATGCATTCATCTCAGCCAAAATATAGGAAATATAGGATATATTCCTCATTCTGATTGGTCAAGAAAAGTTTGCGCACTATTACCTTCTAAATTCCCCTTTCCGAGTATTAAAAAACAGATTGCCTATTCTATTCTCTGTTAATTCCCCATTTTGATAGGTCAAGAGCATGTCACATACTACAGTCAAACCTGCTTTAGTAACCACCTGTCTACAAAGACCACCTGTCTACAAAGACCACATTTTTGTTTCCCTTGAAAATGGTTTCTCATTGAAACATGTACTAAAGGAACCTGTCTACAAAGACCACCTGTCTACAAAGACCACTTTTTGTGTTTCCCTTGGTCGGTCGCTATAGACAGGTTTGACTGCATTACCCTTTAAAGTCCCCGTTCTGCTTGGTCAAGAACAGGTTGCGTGCTATAACCCTTTTAATTCCTCCTTCTGATTGGTCAAGAGCAGGTTGCACGCTACTACCCTGGTGGATATTACCACGCCCACTACGACTCCGAGGAAATCGACCCTAGGACGAGCTGTATTCAGAGCATGATGACCTTACAGAACGTCAGTAATACCCATCCTAAAGGAAGGATATGCAGGTACAGACCACATATTACTACCCCCCTCTCCAGCCAAGTAAAAAATCCCTACTTTGATTCTTTCTCATCAATGAATATCTTTCTTGCCACGACCGTTTCACCCCATCCCCTTTCCCTTAATCCACCTATAGTATTTTAAGATAGATTACTGTATTAGCCTTCAAAAGACACTCATCTGTCATGGTCGTACAGGGGCTCGTGCCGCGGTATGGCAGTTTTCCAATCACTGTTTGCCAAGTTGGAAATAAATTTAACATTTGTTCCCTTGTGTTGCCCAATGTACTACACGTTCGGAGAAAACACATCACGGTGTGCTTGTTTGCAAACAAATCGTGGAAACACTCATCACTGATATGATTACAAATACTTCATCCTTGCCCAAACGGAAGTCCTTTTAAATGTCAATTGTAGTGTTAACATGTAATATGATCTCTGGTTGAATTGCTTGCTGGAAAAGGTGTCAGTCACATGTTTTTCAATGTAGAATGCTAATATAGTTTTTCAAGTTATGATGATTTCAAGTTAAATAATTATCAGAAGATCAGAGGAGCATACACATAATGATGACGGAATATTTAAATATGTTAGCTACTGTTAGTAGAACAGATCAGTTTACATGAGTTTTCTAAACTGAAATATGACCAAAATGAGACGGTGTTTGAAATTATTAGATTGTCTGTTCACATATATTTGGTCCTAAATTTAGTTTAACCTAACTTCAGTATCTTATTTGCAGGTACATCACCATCATGACATATTTAAGTGACGTCGAGGAAGGGGGTGAGACAGCATTTCCATATGCTGATAATGCAACATACAGTTCTGAGGTAAAGACCAGGGGTGTTTCACAAAGATCCTAAGTCGAACTTAACTCTAAGTTGGACTTAAAAATTATGGAGAGCCATTTGTAGCCTTAAAATAAAATATATTGAAAAGCGAAAATTCAAGTATTTAAGACTTTTTCGAAATTCCACATCAAGATCATGAAATCTCCTTGATAATTGAAAATAAGAATAATTTGAATCAACATGTTATGCCTTTTAAAATAACTTTTACAAAATATTTTTATAGATGCTAATGGCTTTCCATAATTTTTAAGTCCAACTTAGATATAAGTTCAACTTAGGATCTTTGTGAAACACCCCCCTGGTACCGTCCTATAAAGAGTTGCGATTAAGTCCTCCAATCAATCGCAAGTTTGCAGTCTCCTATCTCTTTTGTACATAGTTGCAATTGATATCAACTGTTTGTAAGACGGGACCCGGGGTCCTGTGTCATAAAACTTAACTACTAATATTAACTGCCACAAACCTAGTACACATTTTCTGACAGCAAATGTAATTCAACTATTTTAGTAGGTCAGATCATTGTGAAGTTGGAATTAATTACAAGTTTAACGAAACAAAACCCATGAACATCAAATCCGAAACCTCACGCCATGCCCTCGATTTCAAAGAATGGATTCTAAAAACTTGCCTTTCCCACCTCGTTCAAATGTGTGCAGAACACTGTCATTTAATGATTTGATATATAATCATTAGACTCTAGTGTCGAATCACCCTCTTTCAAGAAAAAGTTGAAATTTGAAACAAACGCTCGTTATATTCAAATGTGAACGGGCATACACGACTCTATAAGCCTGTGCACAAGACAAAACCTTGTTTTCTTTGTCCTTCTTCTGATAATTTTTAAAATCCTGTTCAGGAGAAGTTGAAAGAGACATTCATGTTAGTAACATTTCATTGAATTCAATAAATAACACATATTTTTACCGGCAACACTCTGTTGACGGTAAATAAAACAGCGACAACATGCTTGAGTGCTTGATCTGCTCACGAGCTTTTTCTCGATTGAAAAAGAAAAAAAGAAAAATGATATATGTATATATATATTTACTGCTGTTACGAATCCTCTGGAAAATAAAAATACGAATGTTATGACCTACAAATATTTGTGGTCTTCTTCAAACTAGCTCTGTGAAAACGTATATTTTGTAATTTCTCCCAACCAAAGTTTATGGATTGTATTTTTATCTTTTTATTTATTTATTTTTTTTAAACTAAGAATTATAAGTCGTTCATCGCTTACTTATTGTGGAATGACATATACAGCCAAATGAATACCATACTTTTTGCGTATCTACGCTCACTTGAAGCTCAATTCAATTCTATAAATTAACAGGGAGAAATTACCAATTCAAAGGATTACTTTTGCTGCATAATATGGCTGATGGTGCTGTTTTTCCATCCGCAATTTCAAATTATATTCAATCTTACGTGTTGCGTTGAGTTTTCTTCTTCGTTGAAACGTTATAATCAATTCCCCTTAATGAAGAATTATTATGATTATTTTGTCATGTCATATGCATGAAGTGAAATAGCAAATTCCCCAAGGCACGAATAGGTACACGCTAACTTTACGTTAACTGCACGCTACTCTGTGCTATATTCTCAAATCAAACAGAAAACCCCTTTTCACAATTTCAAAGACTTAGTGATCAATAATTTGTGCTCCAAACTATCGTCAACATAACTAGTTTTTGACTTCTCACTCTTCCATCGCCCGTGCCTCATCCAAAGTCTATATGGCACGGCGGTAGCCCCTCCTGCTCTGAGGGAATGAAGGCACAAACTAGTACTAGCCTCTTTCCCGCATACCTCCCACAAACGAGCAACAACAATTACTATTATAATAGCTGTTTCACGGGTCCTGGTATAACTTAGCTGTTTGTATTTCTTTGACAGACCCTTTTTCCCTTTGTTACAATAAGCTGGTCTGAATATGAATTGATCAGATTTCTCGGGAATACCTCCCTTTGTCACTGGACAGGCACTTGATTTACCTTTACTTATCACGATGGTATTGCCCTTACGATACTGATCTGTCCCACTACTCCGCAAAAAAGGAGATTTATGAATCTTCTCACACAATGTCACAAGCGCGGAGAGACGAATATCGTCAAATCTAAAAAAAACCCTGAAAAAATGAAAACGATATAAGCGAGGTCTCTCAAAATAAAAGCATCTTCGCAACATAAGCTTCGTTCTTGTTGCATAACTCAATGATTTGTTGGGAAAACACGGCGTCCTTATTGACGACGGGTCTTGACGTCCTTCGCTTGGCACTCTCCCAAATGTTTTTAACGAAAGCGTTATCCGTTGGATCAACCTCTCCTCTCATGATATATGCCTGAATCGCACTGGATGAGAATCCTCGAGATATTAAGCTTGATATAATACAATGCGACGTGTATGAGTTCTGCTGGTAATGCTCTACCCCCTCTGCTAGTATGTAGGATTCCCATCTCTTGAATGCACTAAAATACTTGCTGTTGGTTCCTTCGCTTCTGGCCCTGATGATTTGTTGAGCCATGACGACTGCCTGGTCGATGGGATTCTCAGATCGAACCCCCGCGTCGTCCACCGCACCTTGTATGGCATTCTTGACTCCTAAACCTGTAGAAAGGAAATAAAAATAACGTGACACAACTAAAATCTCATCTTCAATGTGATAAGCCTAAAGCTGCTTCGAGGGCTTTCAAAAATTCCGTTTTGGCCCCGCCCCCTCCTCACCACGCAAGGGGGCAATATTTCAAATTCTTCAATGAATGAATAGAACTTCTCACCATCCCAGATCTTGGGCCAAAATGGAACAGATTTCCAATATGGGAGTATTAGTGAGCCCCTTGCATGCCTTTTCATGAAAATCTTTAGAGAATGTCCTCGAGTTCGAGTATTGGGTGGTATGATGAAGAAGTGACTTGGATCCAGCCTTACTAAGCCCTTCAGTATTTTGAAGACTGTAATGGCATCGCCTCTCCTTCTCCTATAGTACATGGAGTACAGTGTAGGTCAAAAATCGTTAGCCTGTCTATGTAGAGAAGTTCTCTTGTTTCTGGCATCATCTTTGTCGCTCTCCTCTGTACCCTTTCAACTTTGTAACCATCTTCCTTACAGCTTGAGTGCCATAGGATATTACCATATTCCAAGTGTGGTCTTACTAGTGTCTTGAATAGGAGGGGTGGAGTCTTAGTGTTCAGCCTAGTGAAGGTACGTCTAATTATTCCAAGGAGTTTGTATGCTTTGTTTACTGCCATAGATACATGTTCATGGAACTTAAGTTGGACATCTACTTGCATTCCCAGGTCTTTTTCAAGAGTGGATTTCTTGATTTCTTCTCCTTTCATGTGGTATATAATTTACTGTCCTTCCTGTTGTTTCTACCCAGGTGAAGAACTGCACACTTGCTTTGGTTGAAGGGTTGCCACTTCTCAGCCCACAAGGTGAGATTTGTCAGGTCAGTCTGTAGTGTTTAGGAGTCTACCTGATTACCTACTTCTCTGTACAATTTGGTGTCGTCGGGAAAGAGTAGAATCCTGGAGGTAACTTCCTAATAGGCAAGTCATTTATGAAGATGGCAAACAGAAAAGGCCCAAGGATGCTCCCTTGCGGAATTGCGCTCTTCACCGCAGTCCATGTTGATGTCACGCCATTCATACTCTCTGCTTTCTACCGTTGAGGAAGGCTCCAATCCAAGAAAGTAGTGGATTTACAATTCCATGAGATTCCAGCTTAAGTAGTAGTCTTTCAGGCGGAACTTCTTCTTCTTCTTCCAGTGTAAGTGCTGCTTCAAGGTGATGAAGATAAACGCACTGATTGTGTGTGTGTATGTGGAGACTTCCACATATCCTGCTATTCCATATTTTAACTTTTGTTCTTGTTGCATGTGCAGGTGCATATATACATGTGTAAGTAAAAAAAGAAACATTCTTGGTTTTGTAGGCATTACATCTGCATCCCACTCAAGAAGACCTTGAAGGCATCAAGAGAGGGGTATTGGGCTGGGTCCTGTGGGAGGTTGTTCCAGTCCTTGCAGGTTCTTGGGAAGAAGGAAGAAGCATAGGCCCGACTACTGCATCGGAATGTCCTAAAACGAGATCCATGTCCCCTTGTTGTTGATGTCAGTTCACTGAGAAAAGGTTGAAACGGCTACGATACAGCATGGCAAGGCGGCTGTGAAGGCGTCTGGTGACTAACAATGGCCAATTCAGATTTTCAAGCATAGCCGTAACACTGGAGGTTTGGTTAAAGTCACCGGTGACGTATAGCGTGCACACCTTCGTTGAACCATTTCGATCCTGTCAATGTTCCGCTGTGTGTGTGGGTCCCATGCTGTTGCAGCATATTCCACCACTGGTCGGACGTATGTGAAGTATGTGGCCTGCTTGATCCGGCGTCTACAGTGTTTGAAGTTCCGTCTCAGGAAAGCTGTCACAGAATTAGCCTTCTTGACTGTAGTGTCAACATGACATTGAAGTTGAGCTTCTGATCGATGTTGATACCAAGATACTTGGCGGAACTCACTAATTCTAGGTGGTGCCCGTGGATATTATACAGGCCTAGGATCCGTTTCCTCTTGTTGGTGACTCTCAAAGTCTGGCACTTGGAAGGGTGCATCAAACTGCATCAAACGCCTTTCTGAAGTCAAGATATAAAACATCAGTAGGCTGATTGTCATCAAGAATCTTTGACCATTCCTCCATGGCCCACAGAATTTGGGTCATATTCAGAGAGGAGATCGTTCATATCAAAGTATTTCATTAAGGCATCTCTGATCTTTCCGAGACCGATGTTAGTGTAACCGGTCTGTATAGTTATCTACTGCCTTCCTGCTTCCTTTCTTGTGAATTGGAGTAACGTTTCCTTGCTTCCAGTCTTCAGGAAGTGATTTCTCCTCCAGTGACCTGTGTAATTGAACTGCCAGTGGTTCCGCCATTTTCCTTCGATATTTCTTTCAGAAGTCGGGGATGAATATTGTCAGATCCAGTTGATTTCTTTTCCACAATTTCTGGGTTTGATGTCACTTTATCGATGAAGGAATCATTATTGTTTATTCTAGTCAATGTTGGCAGAAGTTTAAATCTAGGTTCTCATGAGTTAAGGCACTAGCAAAATAGCTATTTAATGCCTCTACTTTTTCCTCATCAGTCTGTAGGGGATGCCATCATTGATGATTAAAGCCTCAATGCCAATTAACGATACAAACAACATTTGCCTGATATACAATCGTACCGCAGACAAATAATACTATAAATTATGACGTGGCTAGATGATGAGTCCAGACCACTCTTGTGCATTATACTGTGCCCAGTTGCTCTTGATTAGCGCAGTGGAATTGGTGCATCATGATCAGTCCTTATAATGAAGCCGTTAGGGCGATACGTAGTTCTTCCAGAATAAGCCTCTCTTCGGTTTTGGAAAATAACCTGCAGCTCCTGAAATCTTTCATTTTATTGACTGAAGACAACTTTACATATATCTGAATTTATGCCTTTTTCTTGTTCATTCCACTTTGGGGTTTTCTATCAGTACCACTATCAATACCCGAAAACATAATAGAAAATGTATGTATGATGAGCAAGTCAGAAAGTGCTTGATATGTACTTTAATGCAATTAACAACAATTGTCCACTAGTAAAACTTCCTAACTTTTTTTTTAATTCATTCAGGTTGCCACTGAAAATATGCTAACCGCGACAGATCTGAAGAACCACTGCCATGATGCCAATATGGTAATACACCCTGCCAAGGGCAAGACTGTCATGTGGTACAATCACCATGTCGACCCGGAAACAGGTATTTCTGTCGTACAATTTTAGAAAGGTAAATTTTTGCAAATATCTCTTGGCAAGACTAAGAGGTGTTGTGGGATCGCCGGACTGTGGATCACATTGTTCGCGGTTCAAATCCCGCCTCGGCACTAATTCCTTTGGCAAGACATTTATCTACGTTTGCCACTTTCCACGTGGCGCGGCAACGACCGAAACTTACAGTCACTGACACATCATACGTCAGGGCAATGATGCCTTGTGAGCAAACGGCCTAACATAATACGATAGGTTGCAATTAGACGAACGGGCGTAGAAGGCAAAGGAATATAAAAGACATTGTATAGATTTTTCACACAATCATCAATTTGCACGATAACTTTGAAGAAAACAAATTACGATACTTTTTCACGAATAGAAATGAAAACATAATTAATCAAAGCACTGACGTTGATTAGGAAATGCTAGATTATGGTTATAGTTACAAATATTTTGGAACAGGGCTCTAAGTGCTCTAGGGGTACACTCTAGGGTACACTCTAGGGTACACTAAATGGATCTTGACATTGAAGGGCCCGGGTGGCGAACCCTCTCGTCAGCACAGCAGATTGTATGGCAAGCCGTCATGCGCAAATTTCTCGCTGCTTCAATCATGACTACGGTTGCAAAAGTAGCAAACGATATTCCTCCCAAAAATGGCAATAGAATCAAAACCCCTCGGAAAAGACTTTCCTACCCAATAAAACAATAGCCAATTGGCTAAAAATCTTGTTTGACTATAACGTGTGAACGGAATTCTTATTCTGCCTTGTGTCACTTTCAGATAATCTTCTCCGTCACATAACATCATAACTTCTTTTATTTTATGTATATGATATTTTCAGGTTGGCTAGGGGCACTAGATAATTATTCTCTACATGGTGGATGTAAAGTAATGCGTGGAGTCAAGTGGATAGCGAACAACTGGATAGCTGTAGATGACGTATACAGTCAGTGAGTATTCCAATGTATTAATTCCCTTTCGTTGCGCGTGTGGTATATATCAACGATGATCCCCCTATATACTTATACAATTTATAATAATAATAATAACAAAATTTATAATGCGAATACATTTTAGTGCGGTTTTGTTCAGGTTTCCAACAAATTGATGTACATGAGGTGCGTGTGTACGTGCGTGTGGGTTTGTGCAAAATTAAATGTTTCGAGTTTTCGCGAAATTCTGGGAGGACCTCTAGTGCAGCCCCACCTTAATTTTCACTTTCGCGATCCAGTATGTCAGAACGATTGCGGAGAAATACATTTTATTGCGGTTTTTATTGAAGACCTTCTTGTTTTGTTCAAAAGCGCATAAATCCGAAACATAAACCCTAATAAAGAAGTTTAGGTTTTCGCAAAACCAATGACATAACCATTCTTTTCATACGTCTTGTATTTCGATTAATGACCCCAAAATCAATTTTATTGCCATTTTTCTGAAACATCAAGACACCAAACAGGAACCCAATAAGAGAATATGATTTTTTTCCCAGAAATAACAACCTTACCCCTTGCAAAATTTGAAAGAAGTTCATTTTCTGATTTTGACGATTTTTTGGGGAGGATAACTATTATTGCCTTAATTTTATATTCCATTGTTATCAGTCGTCAGCAGCAGCACCTACTGTATTCTTTTTATTTGAGGGTTTTTTTTTACACATACCTCGGTGAAAATTTGGGAGGTAGGGCTCGAAGATTTTTTTGTTCGGGGGCTTAAGCTCCCTCTCCCCCAAAAATCTCGAGAATCGCCACTGGGAGCAGGTCCAGTAATTGATCGACTTGAAATGGGACTACCTCGTCTTAATCAAACTGCAATTGTAATCATTATTATCATCACACGTTATTATTCACAGCAAACTAACGTATTTATCAAAATTTGCGTTTGCAGACAAATCGATTTTCATAAGAAATATTTTGCGAAGCAGTACCAGGACCAGGATCCGAAAGCGATATGATGGAAACAGACACATCCACTGTGGATTCTTCGACTGGCACAAAGTCATCCAGTGATGACATCAATATTGCTTCTTCAGAGACGTCAAACGCAGATTTAGAAAAGGCCAAAGCACAACGGGAGGGCGCTGTTCAAGATGGAGAGCCGCCAGACGGTCTTGTGGATGGAGAACGTGATACAGCTGCAGGACCTGGCGGGCTAAAGGGAGAACTCTGATCCCCGTCCCCCCGGCCTCTATTGTTTTTTGAGGGATTTTTGTTTGTTTGTTTATTTATTTGTTTTACCTGACTGCTAAGAAAGCATGTGTATGCTTTTAGGTAAGCAACCAGGGGACCGAGGACTTCAATGAGGATTAATGTCTTACCAAAGGGCACTAGCGCATCGACTTGGTTTCGAACCCGGGACATCCCGGTTACAAGATCACTGCTCTACCACTGAGCCAATTTTGCTTATATTTATCATTTTCAACGTTAATGGGTACCTATAATGCCACAGAAATGATTAGTATACAGTCATCTACCAATTTAGCTATACTATTGTATATGAATTAAATCTGTTTTCTGTTGTTTGGTAGAATCTCAGAAACTTTAGGGCCAAATCAATTTAGTGATAAAAAGATAAACATATTTTGCGCTTTATATTAGGTTCATATTTGTTTAACGTTTGAGTTGTAAAATCTTGGTTAGTGTACACTCCAAACTGATTTCTATTAGGTGCAAACATTTTGCGTTGCATACTCGGTCGTATGTAATGTTTCGTTTTCGCTGCAGTGTCTCAGAAACTTTCGCACCAATGATGTTTTGACTTTATGTTCGATTCATCTGCTATTCCATTAGTTTTGTAGGGTCTCATGAAACTCATGCGCAAAGTCAATTATCTATTTGATAACTAGGTCAATCATTTAGAATTTCATCTGATATTTCTTTTTCTTTTTCATTATTCTTTTTGTCTTCTTCTCCTTCTCCTCTTTTTTCATCGGGAAAGGCCTGTTAGCAGGATATCGCGTTCACGTTTTATGTTGCTCAAGGTTGTGTAAGATTCCCCCTATAGCCGATGAAATCCATCTGACTTTTATATTTAAAAAAAATATATGCCTTCGTGGTAAACGTAGGTTCGAGTTATTTCAAAGGCATGGTAATTTTATTTGTTAATAAAAAGTTGTTAACGTACTTGTTAAATTTTATTTTTTAAATATATCATGTAAATTACGATTTTATTGCGATCTTCTCAATCATACAAAATCGTAGAATTGATTTTAATAATTGTTTTCACATTTTTTTTCTGCTTTTGAATTTCATGTTACTTAAGTAGGATTTAGAGCGTATAATTAGTACAGTTTGTACTATATTTTGTGCAATCGTTTTCTAGTGTTAGCTACAGTGTTATAAAATGTAGTCCAGTATATTTTTGGCTCTCTTTTGCCATTTTAATTACTAAGAAGATTTGGATACTTTCCTTCATGCCGTGAAGATGATTGACGCCTCGATTTTGAGGATGTCTAGCTACTACTACAGTTGGTTGCGGAGTCTCCTGTGTGTCCTCTGATGGCTAAAAATGTCAATTTTGGACTGGGAGAGCTAGACGTCCACAGGTTAGGCAAGCAAAGTTTAGGGTTTGTGCTTCTGTTAGTGCCTTTGGTCGATTTTCTTACTGCTCGTTTGACATCTCGAGCTTGGTGCATCATGGATTCGAAGCTTGCTGCACCCTTTCGTAAGGCTTGTTTATACATTTAGATCTGCCTGTAGCAGTCACACCCCAAGTCTGGGAATTGATGCTGAAGTTATACAAAAATTCTTTTAAGAGTGTCCTTGTGACGTTTGCATCGACCTCCTCTTTTAGTCTTTCGTCTTTTCAGGCCTTTTATTGAACTTAATTATTTTGACAGATGGAACTATATAAATATATACAATTTTATTTAATTTAATAGTGTTTAGAACATATTTATAAAAGTGACGTTTCTACGATACCAGTCGGCCTTACTTTGAAGAAGAAAAAAAAAAAGAAGAAATAAATAAAAATCAGCGTGTCGACAAGTTCGGAGAAGTATGGCGTGATAAAGGCTTATGCACGTGAACTTTCCTAAAACCAACAAAGGACTACATTATTTTTTTAGTAACTTTTTTTCTTCTTCTGGTGGATCGAAGACGTTATTTACAGCAAGGCATGCCTGCTATAGTTGGTTAGATGCATACCATTTGAAAGATTCAAATACATATTAAATATTATTTACTATCAGTGAATGTTTTCCTTTGCGTGTTTAGTGACAATTCTTGATGTTAATAATAAAATTAAGAAAATAGCTTTTACGGCGGTTGCACGTATAGTGGTATCTAATTACAAAATTCTCGGGGGGGGGTGGGGTTACATTAATGCGCCTATATAACTATAAACACATTCACAACTGAGCATTTTAAAGGGGCATATACTGCTTGAAAACAATATTCCCTACTTAATTTACAAGACAGAGATATGGTAAGGAAGAGGATATGTCTCACCCCCCACCCGTGCGAACCTGCCCAGCTAACGCACCAGTTTTTTTATATAATGGGATGCTTTGGGGCACATAAAAGCACAATCCACTGCTTAAAGCTACATGGGCTTTTCATGGGATGGAATGACTCCTCCCCCTAAAAAAAAAAAAAAACACGCACTAACACGCACTACCACGCACCCACCCATTCCCTCATTTAGTGGAGTAGTTTCTGCCCCCTCCTCCATGGCGACTAAAATAGGAGAAAGGAGAAAGGAGAAAGGTAGAGGGGTCGAGGGAGAAAGAGAGAGAGAGAGAGAGAGAGAGAGAGACAGAGACAGAGACTAGAGAGAGACACACACAGAGACAGAGATAGAGAGAGAGAGCCCGGTGAGGATGGAATATAAGGTGACATGTAAACAAAATGTTACAATATACCACTCTTGTCAAATTGCAAATTTAACTTTCATTTATCGAGTAAGATCAGACTCATCCAACTTCCTATCAAGTCACCGGGTCCAGTGGCATGTCTGGGATTTGGCGTTGGGGGGGGGGCGGACTGAGGGTGGAAGGTGGAAGCCTTTTGCATTTGGCATTTTGACGTTTGATAAAGTGGTGCTGCTTTTGTGGATACTATAAAATATACTATTCATTGCAATTTTTTTGCTATTCGGAGTTGGTATTAACGAGAGGACCCCACCCCCTCACCCACTCACTACTCGACAAACCCAAGCACCACCCCCATTTTTCCGTTTCTTACATCGTTGCTTGTAGTGTCACAGCGAGAAATTGAAGAGCGCCATCTCAAGGTCCAAATCAAATATTAACATTTGCGGACCTCTGGATCGGAAGGTCGATGTTGTTGTAAATAAACTTTAGCTTAATCCTATACATCGCACTAATTAAACGGGTGCGGTACCATTTTCTATTGTTATCGTCATTACTGTAAGTATAAAGTAAAAGAGGAAAGCATGGCTAGTAGCAGTATTTCACGAGTCATTTCTGGGGAGGCAAGCGAATCGGATTCGGACGACGAACTGACTGCAGCTGCCGAGCTTGTAGCGGCGCAGCCAGTCGTCCATCGGGGAGGAGCTGCGGCAGGCAGGCGTCGTGGTCCAGGGCGAGGCCTCGAAACGGATAGCGAGGAAGATGAAGAAATGCATCTAGCTAGGGCAGAACAGCAGCAATTTCCTTCACAGGCAAACATTCCGCCCCTCAAAGGTTTGTATGAAAATGACAAAAATGATATAGGCCTAGTTAAAGTTTTACTGAAGTAGTTTGCTGAAATTGAAATGTGCAGCATCTTATTATTGAAATTATTCTGACTCTGTCTCTGAGTCTGACTCTGAGTTTGCATGTCTGAGTATGTCACTGACAAAGAGTAGAGTGACACTACGTCACTAGTGAGACTGAGAAGTTCAGTCTTCAGATCAGGCCCTGATTATAGCAAATAAGTAATGGCGGGTAGTGGGAGCCCTAGAGCTTTGTCTACACACCTAAAATATTACTTGAAGAACAGGAGAGTCACCACCCTTGCACGTTAAGAACCCACTGCATGCATGATCTTATAACTATAAGAGTAGGGGGAAACCCCAACCCCGGTGTAGTGGTCAACCTGGCCTGCACACCCCAATCAGGCCGAGTATATACGGCATCTGCAAGAATCTTCAGTATTGAAGGAGGCAGATAATCTTATTATTTCTGAAGAATACTAGTATTTCTACAAACATTCTGATATTAGTCCTCTTTTTCCTACTCTGACGTTTGCCTTTGTTTCCTTCTCCCAGTCAACCGAGCATCTCGTTCTCCATCCATCGGCAGCCAGTCCTCCATCAAGTCAGTCTCCTCAGCCTCGCAGGTCAAGGTGTCGCCACTGGACCCGCCCCGGTATGACACCCTCCTCCACAGGAAGCTACGGGAGCGCAACATCAGTCTTCAGGTCAGTCTCCAGGAGGCCGTAGCTCAGGCCATACAGGCCAAGCACAAGGAGTTCAGCAACACTAACCAGATGCTCACCAAGTCACAGATGGTCATCCAGGTAGGGGATCAAATTGATGTTGTGACAATAGCTTCCAAAGCATTCAATTACTTCATCAAAATAGTCTGTAAATAATTCTAAATTACAGACAATTTCATCAATTGTTGATGTTCAACAATTTAAATACTTTAGTTAGACAGGCAAGTTCAAAGTACATTGTGTATTTTGTCATTATGGACTACAGATATTTTAAAATTCCTGATGATTGTGCACTTATTAATTTGATAGCCCTACTGTAACTTGGATCAGAGGAAAAATTTGTAACATATGTGAATGGGACCCCAAAACTACCCCCCTCCATGGTAAATAATAAATATCATGGACTTGCTCAGACAATTAATGGATCATCCGAGAATTATGCTCCAGTGACATTTGCCCTGCTTTGTATTTCATCTATAGGGTTGAGGTTGTGATTGTTTTTTAGCCTAGATTTTGGATTGAGGCAACGGACTGTTTGGCTACAGGGTTGAAGATAGAATTCAATTTATGTACAAATGTTACTGCAGAGTAAATTTTGGTGGATCGGTGAAC